>JAHTLZ010003461.1:0-15205 GCA_023846285.1 Phrynocephalus versicolor | reverse complement strand
TGGCCAGGGCTGTGGAGTCGGTAGGTGAATGTTCCGACTCCGACTCCTAAGTTTTTTTGTACTTCCAACTCCGACTTCCCGACTCCCACTCCTCTGTATTAATATGCAAATGTATTTTATACATTCCTTGAAGAAAAGAAAGGCAACACACATGCTTCTTCATGGTCAATGTGTTCGTTTTGCGGTTACGTGAGGCACTGCATGCATTGGTCTTTATTCTTACAGTAGACAAGTCATTAATTATAATTTTTTGTGAATTAGGACATTTAAACTTGCTTTTTTAAAAATTCCAATCTAAATTTAGTAGAAGTCGGAGTCGGAGTCGGTGCGTTGTTTGCCGACTCCGACTCCAGGTACCCAAAATTTCCTCCGACTCCTCCCGACTCCGACTCCACAGCCCTGGCTTTGGCCCAAGACTCTAATCTGTGGTTTTGGATTTTCATCCTATCCTCTAGCCACCCCTCCCTCCCAGTTTTGTATCATCTGCAGATTTAATCAGCCTACTCTCTATTCCGTTGTCGATGTCATTAATAAAGGTATTGAAAAACACCAGACCCAGAACAGAACCCTGGGGCACCCCACTGGTCTCCCCTCTCCATGCTGAGGAGAAGCCATTAATGATCGCCCTTTGGGTGCGATCAGTCAACCAATTACAAACCCACCTAACAGTGGCACTATCTATCCCACATTCTACTAATTTCTTTGCAAATATGTCGTGGGAAACCTTATCAAAGGCCTTCCTGGAATCAAGATAAACAACATCCACATTGGATTTCTATACTACATTATTGGGCAAATCACTCTTCTGGGCAATAAATAAAACATGCATTAATAAGCAATAAATACACAAGAATTTCAGTGCCAATAGATTAGGAGAAAATGGCGCCAGAGTCACTTCTCATTATGATGGCAGGACAGGGAGTATAAAATCCAGCAGGGACCAGGTGGAAAGACTCCCTGAGAGGCAGTGTTTTCAGTTGCCATCTGAACATTCGAAGGGAGGGTACCAGGGTTAGCTCCACTGTGCGCTGGTCCCATGACCCTGGAGCCACCACCAAGAAGGCCTGGCATCTCTTGATGGATTTTAACGTTTCTCCTCTTGTTTCCACTGAATCTTCACCTGTGTTTTAGGGTCCAGCCACAGATGAGCTTCTGGGTGCTTTGGACGCTGCAGAACATCTGTTAGAAGGTGATCAAAGTGGTGCTATAGAGATGGGTAAGGACCATCTGTCTGTCTGTCTGTCTGTCTGTCTGTCTAGGCATATAATTTGCTTTGCTTTGTGACAAACATGTTTCAAAACGAGCACCTCAATTTGCAATCACCTCTTCCTCTTTTTCCTTCTCCTCCTGACTGGAAGTGGCCTCTGGGGCTCAGTGGTGGCCCATTAATGCCGGAAACAGACCTGAACAGCTAAAGGGGAACCAGCCCTCAAAGGGTGCGGTCAAAAATAACAAAGTCTGCAGACTGATATCTGGTGCATGAAGTTAGGATTCTCCTCGCCGTGCGCACCCCCACGGCAATCATTTATTTAGTACAAAGTAGGTCAGTCATACGTATGCATGAAGCCACATTCTTGTATAACAAACCCTTGTATAACATAAAATCTGTACAACATAAAAAATCCGGAGATAGGGGAAATTTGCTTAACACAATCGCCTATGGGGAAAATCTGTACAACATAAAAATGGGATTACCCCATTTTCAATGCATTCCTATGGGAATTTGTATAAAGGAAAATTTGCTTAACATAATTTCATTTGTAACGAATTAATTCCTTTATACAAGGTACCACTGTACTATCATTGGCTTAGCCAGAGATAAGTAAAACAATAGGACAGTTTATGCCTAGAGCATGCGCACAGTAAACAATGACATAAGCATCTTTGGTATGGCAAGCCTTGCTGATAATGGTAGGTGCAAACTAGCTATGAAACCATTAACCCGTTAACTCCTGTTCTCCCACACACAGCATCCGTGTTGGAGCGGCTCATGGCCCAAAGAGACTTCTCCATAGGAAATAATGGAAACTGGATCCCTAGAACAAATCAGGTAAGTTTCCATTATTTCCTATGGAGAAATCTGCCTTGATATACAGTACGAGTATATTAGTATACGGGCAAGCTTCTGGAACAGATGATGCTCGTAATGAAGGTACCACTTTATATACATAGTACACGTGTGTGTGTGTGTGTGTGTGTGTGTGTACATGTGCGTGAGTGCATAAAGCAGATGCTGGAAACATTCTGGGTCCTTAGCCATACAGTATTTATCATTGGCCAAAAACCTATGGCTTGGTGTAGGAAACTGCACTAGATCAGGCCATTTGAGTGAAAGCGGATTTGCTGAGTCAACTCATCACTAAATTCCACCAATTCAAATGGGCCTGTGTTTTTAAATTGTGAATTACTCTAGCATACAGAATATAACTAGAGTAATTTCATTTGACTCAATGGACATGATGACGAAGTTAACTCACTAAATTCTTCTTGATTCAGTAGGCAAATATTTGTACAATTTACTATGCTACGAAACAGGATTTGACGGGGGCTATATGTTTATTTGTGTTAGAGATGGGTGTTTCATTTCACAAGGGTATTAGAAATGTTAAAAATTTTAGCTCTCCTGTTTTTAATTTGTTTGATATTTTATTATTTTGATGCTACATTTTTTCATCTATGTGTTTCCTTGGACGTGGATGGGAAGGGTGATAAAATAAGCCTTGAATGTGCTCAGTTGGAGGATTAAGAGCGGTGGGTCACTTTCCCTTCTGAATTCTAAAATCCTGTTTCCGTCCTTCACAGGCGGTGGAATCAAATGCCCAAGTCAGACCTCTTCACTGCTTCCTCTTGAAGGACAGGGAACAGACCAAACCAGGGGGGACGAGGTATGTGCCAATTCCAGAGATTCTCCTTGTGACTTGACACATTGAGTTTATAGGAAAGTCAAGATCACATTTATATTCAAATGAAGAGCCAGGCCCAGATCCATGGCGTGCATGTCAAGTGGGAGAAATAATTCTGATATTTTATATTTTTATATCTGTGGGGACGGTGGAGTGTGGTCAACTTCCTGGTGTCTGTTTTACTGTTGGAAACCTCCCAGGCGAGCGGCAAGGCCAGTAGATGGAGCCGTAAGGAAATACAGAAAAACTGTATAATAAATCAATATTGCAGTCAGATGTGTGGCATATTAATGGGATGGACAGACAGATGGATGGATGGATGGAAGCTTAAGTAAACAAACAAACAAGCCTTTCCAAGGGAGACACACATCCTTGTATCTTAGGAGCACAGCTAAAGAATGATTCTTTTTAGTAGTTTTTAGTAGTTTTATTATTATTATTTTATTTAGTTTATTATTGTTGTTGTTGTTTCTTTTCTGTTGTAAACTGCCTGGAGTTCCTCTGGAAGACGGGCGGTATATAAGTATTAAAATAAATAAATAAATAAATATTAGGTTGTTCTGGGACTGCAGGCCATAATCTACCTCCATTTGTCTGAGTGTTTTTTCAGATTATTCTTAAATTAGGGTAGTACCTTGCTGACGAGGATAATCTGTTCCAGAAGCATGCTCGTAAGCCAAAATACTTGTAAATAAAACAAAAAACAATCCCATCAGAAATAATTAAAACTTACTTCCTTCTGTGGCCGCGAGCATGGCCTAGCCATCCATCCCCGTGTCGTGGCAAGGTTCCTGCCAGGGCTCAGAAGGTCTTCCCAGGGGCAACGGCAGTGGGGTGGGACGTGTGGCCCCAAAGGTCCACTCAGTGCTCTGAGGCTCGTTTTACAAGACAAGCTTGTAAACCAGAAGGAAAATGTTCTGCAATTTTTGCTCGTCTTGCAAAATGCTCGTATACTGAGGTATTACTGTACTTGTGGGTGATATTGTCACCTCCTCCTGCAGCAAAATCTGATGTGCGTGTGTGTGTCTGGGTGTCTTATTTTTTCCTGTTCACAGGGACAAATAAACCTCCAGGAGACCAGCTTGTCTCTGCAGGTTGTCCAACAGAGCGGGACTGAGCCAGGCCGGGAGACCATGGTGTGGCCGGTCTTGCAGGAAGAGGAGGAGAAGAAGAATGAAGATCCATTAGGTAAAGAGGAGGCTTTTTGCTCCATCTGGTCAATCCGGTCAATGGCAACCAGTTCAATGTGTTCTCGAAGGCTCTCATGGCCAGGATCTGATAGTAGTTTTGAGTTTTTCGGGCTGTTTGGCCGTGTTCTGGAAGTTTTTCTTCCTCACTCTGTGGCCAGCATCTTCAGAGGGCAATATGCTCAGCGAACTAGGAGTTCTCTCTGTGCTCTGAAGATGAAAGCCACAGAGTCTGGCGAAACGTCAGGAAGAAAAACTTCCAGAACACGGCCCAACAGCCTGAAAAACTCACAACAACTGTCAGCCAGTTCCTTTGCCTTTTGTTTTTGGAGCCAATAAGATGTGGGCGGGGAAGAGACCCCGTGTCCCCTTTCAACTTCTCTCAGAACAACCAGGATGCAGATGGGCTTTTCTTTTATTTCCAGTTGCTTTGACAGAACGTGAGACCAAAAAATGGGAAAATGTATGCAAAATAGCCAGGAATTAGTTGTGACCACCTTGGCAACTTTCGCTCAACCAAAGTATGTTTTGTAGACAGGTCTGAGTTCTGGGTGCAAATTGGTGCAATGTCTACCAGGACCCCTTTTGTAATTCATGAAACGATACCAGTGAGCTCAGATCCCAGATCCACCGATCAGTTTCCTGCTGCCGGCCGTAGCTGGCCAAAGAATCTCCAAGCAAGGCTGCAAAGGAATGGCTCTCCCCTGTTGTCTTTCCCCTTTTGAATGTCCATCTGCATACGTTTTTCAGGTCTCTCGTTGTTCAAGGGGTGGGACTTCCTGACAGCCTCTTTTTTTATTCTCTGCAGGTATTGGGATGGGGAGTCAGATCAAAATGGGGACATCACAGGGGGAAGGAAATCAGATGGAAGACCCAACCAGGGCAAGCCCACGGATAATCCGAAAGAATGGGTGGAAGACGCTCGAGGAACGATGTCAATCCAGAGAGAAGCTGGGAGATCAGCCAGTGGAGATGGAGGAGGCACCTCCAACAGGGCTCACCGGAGGTCTTTCAGCTTCTGTTCATCAGTCTTCCAATGTCCGGACAAGCGACAAAAGGCCTTTGGTCTCCCGGTACGGCAGAAAGTACCATTACCTCCAAAAACGCGATATAGCAGAGTCCACAGAGGATCACGTTGAAAGCTGGACGTCTGAGGAAAACCTCCCACAGCGTTCATCCTGTGATAAAGAAGACCGGAAGCTCATGGGAAAGAGTAAATTGGAATCCTCTGAAAACAGTTTGGAAGGAAAGCAGAGGAACCATTTGGAAGAGAAATCCGATAACTCGCCTGAGCATGGGAAGAGATTGAGCTGGGCCAAATCCCTCAAGAGAAACCAAGGGATTGAAAGCAAACAGAGACTCCATGGATGTTCTGGCTGCAGGAAACGTTTCCCTGAAAGAGAACAGTTGATCGGCCACGAACAAGAGTGTTCTGCCAAGAAAAAACAGGAATATCTCAAATCTGGGAGAACCTTGACTTTTCAACAGACAGTCACGAGAGACCAGGGACCCTACAAATGTTCTTGGTGTGGAAAGTACTTCAGCAAGAGAGACAACCTGAAGAGGCATCAGAGGACTCATACAGGGGAAAGACTATACAAATGTCTTGAATGTGGGAAAAGCTTTGCCCAAAGAGAGCATGTGAAGACCCATCAGAGGACTCATACAGGAGAGAAACCCTACAAATGTCCTGATTGTGGGAAAAGCTTTACTAGGAAAGGGACTCTGAAGAGCCATCAGAGGACTCATACCGGAGAGAGACCCTACAAATGTCCTGATTGTGGGAAAAGCTTTACTCGGAAAGGGACTCTGAAGAGCCATCAGAGGACTCATACAGGGGAAAGACTATACAAATGTCTTGAATGTGGGAAAAGCTTTGCCCAAAGAGAGCATGTGAAGACCCATCAGAGGACTCATACTGGAGAGAGACCCTACAAATGTCCTGAATGTGGGAGAACATTCAGGTATAGATGGAACCTGAGGTGTCATCGGAGAATCCATGTCCAAGAGGGACCAACATTGGATCTTCACGTGGGAAATACTTGGCTAGGGGAAAATGTTTCAACCAATATGACAGAAATTGTACTAACGGTGTGAGGAAAGATTCAGTCAGGCAGTGTATTTATATGATCATTTTAGAGACTGTAGGAAGTGGAACCCTTCCTAACATAAAAGAGAGCTAACTTTAGACTGGTGGATTCATCAGGTATCAGAGAACTTTGGGAAGCATTTACATCAATGAAATTAGGGGGGTGGTACATTTTATCTCCTGGCTTAAAAGGAGGGTACCTCAAAGTGCCAGGTGCAGGTGACTGGGATCAGGAGATCGGCATTTTCCAAGGATAAAGGCAGGGTAAAAATACTCTAAAATAAAAAATAATTGTTTTTCAGGGTGTTTAGCCGTGTTCTGAAAGTTTTTCTTCCTGGCTTTTCGCCAGACTGTGTCCAGCATCTATAGAGAGAAAGCAACTCAGTGAACTAGGAGTTCTCTCTGTGCTCTGTAATATGTCTGTGAAGATTCTCAGTCATCCAGGTGAGTTTATCTGGAAGTCGAGTCATGGCAACTGGACTTCTTTTTCTTGAGAGTTTCATTTTATAGCTCACTTTGACCTGTTGTCAGCCTGGTCTAAAAGAGGCTCATAGGATGGACAACAGTCTCCATAGCTTTAAGGTGAACACAATGGCCTGAGATGCTGAAACCCATCAAGTATGGGTTGTTAGCTATGGCCTTAGTGGTGAAGGTGTGAAGTATTTCTTACTTGTCTGGGTATTGTTGAAATTCAGGGCTGTGGAGTCGGTAGATAAATGTTCCGACTCCGACTCCTAAGTTTTTTCTAGTTCCGACTCCGACTCCGACTCCAGGTACCCAAAATTTCCTCCGACTCTGACTCCACAGGCCTGCTCAGGGCTGTGGAGTTGGTATATAAATGTTCCGACTCTGACTTCGACTCCTAAGTTTTTTGTACTTCCGACTCCGACTCCAACTCCGACTCCAGGTACCCAAAATTTCCTCCGACTCCAACTCCGACTCTGACTCCACAGCCCTGTTGAAATTGCAGCCTAAAGTGGCAGATAGACTGTGCCTGAGCCCCCCAACTCTATTGAGAGAGGGGTTTTCAATGCTCACATGAATGGCTTCCCTGACCCCTCTCTCAAACCACGTCTCTTCTCTGTCTAATATGTGTACATCTCTATCTTTGAATGAATGCCCTTTATCCTTCAAGTGGAGGTGTAATGCTGATTCTGGTCCTGTTGCCCCTCCTATGTTGGGCCATCCTTCTGTTTAATGGCTGTTTAGTCTCTCCATTGTGGAGGTCTGCACACTCCTCACTTCCGTGGACCGCATATCCTATATTCTGCTTTTTGTGTTTTGGTATCGGGTTCTTTGGGTGGACGAGTCTCTGCCTTACTGTGTTTGAAATAAACAGGTATGTGGTGTTTCTCGGACACTCCAGCCATGTAGGGAATGACCAGGTTCTTCTGTTGGGTCTGGGTCTCAGGCTGATCCCTTGTTCTTCTGGGTTGGCCCACTGCTTTGTTGAAGGTCTACTTTGGATATCCACAGGCCTTAAGTGCTGTCTTCAGGTCCCTGTCTTCCTTCTTCTTGGCTTCTGTGGAGGTGGGGATGCTTATCTGCTCTGTGGCTTAGGGTCCTGATGACTCCTGTAATGGATGGTGGGAGTCAAACAGTAAAGACTGATATGTGTGGGTGGGTTTCCTGTAAACTTCTACTCCCAGGCCACAGACAGGTCTGAGGATGACTGCACAATCCAGAAAAGCCAATCTGTTGTCTTGGGTGTCTTCCCTAGTGAACTTAATATTAGGGTCTACTGTATTGATATGGTCTGTAAAGGCCTGTACTTCCTGCCTCTTGATTTTCACCCAGGTATCATCTACATACCTGAATCATGGGGTGATGGTGTCCCTGGGAAGGTGTTGAGTGCCTTCTTCGCCACTTCTTCCATGTACAGGTTCGCAACAGTTGGTGACACTTGGGAACCCATGGCACAACCATACTTCTGTCTGTAGAAGTCCCCACTGTACTTGAAATATGTGGTGTTCAGATGCAGGTCCAGGAGCAGGCATATTTGGTCTGGGTTGAGGCTGCTTCTGGAGGTGAGGGTGCTGTCTTCTCTTAGACTCCCCTTTATCGTTGTCAGGGCATCGGTGGTGGGAATGCTGCTAAAGAGAAATGTAACATCAGTGGATACCATGGTTTTGTCTGTATCCAGTTTCAGCTCCCTGACTTTAGAAACAAACTCCTCTGAATTGTGCACATGATGATGGGTCTGTGAGTCCAACCTGTTTGGCTAGGATAGTTGCCAAGTATTTTGCAGTATTTTAAGTCACTGAATTTATACTACTGACGATGGGTCTGAGGGGAATTCCTTGCTTGTGGAACTTGGGAAGTCCATAAAAGCAGGGGACAGTCTCTCCGGGATATAACTGATGGTAGGTCACCCTGTCAGATAGGAACCTACACTTACTGACGAAAGGAAAAGGATCCCATATTTTTCTGTGTATATGACACTATTTTTTTCTAAATCCATGACACAAATAATTCAGGTGCATTGTATACATGGAAATAAGCCTTGGGTGGGGCTGGGGGTAGAGGAGAACCCAAACTCCCCTTGCTTTTCCCCTCCATCCTTTGTTTTTTACAGGATCAGGCTTTGTCGTTTCTTGAGTTCATCACCCCTGCCACCCTGCTCATTGGTATTATACTGTTTAAGCTACCCACCAAATTTTCAGGAGAGATGAGATCAGTCTAACTTCCCTGGAAGGGAAAATTCCACTTGTGAGGTCCTGCAGCAGAGAGTCATAGAATCATAGGTTTGAAAGAGACCTCAAGGACCATCTAAGACATTTCTTCCAGACCTCTAACCATCCTGGTCGACCTCCTCTGGACCCGTTTGAGGTTGTCAACCTCCTTTTTAAATTGAAGTGCACAGAACTGTACACATTACTCCAGGTGGGGTCTGATCAGAGTACTATCACTTTCCTTGATTTAGACTGGTAATGGTGAACCTTTTAGATTTCTATTATTTAAAACCCAATAATTTTTCGCAAATTGCCTATACAGCATTATAACCTGAACAAAGGTGGCTGTGAACAGGTGATGTCAGGTGCCCACAAAAAGGGCTCTGAGTGCCCCCTTTGGCACCCGTGCCATAGATTCACCAACAGTGATCTAAACACTATGCTTCTGCTGATGCAACCAACAATTGCATTGGCTTTCTTGGCCGCCACGTCCGACTGCTGACTCATGTTCAATTTGTGGTCCTCCCAGACTCCCAGATCCCTTTCACAGTTACTGTTCTCCAGCCAGGTGTCCCCCATCCCAAATCTGTGCAATTCGTTTTTTCTGCCTAGATGCAGGACCCTACGTTTCCCTCTGTTAAAACCCACTCCATTATCTTTGACAAAGCACTGTAATCTGTTAGGCCGTTTTGGATTTTCATCCTATCCTCTAGGGAATTAGCCATCCCTCCCAATATGATTTAATCAGCATACTCTGCATTGCTTCCTCCAAGTCATTAATAAAAATATTCATTTTGAAGTGGCAGCATATCATTTCATTGGAGAGACATTTTATTTCTTCTTTCCTAGTTTAATAGTGACTAACTGATAGCATTACTATTGTTGCACAAAGGCTTGACACAAGCTCTATGTTTGTTTCTATCCTTATGGTTCTGTGGTGATTGGCAGTGCCCTCACATCTCTGTAGAATTATAGAGTTGGAATGGGCCTATAAAGCCATCGGGTGCAAACCCCTCCTCAGGGCAGGAATCCCAATCAAAGTGGATCTGAGAGATTATTGCCCAGTTTTCTCTTGAATGCCTCCAACTCTGGAGTGCTTACCACCTCCTGAGGTAATTTTTCCATTGTTGTAGTTCTCTAGTGGTTGACATGTTTTTTTTACCTGATATTCAGCCTAAATGTGGATTCTTGTAACGTAAACCCACTATTACATGTCCTGGAATCTGGGATGATTGGGAACAGTGTCCCAGTGGTATATGACTACCTTTCAGGTATTGGGAACATGGCTGATCTCACTGTAAGAATCACTGTCATCATCACCACCCTCATGAGAGAAATCTCCAGAAGGAAGGAATCTCATCTGGAGCCAGAATGATTCCTCTGTTGGCTTATTTCCGTGGTCCGGGTTCTGAAGCCACTTTCTGAATCCCAAATCAAAGGTGGCCTTACTTGGTGTTTGGTTCTCTGCTTCAGTCCCAGCCACCTTGGACCGGAGTCAGGAACCCGCGTTCAGCTTTGTCATTTTAAGCCCTTGGGACTCCAAATCCTTTGGATGACACTTCTTGTTGTGTGCGTTGTGTCATCAATCCAGAATTGACTTACAGCAATCCTCACAGGGCTTGTGAGGTGTGTGAGATACTTCAGGAGCAGGTTTAACCCCTTTCCTCCCTCCACCACCACCTTCTTGTGACGGAGTGGAGATGTCAGCCCAGGTCCCCTCCGTGCTCGTCCGTCACTCTTGCCGGATGCTCTGCGGTGGATTATTTGGCCGTTCTTCTTAGGCACCTGAAATGGCTGCCTGCTCGTCCTTCCAGAAAAAAAATGAAGAAAGGGGTCATACGTCCCATTCCTGTTTCTCTACTTACAGAACGCAGGGGCCTTTTGTGTGGTTGTTGAGACAATGTTCTCTTCTGGTGTGACATTGCTTGAGTACCACAAGACCCCTTATCGGCAGGATGAGTGCTGGTTCAATTACCCATCCTCTGAAAATATTATAAGAGAAATCCTAGAAATCTCTCTCTTAAATTACCAGAACTGGCCGCTAGAGAGAGGTGGGGACCATGCTGTGGCTTCCCGTGACCTGCGTTTTTCAGCATCCACAGGTGGAGGGGCTCCTCACCAATTCCCTGCTGATATGGGGGTCCCCAGTACTTCAGAGGCTTCTTTTTGTGACTGATTTTTATGCACATTGTGTTGTAACTAGACGACAATTATACTGAGCTAAAAGAGAGAGAAAATAAATTACAATTGGCTCTCCCTCAATTGTGTTTGTGATAGCAGTAGAACATCTCTAACTTATTTTTCATTTCATTTTTATCTCAGTGCTTTGCCAAACAGCTCAGGTTTTCTAACCTGGTTCAAGCGTCTCCACAGAAAGCTTCGCTGGAAAGGCCAGATAGACTTGACCGAGCCTCTCCGTTTATTCTCTTTAATGATGTCTCTTTTTTAAAATTTAATTTAATTGATTACTTTAAAATGCAGGGATAGTCACTTAACAGCTAAAAGGGCTCCATGGACATGGGGTCACGAAGAATCAGTCACAACTGTAAAGAGACAACACACACACATAATATAATTAATTATATTGTTGCACAAAGAGAGCAGCGAAAAAGCAAAAAAAGCAAAAATAAGTGTCTAAACCTAGATTTTATTAAAGTCCATCCATTTTTTAAAAAAGGTAAACCTCTAAAACACTGTGGGTTAGAATCAACTTGATGGAATGAAAAAATAACACAGCTGCTTCTAATGGGGAAATGTCATGTACAGGATATGGATTTCTACACATGATTTCATAAGAACACCAGTGTTTTCCATGTTACTTTCCCTTTTCTTTTAAATTTGTGTGCTCTTTGTAGCTGTACTGTTACCTTTTAATGTTCTAAGATGCCTGTTCTAATCCCCTGTTCTTAACTTTAATATGTCTTCTTCAATGCTCTGGCCTGTATATTGTCCCTCATTACTGTAAGCCACCATGGGCCCTTTTCCAAAGAGAAAGGGGGGTAAAAATATTATAAATAAATAAATAAATAAATAAATAAATAAATAAATAATGTTACCTAGTTGGGTGGTATATAAGCTTAATTAAAAAGAAATAAAGAGGTCCTGCCTATGTAGGCGTAGCTAAAATAATTGTACCTGTGTTAACTCATAGGGAATGTGTGACTGTTATTTTTAAAGTTTTATTTTAAATCTGGTGGACAAATGTGTGTGTGTTTTCTCTCCAGATTCACAGGAACAGTAATGAACCTAACATTAGCTTTTAAATTTTAACATAGTGGCTAAAATCCTCTTGCACAGTTAGGCAAATGACGTAAATTTTAGGCACAAACTGTCATAAGTTAAGAAAACTCCGTAGACATTACCCATGACAGTTCATGCTGATCTGTTTGACTTGGCATGCAACCAAGTCCCCTAAATCAGTGAGTGACAGGTTATGTCTACGGAGATTTCTTAACTGATGACAGACAATTACTGTCCAAAAGTTATGTCATTCACACAACAGGATTTCGGTCCTTGTTGCCATGATCTGAGGAAGACCTATAAGCTCTACAAAAGACATGCTCTTAGTAGGGAGGAAAGCTGCTGGAAGAGGCTTGTAGAGAGAGATCTCATCTGTACGTAAGTGACCGAGATCCATGGGAAGGGTATGTTTTTGTAAGGGCCGTGTGGGTATGAAGTATCATCACTCCCAACTTTAGGAGCCCAGACACTCAGCCAGGAAAAACTCAGGCCTGTGGCTGTTCTGTTGCCATCAAGAGGCCCCAACTTGGAAACAACCTCCACAATGTTCGGTCACACAGTCCTGCTCGGCTCTTGCGAAATCAAAGAGGTGGCTTCCTTGATGGAAGCAATCCATATCTCACATCTACCCTTCCTCTTTTCCTGCTGCCTTCCAAAGGAAAGATCAAGGAGAAGAAAACATTTGACAAATAAATAACACTCCCTCAAAAAAACACATTGTATCATCTCATGGGGCAGTCAAGGTGACTGGGAGGTGATTATTTGGGTCCTCTTCCCCCCCCCCTTTTGAAGATTGGGACAACATTCACCCTCCTCCAAAATATGGGGACTTCCCCTGTCTCCAGGACTTCTCAAAGATTATTGACAATGGTTCTGCAATTGCTTCAGGAGGGGAAGCTGAGGGAGTTGGGGGGGGGGATAGCTGACCCATTTAAGTTTGCAATGTAGACAATCTAAAGGTCCAAAGGTATTAAAGAGAATGGCTTTAGAAGCAGTCCTGCAAGAGAGTAAAACTGGTATTTTCTTCTTGTTATTTCCTCCTACTTCTCTTGGGAGATTATTGTGTCTGGAAATCCCCACCCGGAGGAGGTGGTACTTTGCACATGCTCAGAGGTCACCTGCAACAACTGTCACTGGCCCGGAAGGCTAGCTTTTTCTCTCTCTTTTCCATCCAAGGTGGACAGAGGAAGGGGATTGGGCTCGATCTTTGGGAATGAGGGCGCTTCACATATGCTCAGGTTCCTGTTCGTTGCACCGCCTCTTCCCTCCACCGTGTTTCCACCATGTTTTTCTGTTGTGTAGGCGTTGGAGTAGGAGGCTGTGCTTACTTTTTCTATAGGACGATTGCACTCTGCACGTGTTCAGAGGCACCACTGCTTTCTGGAAAGACCTTCAGGTCTAGCATTCTGCCCTTTCTCAGAGCCCACTTGCTATGGATTCAGCTTTTATTTTTGAATGACTCAATCACACTGCACTTTATTTGGTTACTCCAGTATTTGGATCCTACATCTAATCAGGCTGAAAATGTGACTGGTTCCCCTAGAGAGGTGGGGCGGGAGGGGCATTTCTGCCTTCCTTGCTCTCCCTTCCAGGCCATGCAGTGGCTCCCCTGATGTGCTTTATGTTTTGAGGATTTATCTAAGGCCTTTGGCCCTGGGGCTCCGTTCTTAATAAGAGGGGCCTCTGGTGAGAGAGGAGGAAAAGGAAATGTGGGTTCTTGGCCAATTCTAAAGGCTAAGCCAGAAACAGATGGGCGGGGTGGGGGGGTGGGAGTAATACTGTATAGGTAAAGAAAGGGTGATCGGGCCTTTTGTTCTATGATCTGGCCAGGAAGGGTTTACATCTGCTCATATCTAGCTATCACTTCACTAGGTGCTGGTTTTTTTTTAAAAAGCGTAACATTACTTCATTTTCTAAATACAAAAGCTGTTCAGAGTTAATTTTAACATTTATGTATTTTCCCAACCCAATCACTGTGGTTGTTAACAATAATATCTTATATCCTTTAGAGAAGAGATTGTGAATTGCATGGCTTTACTCAATTTTGTTTACGGCACTCTTCCATTTTGTTCTAATCTGGGGGGGGGGTTGGGAGGGGGCCTCTCTTGATCTCTATCCAGCCCTGCCTGCAAAGGAGAATTGTGCTGGGAAAAGGGGAAAGATGCGGGAAAAGAGGGAGACCCAACAGGAGATGGAGTGACTCTTTAAAGGAAGCCACAGGATTGAGGCTGCAAGAGCTGCGCAGGGTGGCCGAGGACAGGAGGGACATTTGGGAACACACCCACCCCACTCATAGGATGCCGGATGCCACTTGGCAGCAAGTCACAACAAGGGCCATTGGCTGCAAGAAGCACCAGGGTTTCAGCCACCAAGTTGTAACATTAAAAGGAACAGGTTTCTAAATGCATCAGTCACAAACATTCCTAAGAAAGATTGGCTCTGGATGTTAATTGGAAACGTTGGGAAAACAGCCCAAACAATTGCTTGGTGTTTTGGGTGAGAAGCGGTGAACAGCAGGAAAGAGATAAAAAAGGGAGCCAGCTTCTGGGATCCCCCCCCCCAAGTGTCACTTGGCAAATGGGAAGGAGAGAGTGGGAGACCATCTCCATCGGTCGAGGGTCCACCTTCAAGCTCTCCTTGGCTGTCGGCAACGCTCGGCCTCTTTTCTCCTGCGGGCACCAGAGAGGGAGCAGCCATCAAGGGCTCGAATCCCCCCCCCATTTATACGCTGGAGGGTTGGTTATTTATTTAATTTTTGGAAGAAGTGGGCTTGATTTAGCACGGGGTTGGGCCAGGAGCCAGCCAAGGGGGCAACGAGGAGGAGGAGGAGGAGGAGGAGGAAGGGCCAAGGCAGGGATCGATCCTGCGAGGGGCGGAGAGGGGGGTGGAGCCACAGCCTCGCTAGCTTCCTGCAGAGGCTCCCCCTCCTTCCTTTCCTCCTGCTGGGATTTGCTATTCTTGCTCTTCCTGGGGAGGCGCCTCCTTTTGCAGAGCGGGGTCTCCTCGGGAGCAAAGCTGGACTCGGCAGGAAGAGCTGGGCTTGCAGGGTGAGTGACTCGCCCCCTCCTCCCTCCCCGTTCCTTCTCGCCTCTGGGCTGATGGGGAGGAACGGCC
>JAHTLZ010003458.1:0-14532 GCA_023846285.1 Phrynocephalus versicolor | reverse complement strand
ACACACACAGAGAGAGAGAGAGAGAGAGAGAGAGAGAGAGAGAGAGAGATCTTTCCTGGCTCTGCCCTATTCAGAATTAGCATTTCCCTAAACCATCCACTCACCTGAGGCTTCTGTCATCAGCATCTCTACACATCAGAATTATTCATCACCATTCAGCCCTGTTAAATAAAATTGCTGGTGCTCTGAAAAGCTTGCAGTCTGGCTAATGATCCTCCTTCAAACACCTGAACTTGACTGAGAACTGGGATATTCATTTCATTTTCATTTATTTAATTATTTGCATTAGCCATGGCCTTAGCAAAAAGACAACATATAAATAGATATAAAATTGACATAACAAATCATAAAAGTAAATACATAAAAATAGGTGCATATACATGCAACGTTCCCGTACAGAATCTGGACAAATAAGCTATAAATGATTATTGGCTTAAAATCATGATTGACCTCATTTTGATTGCTGCTGCTAAAAATTTAGCTGTCAGCAGTGTCATCTGATTATCTCGGTCTCCGAGGAGTAATGATATATAAAAGTCAGATGAACGACCTGGCTTCTTTACTAACATGGGGAAAAGTAATTCTTGCCGCACCTCTCTGTAAAAGGAGCAAAACAGTAACACATGGGCAAGTGTTTCAACACCTTCGCCACATGGGCATGTGCGATTCTGTAAAGGTGTTCCTTTAAAGCGACCCTCTAGCATAGCTGAAGGCATGACATTAAATCGTGCACATGAAAAGGCCCTTCTGTACTTTGGGACTGTTAGCACATTTAGATATTGTGCCATTGTTTTTGGGTGACTTAACGCTGAGTTGTCATACCAGGGGCATAATTTATTGGTGACAGACAGATTATTTTGGTATTCAATGTCATGTATACGCTGTTCTAGTAAACATCTCGCCCTACTATACTCAGTGGTCACTAGAAGAACTGGGATATTCCTCAAAAGTGCCTTTGCCACCTGAGGTGTGTCCGTGCATGTTCTATGCCATCAAGTCAGAAGAACCAATTTATAAAGACCCTAATACAGCTTGCAAAGTAGGCCGTGGATTTAAGCAGTGGTTTTACCAGTTCCACTTCCCCATTCCATTTCTGTGGCTGAGCAGAGGATTCAAACCCTGTTCTCCATCATTTTAATCTTTCACTCTAACCACTGCACCATCCTGGGAATGCAGTGCACGCTAGAAAAAAATTGCTTTTGCCACATGAGAGAGTGGCACAGTTGCAACTATGGTCTGTGTCACCGGGGAAGAGATGGCTTCCCCATGCCCCCCAGCAGGGTAGGAGTGAAAAATAGTACAAGGTACAAATACTGTTTTCTCATTTTGGCCTCCCTCAACCACATGGTGCCTGGAGAACATTTCCCTCTAACTGCCCCACCCCCCATTGCAGCCCTGATATCAAGCAACATTCAGGCACCTTGTCTCCAGTTGTGGAATAGCGTCTCCAGGAAGGTTCAACCGACATTGGGACTTGCATTTGTTTTTAGATACCTTCTAGTCCCTTAACCTGTTAGTCTTCACCTGTCATTTTAAACACAGCGTGTCCTTCCTGCTTTGTCCATGTTTCCCTCCCTTATAGGCTGTTCTACTTGTTTTTCGTACTCCCTTTCACTCAGGGTTTAGGCCGCAACATGGTGTTGAAACAGCATTGGTCACCATTCAAAATGGTCTCCTAAGGCAGGCAGGCAGGGGAGTGCGATCCTGTTGGTCCTTCTGGCTCATTCTGCAACCTTTGACACTGTCAGTATCCTTTTGTGAAAGCTATCCAGCTGAGAGATCAGGGGCTCTGTTCCCTGCTGGTTGTGGTCCTTCCTGGGAGGTCAACCCCAGATGGTACATCTCTACCCCCTAGGACCTCATAGCAGAGGTCCCACTGGGATTGACCACCTACCCAATGCTTTTTATCATCTAGAGGAGACTGCTGGGAAAAGTCATTTAGAAATGTGGGGTGTTTTGTCACTAGTACACTGATGACATGCACCTCTGTCTTATCTCTCCCTTCCTTCATCTGCAAGTGCAGTTCTCATTTTCTTGAACTACAATGCCCAGAAATACTGGGCCAACACAGCTAGCAATGGAACCTTCTAAGCTTTTTAGCCCAAGAATATCTGGGCACCCAAGGTTGAGAACCACTGATATACAGGTCCTTGAGTGCTGTCTAGCATTGTTAATAGACTGGACAAGGGCCAATAAATGAAAACTGAAAATAAGATGGGGAAGGATTGTAAGTCTGGTTAGAGGTAAACTTTCTTAGCCTTGATGAGCTTGTGTTCCCCGTGAAGGATTAGTTCCACCGTTTCCATGGGGGTACTCTTAAGCCTGGCAGTAGAAGCTCACACAAACAAACTGCCCAGAGTGATCTCGCTGCCAGGTGGGCGGTATGAAAATCCAATAAATAAATAAATATGGTCAGAGGTGTATTTTAACAGTTCCAGTTGGTTGCCCAGCTATGCCCCTACCTGAATAAGAAGCACTTAGTAACTCAATTCATAGTGCTGGTTATGACTTATACAGCCCTTAGTGGTTTCGGACCTCAGTGTTTGTTGGAACACCTCTCCCAGGGATCAGCTACCCATGGTGCTAAAAGTGACCACAGCAAAGGTAGCCCAAAAGGCAATGAAAAGAAATGGGACTTTTTTGATGGTGGCCCCTAGTCTCTGTGTTGAGACCAGGAATTAATAAAAACTAACAGATTTAAGTGAACCAAAGTGATGCCATGTTGATTCCTCTGTGCGCCTTGTATCTGTACCTTACTGTGCTTTGTAAGCTATCTGAAATTGTTTCAGCTTTACTGGAATGTCTGTGCCTTGGCAAGAGAGAAAGAAGAGCCTGTGTTATGTGTTCAAGGACATCAATGGGGGATGCAAGGAGAATGGGTTAGCTGGATGTCTCTAACAGTTACAACTTGCCTAAAGAATGTTGTTCATTGGGGAGGGGCATCTCATGCTTTCTGTACTTAAATGTGTACCCTGCCTCTGCTATTTTTTCCTTCTGCTTCAGGGGGAAAGGTCGACCCCTTCCTTTATCCAGCTGAATAAATGAATGGTGATTTGGATCTCTGCTTGTCTCAGGCGATTTTGGTTAAATTATTCTGATACAAGAAAAAGTTTGGGATTAGCCTGAACTCAACATCTGGAATAGGTCACCAAAGGAAATAACGACAGGCTCCTTCCCCCCTTAAGTTCACAAAACTGTCAAAAGCAGAACTATTCAATAAAACCTCTACGCAACCATGGAGACCTCCTATTTTGGGGCGGGGGCTTAAGAGAAGGGCTTTATAGCCAATGAAACAATGCTGAGTCTCTGATCTTGCATGCCATCCAGATACTGAACATGATCAATCTACTATGTTGGACCAAAACAAAAAAGGTATCAGTGGAGGGGAACTCCAGGTGGATTCCCCAAATACCAGATGGTGTATCTTATTTCTTGTACCTGCAGAGGTATCCTTCCACCGCAAGCTTTGCACCTCTAATTCTGTTCCTAAAGATAATTATCATGGTCTGCTTGGCACCCCAGCCATGAAGGAGCAAATCAGGCAAAAGTAAGGACATCAGTTAAAGGTCAGTTTAACTGCCAGATAAGGGCTAGCTGTGGATGAATTTGGTTGAAGCTACACAGGCAGGTCTGATTTCAGGATTTCCTCGGATTGAGATCAAGGAAATAAAATGTGGGCTAGAGAGGAGTCAGAATGCTCCCTCTAGGAAAGATTGGTATTTAAAAAGCAGTTTTATGTTAAATGCTTGGAATGAGGCCAACAGATTTGGATGCTCTTGAAATACCAAAACTCTGTAATCTGCTGAGTAAGACATATGGGGCTTAAAAACAGAGAAACTAAAGTTTTAACCCTCAAGGAATGCTTCGACAGTAAAACATTTTATTCAGGTTTCAGATGTGCCTTAGCTTATGTTTCTATCCAAGTTGGACGCAATTTAAGGAGTCCTAAAGGATTCAGTGCTATCAAAACCAGTGTGAATGAACACTAAGAACATAGAAAGAGCCCTGGCCATCTAGCCCAGCTTCTTGTATCTCACAGTGGCCCCACCAAATGCCTCTGGGAGCACACAAGTCTAGATACCTGTCTCCTGATACCACTTCCCTGCATCTGGCCCTGGTTTTAAGCTTGGAGATTTACACATTTGTAAACTTGTGATGGACATTTCCTCCTGGAATCTTTCCAATCCCCTTTTGAAGGCATCCAGGCCAGATGCCATCACCACATCCTGTGGCAGGGAGTTCCACAGACTAACAACACACTGGGTAAAATATTTTCTTTTGTCTGTTCTCACTCACCCAACCTTCAATTTGAGTGGATATCCCCTAGTACTGGTATTTTGTGAGAGGGAAAAGAGTGTCCCTCTATCCACTTTGCTCATGCCCTGCATTTTTTTTGTACGTCTCAATCATATCCCCCTCCAGGCACCTTTTTTCCCAAGACTAAAGAGCCCCAAATGTTTTAGCCTTTCCTCATAAGGGAGGTCCCCCAGCCCAGTAATCATTTTCGTTGCTCTCTTTTGCACCTTCCCCAGTTCCACTATGTCTTTCTTGAGATGCGGTGACCAGAATTGTACACAATATTCCAAGTGTGGCCTTACTATCGTTTTGTACAATGGCATTATAATGTTGGCTGTTTTATTTTCAATCCTTTTTTGTTGATAATCCCTAGCATGGAATTGGCCTTCTTCGCCACTGCCACACACTGGGTAGACACCTTGATGGAGCTGTCCACCAGCACACCAAGATGTCTTTCCTGTTCCGTCACTGATAGCTCATGAGTTGACATATAAAGTTTTGATTTTTTTGCCCCAATATGTTCATTCCTCAGCTCTAGTGGGCAATGTAAGCTGCTAACTGTGGGTTTTTCAGATCATCACCTGTCTCTGTTTACATGGCTCTTTGGGGATATCAGCATTCGTGCCTATTGTGACACTTGGGACATGAAGCAGGGGCAATTTGTATGATCTTTGTTCGACTCAACCTTTATAAAGTATCCTCTTCCATCAACCAATGCATGGATACATGCAAAAACATGCTGCCAATACTCAACTGTACCAGCCATGGTCTTTTACTAGAAAGGGATAGGAAGTAGACCATCCCTCAGTGTTTGCAGATCTGACACTCTGAGATATCAGACTGAAAAAAAAGGAAGTAAGGCAAGGTTCCCTGTAATTGTGGTGCTGTGCACATGCCTAGTGCCCTCTGAGTAGATGTTTTCCACCCCTGTGCACCTGTTGTGGTCATATGGGCGGGAGGAGGTAGCTACTGTGCAGACACACACAGGGATGAAAATTAGAGGGCACATTTAAGTGAGGTGTGTTTGTCTCAATCCAGTTCCATTCCAGCTAATGAGATTGAGTACAGAATGGATTCATCATTTTTGTGAGTGAATATACTTTTTCTACGTGTGTAAGACACACCACATTTCTTCATGTTCTGCCCTTGGAACCTGGAGCCACTGGGAAACCTCCAGAGATAGCATGATGGAATCTCCAGCCCATACAGAGTCTGTTCTGTCAGGGGAAAATGGTGAACTTGGATTACCCATTGGACACATTCATTATCAGTCCCTTGTGGAAATAGACAGCAAAATGCTTTGATCCCTGTAAAGACCCCATGCAACAATATTGGGCATCATGCTCTTTTGATGATGGCATCTCACTTCTGGGTAGAAGATGCCATCAGAAAAGGAAATTCCCCCTGTTGTGAGTTGATCATGGATTGCCTGAAGAGGACTGTGGAACACTTGAATCTGTCTTTGCCAAGGATGATTGGCAATCCATCAGGAAACTCTAATTCCATCTCATATATTCTGGGACGTGCAGCCAAGTCCTGTAATGACCCAGGGGTGATTTGGGACCTCCTGGAGCATATTGAAACAGAGAGTGATAAGGTGGAGAAAGACCAACCCAAGAAATAAGCAGGAATGTATGTATGCATCTCATTTCTTCCTGTATGTATGTTCTGTGAGGGCTGTGATCCTCCACAGAGACCCTACTGCATGCCCTACCACCCCAAAGACTTTGGTTACCTGGTTGGTACAAGCTTTCTCTGTAACAGCATCTTGATTGGCATGCATAAAGGTGAACAGATCCCAGGACAGCATTCGGGGCAATCATTAACCATTTGTTTGCCACTCTGAGACTTCTGAAACAAGTTATTTTCCTACTATATTTTGTCTGGAAGAGATCAGGGTGATTTGGAGCTGTCTGGTGCACACTGCGACCGAAAGTGGTAAGATAGAGAAAGACCGACCCATGAACAAGCAGAGAAACATGTAAATAGTTCCCCAATAAAAGTTCGGTGGAATTCAATGCATCTTTGAACATTTCTTAGAATAATGAGCAACCCTGTTGGGCCCATTGACATATCCCTGCTTATGGACCTGACTGGTGACCCTCACAGTGGGTCATTTCCCTTTAATTAGAGGGAAATGAAAAATGTGCATTTTGGGTTTTTGCTGTTGGGAGTTTTTTTTTTCTTTTCTTTTCAAAAATCCACAGCCTCCACCACCCAGACTAATACTTAACAGTAACGAAGCTGGGAGAAAGCCTGGGAAAATCCTTCACGCCTTGCGTATTTCTGTATTTCTTCTTTCGGTTGGATGGCAGCTGAAAATTGCTCATTTTTCAGCCTGGTCAACAAATGATAGTTCCGCTAGCAACATAGAAGAAGAAGGCTACTGACACATCCTGTTACTTCATCTGTAAGGTAAAGGTAAAGGTTTTTCCCCGCACATGCATGCTAGTCATGTCCAACTCTAGGGGCAGTGCTCATCTCTGTATTCAAGCCAAAGAGCCAGTGTTGTACAAGTCCGTAGCCACATGGCTAGCATGGCTGCACAGAACTTTAAAAAATTGTGTACAGAACTGCACAAAACATTCAATATGAAAATTAATCTGAGTTTGGATAGATAGATAGATAGATAGATAGATAGATAGATAGATAGATAGATAGATAGATAGATAGATAGATAGATGATAGATAGATAGATAGATAGATAGATAGATAGATAGATAGATAGATAGATAGATAGATAGATAGATAGATAGATAGATAGATAGACAGATAGATAGATAGAATGGCACATATGAATGAATGAATACTTGTGAAACTAATGCAGAACAAAACATAGAAATCCATTCATTAGAGCCAGATAGAATAGACCTCACTCAATCAGTTGTTAAATGCTAATATTCATATCAATGGGTATACTGGAGTTGGGATCAGCAAATATAATTAATAATTACATGCCTTTGAGCTAATTCTGATCTGTGCAGCCCCTTCTAGGGTTTTTCAGGTAGAGAATACAAGGTTACCATTCCATGCTTCTGGAGGCCCCCTGGGACAGTGCAGCTTGCCCAAGGCTACACAGGCTGGCTCTTTTGGGATGTATAATGGAGAATTTAACTCCCAACTTCTGACTCCTCTGCCAGATACCTAACACACTGAGCTATCCAGTTAGCCAAACCTTTGATAACAATAGGGCATCAAGGCAATTCTGGCATATGGTGACCTTTTCCAGGGTTTCCCAAGTACAGAATGCAGGTAAAGTGGTTTCTTATTTTCTTCTTCTGATGGTACCCTGGAGCGGTGCAGCTTGCCCAAGGCCACCTAGTCTGGTTCTCCTTGTGTGAGGCACAATGAGGAATGGAACTCCCACCCTTTGACTCTTCAACTAGAACCCAAATCACTAAGGGTATTTGTACACGACCCCTAAACTCCGCCGCAAATGGCTCCCAGCTCCGGAGCTTAAAATTGTTTTCCCACCAGCTCCAGAGTTTACAGATAATTAAGTGTGACCACGCCCACCTAAGTGCGTCCCAGCGCACTTTTCAGGTACCTGCTCTCTGGAGGTGACAATTCCTGATGCGGATATAACATAGTGACTGCCCGGCTCTCCTTGCTTCTGTTTGTTCTTTTTTTGCCCCCCGCCCCTTTAAGAGATCTGAATGCAGTGCCGGGATGGCAGAACGGAGGTGAGCGGCATTCTTTTCTTCCTTTTTTTCTCCCTCCCCTCACACAGCCAGCAGCCAGGAATGCGGAGGGAGTGGGAACGCAGGAACAGCAACAAACCCCTAAGATCTCTGGTCCGAATTTAAGTGGCCAGTGGATCTTAGGGGTCGGGTGAAAAGGCTCTAAGCTATCAAGCGAACCGTTGTTGTTCTTGTCGTCATAGTCGATATCGTCATCAATGCCATTTATGTTTTCTTCATCATCAAATATGGTTAAGCAATAAATGAGTGGTAGGTATGGGCAACTTCAAAGCTTTGGGGGGCCAGTGTGCTGGTCCATGAGGAGCAAGGCCGCTGTATCCCAGCCAGAGAAACCCCAAATCGGGGAGGAAAGTGGCAGGTATTATGGAGAGTTCACTAAAGTAGACTCCCAGAGGTGAGAAATTCCAAACCTCAGCCCAATATCCATCAAAATCTATCACACTCCTCAAGGAGGTCCTAAGGGATCACCCATGCAGCCTAGTAGCCTGGTGGTCTAAAGAAACCAAACCAAAAACCCCGGGGACACAGGAACGAGTAGGCATGTTGTCTCCATTTGCTGGCTTTTTATCATTGGGCTATTGGAACCCCAGGCAGTGTTCTGCTCCAAATATTTGGGCATCAAGGAAGAACTTGGTAGCAGGTCCTTGTGTCTCCTCAGGAGGGAATGCCTTCAGGGCTTCAAGCTGAGTTCATGCCTTCAGACTTCTCCTTTCTACCTGTTGGTGTCCAAAAATGATGAATTAAAAATTGGGGAGGGGTGAGAGAGAGCCCCTGGGGATGCTTCAAAGCATGACAAAATTGCACTCCATTCCCCTCATAGAGCACAGGGGGGTGATATGGGCATCCTCATGAGGACAAGGGCCTGTAGAAAACATGCTACCCACCCCTGACCTAACTAATCCATATGTCCTCCATTGCCACCATGTGTGTGTGTGTGTGTGTGTGTTCTTAATGTGTAATCCTAAACAGAGCTGGAAGGGATTGTAGATCATCATCAGGTCCACCCTCAATTAAGGAGGTTCAGTGGAGAATTGAACTCCCAATCTCTGGCTCTGCAGCTAGAGACCTAAACCACTGAGCTATAATTCAAGTTATTAATTCATAAATCATGGGTTGACATCTCCTCTTTCACAATTTTTTCCCATTTCAAGGACTCTGACCCTAGGGTGGTGATTTCTTGCTACATATTGCAGCCACAAGTTCCATATATTAAAATAAAGGCTTTGGTTTTCTTAGAGCAGGCATGTCCAAAGTCAGGCCCGGGGGCTAAATACGGTCCGTTTTCAAATTTTGAGTGGCCCATAGCCTCTTCTCCCCACCAGTTCAGCCTGTCATGCATCTCTACCAGCTGGTCCCTCCCCATACTGGATGGAGACATCAGGTTGCAGTTTTATGGTTTGCCTGTCCTCCCTGCCTCTGTCTGTCCTCTCAGCCACCTGCCCAGCCTACCCGCCCCCGGCTACGTTGCTCCAGCATCCTCCCCGCCTCCTTGCATGTCCTAGAGCAGTGATGGCGAACCTATGGCACGGGTGCCAAAGGTGGCACTTGGAGCCCTTTCTGGGGACACCCAACATTGCCCCTTCATAGCCACCTGTATACAGGTTAAATTACTGTATTGGCACTTTGCAAAAAAAAAATAGTGGGTTTTGAATTGCAGTTTGGGCACTTGGTCTCTAAAAGGTTCACCATCACTGTCCTAGAGGCTTGTCCAAAGTCCGGCCTGGGGGCTAAATGTGGCTGAATCGTCGGCCCCCACACATTTTCACCTCACCAAATCTGGCCCTTCTTGCAAACAGTTCGGGCATGCCTGCCCTAGAGTATTTCCAAGAAAGATGCTTGGAGAAATAGTGTCTTGCTCTCATGTCAATGACAGAAGTCACATTTATAGGATGCTGGCAAAGATGGAGATAATTCCTCCTACTACATATTCTATTCTGTGCCTTCCTTCTTCTGCAGGTTACACTTTAGCTGCTTAGGCTTGGGTTTCTATAGTCTTTCTGCCACATGAAATGTGCTTCCACAACAATGACAGGGTGGCCTTCCCCCTTCCCCCAGCGGCGCTGTGAGCAATAAGTCTGGGAAGAAGATGGGATAACCAGCCAAGCTATTAGCCGGGCACTATTAAGGAGAATAGCCCTGGCTTGATAATTGGGAAATAAATCACCTACTAATTAAAGCATCCAAAAAAAGAGTGTGCCATGCACAATGGAGAAGGCTGGGGAGCTCTTATACTTTGACTCAATAGAAGACAGTGGCTGTGTTCATTCTACATCTGTATTCCCCAGGTGCCTGCCAGATGTTTGGGGCTGCAGCTGTCCTTTGCCAGGTGATGAGTCTTGCTAGCTGGGGCTGATGGATGTCATAGTCCAAAGCACCTGGAGGGCAGAAATTTAAGGATGGGTGTTCTACACATCCTTGGACAGCATCATCCATGCAACCAACATGGATTTGAACACTGGGAGGTAGTGGAAGACAGGAGGGCCTGGCATGCTCTGGTCCATGGGGTCACGAAGAGTCAGACACGACTGAATGACTAAACAACAAATGCTACACATCTCTATACCCATTCAACATACAAAATCTTTTGCTCTCTGCATGTTCACTGGAATTCTACAGTATAGTCCAAAAAAGTTGCTTTTGACTAAACCAAGAATGAGTTACCTTTATTGATTATTGATGTAAATTGTTTGATTTGATTTCCTCCCTCTTTTATTTGAAATGTTCTTAGAGAGCTTAGTGAGCTTAACACACACCCACACCCAGCACACATATGAATTTGGGCTGCTTGTTTTCATGTACAAAAAGGAAGCTGCCTCAGTGTGTCCAAGGAGGCCTAGGTCTTTGTGGGAGCTGCGTCACTTTTATTTATTTCATTTATTCATTTATTTTAGAGTGTTTTTATCCTGCCTTTCTCCTTGGAAAAGGAGCCAAGGCGACTGACAATAATGAGGGATAATATACAGTCCAGTACAATTAAGACATGTTCAAGTATTTGAGAACAAGGAATTGAGGGACATCTTACGGCATTAATAGACGCTTTCCCATGGAGCCCTCAAACAGAGCCTAATGGAAGCAAGACTGTGGCGCCCACAAAGAACTTGTCCTCCCTAAAAAAGGACTGGAGCACTTTTCTTCTTGTGCATTGAAAACAGAAGGCCAAAGGAATCTTTAAAGACAAATTGCCTTAAAATCACTGTCCGCTTTTCAAATTGCTTTTTCTGAAGATCCCCCTTGGCCATGCCCATTTTTGACCGCTGTGTCGGTTTTGCTTGTGATGACCACTAGGGGTGGTGTTTTTTAAAATCGGTTCCTGCAGCCCCTTTTAAAGTGATTTGGTGGTATATGCGGACATACCACCCCGCCTTTTTTTGTTTCCCCCCCTGTTTCTGCCGTTTCCCTGTCGTAGTTTAAAGCGGTTCAGCCAAGTGCGAACGGGGAAGCCGATTGCTAAGCAACCGCTGAAGTGCGGACTGCTGAACCGCTGTAGCGACCACGTGACCGCAGGAGGAGATAAGGTGATGCAAAATAAATAGTGAGAGGGATTTATCTAGGCTGAGGTCACTGTCAATCTATTCAGCACTGACCAATAGCCTCCTGACCCTGAATTCAGAGGGAAATCGCTACCTCTCTGCCAAGTGCTTCTTTCCCTCTCTTTCAGCCTGTTAGTTTGCTGTTGGTCCTGTGCACAATTGTAAGTAATGGAATATTTTGTTATCCCTCCCCCCAGAGTTTCAGTGACTTTACGTGGCAGTTAATGAGAAAGGGATGGGTCATCTGGGGAGCTCGTAGGTGTTTTCTTCTGTGAGTCTGTCGTGTAGTGAAAGGAATTTTGCCAGAAATTTAAAACCGCAGCAAATTGTGCCTGGGGGATTCTTAAACCATACTGGGAATTGGAGTCTTTTAAATAAAAAATAGGTTACAGGCAATACCTTCGTAGGCCACTATTAAAAATAAAAAGGAACATTGCAAGCTTTTGACTGTTCCTTTTTTAATTTTTAATAGTGGCTATGAAGGTATCACCTGTAACCTATTTTTGCAATTGTGTTTGTGATGGCCACGCGGCTCAACTCCTTTTTGCCTTGATTAAATAAAAAAGAATGACATGCCCCTAATGGCAGACACAGCTCTGTGCCACAACATTTCTTCCCCTCTTCCCCAGCTGCAGCTGCAGCCACCTCTCATAAGATGGCTTCGTTGATTCCTTTTCTCCATCTAACACCTTTTTGCTCATCACAGCTCGGAGGCTTTGAATTTGCTATTAGATCAGCACACCCTGACTCAGCTTGGGAATTTGGAACTGCCTGTACAAAGAAAAGGAGTGTGACCATTAATATTTCCAAAGGTCATCCAGGTGGCTTTGGAATGCATTAAGCAGCTGGCTAGCTTCCCCAGACTCTGCATCCACTGCATTAGTTTTCGGCTTGCTCTCACCCTCCAGAGACATTTTCGATAAATAGAGTTGCACTGGAATGAAAGAAGAATGCAAATGAACCATTGTTTCAACCCTCCCCGCTCCCAGTGATACTGAGAGACTGAACAAAGCCGCTTTCGAACCCAAATCCTTCACATGGGAAGACAGAGAGTGTGAGGTCAATCTCACCCACTTGTGGTGATATTCCTAATCCTTACTGCTAGGCTAGGCATGCAAATCCTCATTTGTCAGAAACCACAATGTCTTCCCTGCCCTTAATGATGAATTGTCAAGCCTTCAGCATAAGGGCAAGGAAATGGGTGCTTGTCCTCCAGGGGTGTATCTAGAGGGGTGGAAGGGTGCATTTGCCTTGGGTGCAGCAATCTGGGGGTACCTAGAGGGAGAGGAGGAGGAGGAGGAGGAGGAGGAAGCCATGCACCCTCCCACCAGCAGTCCTCTTTTCCTCCGGCTAAAGCTTAGCTATTCTTAGTCAGTGAAAGGAGGAGAGGCGCTGTCCATTGGGAGTGTGCCCCTTGGCAGGGAGTTGCAGGGGGACGGCAGGCAAGCAGGCATGGGTATGGGGCTTCTTGGGGGCTGGCAGTGGCGGGTGCCATCGGACAGGGACCCAGTGCCTGATTTCAGCGGAGAGAGGTGCAGAGATTGTTGCCTCCGGGTGGCCTCGGCAGGCTGTCCCACTGTGCCTGGAGCCTCCCTGGGTATGGGGACCGGGGCTGTTCCTCCGCCCATCCACCCAACCACACGGTGACCTTCTCCCACTGCGGGCAGAGCAAAAGCAGCACCCATCCCACTGGGGGAGGGGCGGTGTACGCCCTCAGTCCCTGGAGAGCAAGCGAGCAACGAAGCAAGAGCACGGGGGCCATCCTGGGTGGGTGAGACATAGATGCGGTGGGGGGGGAGGAGAGGGTGCAAAAACTGATTTTGTTCTGAGTGCTCCAAACTCTAGCTATGCCTCTGCGTCCCTCCCCTCCCCCGCTGCCCACAATTTCTACAATTTGCATCAAATTGGCCCGTTGCACAAGCAGTGACAATGTGTTCTTCTCCAAAATGGCAATAACGGCACCCGGTTTCATCAGCTGGCCACTTCTAACCCAAATACAAAGCCATGGTTGAGGCTGTTTTCCAGCAAGTGTCTATGCGGAATTATTCTGAACAGAGTGAACTTGTCCTCTTTAGTATGATAAGCAGGATACGGCCAAAGTAGAATTGGGCCAAGTTCATACTTGGATAGGAGATTAACTATCTTATTAACCACTGGCTCAAATCCAGCTAGTTAATAAATCACAACAAGAGCTTTTTGCATCAATGGGATGTGACAAGCTCCGTTCACTTTGTGGATTAATGTGACTTTCTACTGGGCACCAGGCAGTGACTCTTAGAGAAGAAATTTCTGAGCTAGAAGGACAGACAGAATATTCTGGGTTCCCATTTTGTTCTGGGTCCCTGTTCAGGTTTTGCAAGTTTGGGGAACCATTTTCAAAAACTTTCCGAAACTTGCATACCAAATTTCCAAAGGCTGCAACTTGGAGATTTGCATGAAACAAACAGTAAAACAAAAAAAGTCTGTGAATCAGGCCATTTTGGGATTTGCTTCAAGGCACTTCAGGAAAACACTCCTGGCCAGAACAAAGTGAAATGGAGAAGTATTATGAGCACTGGAGATTCGTAGGATTCAGTTTTGCGCATCCGTCCCTAGTCTGACAGCCTGGTGCCACTCATTTGGTTTCCTTGCCAACACCTGGGTGGATGTAGAGAGAAAAATATGTAGGATTGTCAGGTCAGGCAGCCAGTGACAGGGCTCCACATCTGCTCTCTGGGAGTAGCTGGTTATTGGACGCACACCATGGGCATCTTTTCACTTTTGTAGCAGCCAATGTGAGAAGAGGATGATTACCTAGCAGCAGCTAGTCCATAACATAAGAACATAAGAAGAGCCCTGCTGGATCAGGCCAAGGGCCCATCTAGTCCAGCTTCTCACAGTGGACCCACCAAATGCCTCTGGGAGCGCACAAGACTAGAAATGCGTCTGTGAAGATTCTCAGTCATCCAGGTGCGTTTATCTGGGAGTTGAGTCATGGCTACTGGACTTCTTTTTTGAGAGATAGA
>JAHTLZ010003457.1:18067-28731 GCA_023846285.1 Phrynocephalus versicolor | reverse complement strand
AAATAAATAAATAAATAAATAAATAAATAAATAAATAAATAAATAAATAAATTCGTCACTCATGTGTGAACACACTCTGTTTTTGTTTCCTTTTGAAGCAAGTATTCACAAAGAATGTGGTCACTTTCCCCCAAGAAAAGCCCCCTTAGTGCCACTTACTCCACCACTAATCCCTATTGCTTGGAATCAAGTAAAGGGTAACACTAGCTTCTTCCTTCACTTTTTTGGAGGAGAAAATTATCAGTGTCAGAAAACAGGAAGTTCTCAGGTGGGCCAGATTTGACAGAATATGGAGCGCAACAGATATCAGGGTAACTGAAGTCTCCCCTTGCTACTATACTGCGCTTCTTGCAAATTGTTTTTCAAAGGTTTTATCCACATATTCTCTTTGATGGGGAGGTTGGTAGTAGATTATATCTACTATATTCCTTTTATTTTTCATGTTATTGGCTATCATTAGCAATAATCATAGTCAGGAATAACTTTGGCAAAGGTTGATTACACTAGAACAGGTACATGCTAATCAATAATGAAAGGAAGGAGAACCTTTGGCCATCCAGATGTTTTGGCATATGACTCCCAGAATCCCAACCCTATATTGGCAATGATAAAAGACTGTGGGAAGTGTATGCCAATTGATCTGGGAGACCAAAGGTTCCCCTCCACTACAATAATGTGTTACCTTGGTCTCATACTTTATATATTTATTCCTCCCCTGATTTATCCATTTTTATTTCTCACAAAGGTTACCACCAACAACATGTGGATTGTATCTCTTGGATCACAAACCTCCATCAACATATTCAACAAACTAATTCAGAGAGTTGAAACCTTGCATGTGCATTTGTTTGTTTGTTTGTACCACCCATCTGGCAGCGAGGTCACTCTTGGTAAGTTATAGGTATTCAAGTTGGAATGGATTTATGTCAACCCCAATAGGGATCTCAAAATAAGTGAAATATTACTTACTTTGAAAGCAAGTAATGGTTATTTAGTTAGTTTTAACCAGGTTCTCCATCCCCTTGTGTGACTTCGTAACTAATGTGGATTTAAACTTAGTCGCCCTGTTCATCTCCCTCATCATTCTATCCATTACACTTGAGTGTAGTTTAGCCTATGTTGGTTTTCTCCTATTTGCTCTAAAATGATGAAAAGACAAAGCAGTGAATAGAAAAACATGATGGAGAAATGAAGGACTGGAGAAATCTTGGAGGAACTTATTGGTGAGATATACATTGTTAGAGAAAGTTTTAAATACTTAAGGGGTTGTAGAAAAAGTTGCCCTGAAAATGAATGTGCTTTCAAAATGGAGACTTTAATAATAGTTTACTATAGTCATTGCAAATCAATTAGCTACCTTTACAGCTGAACAAGTTTTCTGTATCATAATAATTGTAACAGCTGAATGCACTTTTGTTACAATGTGAAAATAAATAGGTAGCATTTGCATATCATATAGTTTGCATTCTTTGTAGTTTTAATATATTGGTGTTACAATATTCTTGTATTCCAGGTTCATGGTGCATAAGATTATTATGCTACATGCATATTCCTCCAAGCTTTGCAATTTTTTCATTAAAAACTGCATTATCATAGTGGCAGCTTGCCAATTTCTTTATTGGAAATCATTGGAATTACAAAAACTTCAGGAACACTAGAATGTTTTTTCTTTGTGCTCCAGGTCACTAAATCTCTAGTCCCCTAGAGAAAAGCTTGTGGGAAAGGCATATAACTAAAATAATTTTAAATATAGAGAGATAAGTCATACAAGCATGAATTCAACTTACCACCCCAAGGCAACTCCAGGCTACATCACAGATAACAGATACCAACAACGGTGCAACAGCAGACTTGACTTCCAGAAGCCAGTAGTAACAACAATCGACATAGATTTTGCTCTGTACATTCAAATTGGCTTGGTTGGGTGAGCACTGAGGAACATGTTTGTGTGTGTGTGTGTCAATATGCCAATATATGCTAAAAAGCTAAGTAACACATTTTTACTCTCATTTTTAATTCTAACAACTTTGGTATCCCATGCCTTTTTATTATGCCTCTTTAGGATATACGTTCCTTCATTTTTAGTCTGTAATGAATATATATTTGTCCTTTTAATGCTCCTGTATTTTGAATGGTATGCTGACCTAAATTCTGCTTACAGAATTTAAGTTTTGCTTTTTTATGTAGACTTGTTTCCAAATTTTCAAAGTTGTAAGAATTTTGGGAGGCAAACACACCTGTAACTCTTCATAAGTTGCAATAATATATATTTAAGCATTTGTGCCTACAGTTTTTCTTGTAACTGTATGGATGTTTTCTATTGATTTACTTCTGTATGAAGTATTTTTGTGTTTATGGAACACAGAAGCAATGTTGATACTAAAGTTTGTAGAAGTAGATGAACCGATTTAACCTGGAATCATGAATAATTAATTGATGAAAAGACTTACACATTGACACTTATACGGATTTTCATGTGGTTGGAAATTACTCTCTACTAGTGTCATTCTGGAATTGCCCCCTTTTGGGAGATAAATGTGGGCTGTGGTAAACACAGGCTTCTGGTGTTTCTCTAGAGATCTATGAAGTCCATCTAGTTTTCTAGACTGAAAACTAGGTGAATTTTCCAACTGAGGTGAAAAGTGCAGACATACTTAACTGCTGAAAAGTAGTTACTCTCATTTAGTTCAATGCTCCTTACTCCCAGGGTAAGTATAGCATTGCAGTCAAAGTTATTCTTCTCATTACCTCTGGTTAGGTTGGGAAATGTTGTCTAATGTCTAGCACTAATGATAGTAAGAAACACTTAGGCAAAACTGGGTCATACTACATACAGCAGGAACTAAATGCAGAGTGGGAAAGTTGATAGGCAAGGCTGGTGGAAGAAATAGGACAGTGAATAGCAGGGTGTTAAAATCAGAGCAAAATTTCAAGGGACCATTTTTGTGCTCTTTAAAAGACATTTTGAACTGGAACATTCAAGTGCCAAAGCTCTTTCAAAAATGCAGCACGCAAGATGTCTTTTTCCATTTAAGCTTAGCATAGTTGGGCCTGTCCACTCTATGAAATTTGGTGCAATCCAGTTGGTATTTAAAAGGTCCTTATCTTCAGTACAATCTATCTTAACTCTTGGTACTAATATGTGAAGGTAAAACAAACAGCTACTCTCCCTGGAGCCAAGATTCAGGATGTAACGGAGAGACTGATGAGACTCATCAAGCCCACTGATTCTAACCCCTTTCTCTTGGTTCATATAGGAACTAATGATACTTCCAAACGCAGCTTTCAGGATATTACTAAAGTGTATGAAGAGATGGGTAGGAAGCTGAAGGACCTGGGTGGACAGGTGGTAATCTCATCTCTCCTTCCTGTAGAAGGATGTGGCCCACGAAGGGAAAATAAAATAGCGGAGGTAAACAATTGGCTTCGGAGATGGTGCCGGGAGGAACGATTTGGATTATTATACCATGGTTTGCTTTTTCATTCAGATGGGATATTGGGCCAGGATGGGGTGCATCTCACCACAGCTTTGCAGATTTAATAAGGAGAGATTTGAACTGAGTTTGCAGGGGGAGGGAGAAAATTCTCTTAACCGTAGAGATCCAGAAGGGGGTGTGGAGATTAGCCCAAATGTTGCAAAAGGAGCAGGACAAGAAGTAGTACAGACCATGAGTGCAAGGAAAAACAGGTTAAGCAAAGGACATGTAAGAAGCACACACAGCCTCAAATGTCTCTACACCAATGCACAGAGCATGGGGAACAAACAAGAGGAGCTGGAACTCCTAATACAGCAAAATAGATATGACATAATTGGCATCACTGAAACATGGTGGGATGAGACATATGATTGGAATGTAGTCATTGGAGGGTATAACCTGTTACAAAGGAACAGGCTGAGTAAGAAAGTAGGAGGTGTAGCTTTATATATTAAGGACATTTATACTGCTGAGGAAATACAAGATAAACAGCAGAGGAACCATGTTGAGAGTATTTGGGTAAAAATCAGGGGTGAAAAAACTAGGAGGGATGTCACTGTGGGGGTATATTATAGACCCCCAAGCCAGCCGGAAGAGTGGGATGATGCCTTCTATGAGCAGATGGCCACACAGTCAAAAGGGAGAGATGTAGTACTAATGGGAGATTTTAACTATCCTGATATATGCTGGCAGTCCTACTCAGCTAAGAATGCAAGGTCTAACAAATTCCTTACTGCCCTTGCAGACAATTTCATGGTCCAGAAGGTAGAGGAGGCAACCAGAGGCAAAACCATTTTAGATCTGGTCTTAACCAATAAGGAGGACCTTGTAAATGGGGTCGAAGTGGTGGGATCATTAGGTAAAAGTGACCATGCCCTCTTGGAATTTGTTATACAGTTGGAAGGTGAAGCTAAGCATAGTCAGACAAGAATCCTGGACTTTAAGAAAGCCAATTTTTGTAAACTTAGGGAATTATTGGCTGTGATTCCATGGACTGAAACACTGAAAGGGAAGGGAGTCCAAGGTGGATGGGAGTTCCTTAAAAGTGAGATATTAAAGGCACAATTTAAAACTGTTCCAACAAGAAAAAAAATGGGAGAGGTCTAAAGAAACCGCAATGGTTTACTAAAGAACTTTCAGCTCAGCTAACTATAAAGAAAAACAAGTACAAGGAATGGAAAAATGGGAAATGCACCAAAGAGGAATATAAGCAAACAGATAATATATGCAGGGGGATGGTAAAAAAAGCTAAAGAGCAAAACGAACTTAAACTAGCCAGAGACATTAAAGATAATAAAAAGGGTTTCTTTAGTTATGTCCGCAGCAAAAGGAAAAATAAGGAAGCGATAGGCTCTCTGCGTGGCAATGATAATCAGTTACTAACGGGAGACAAGGAAAAGGCAGAACTACTCAACACTTTTTTTGCCTCTGTCTTCTCCCAAAAGGAAGAAGGAGATCCGCTGGGACAAAGAGTAGATGAGGCAGGATGGGAATTGCAACATAGAATAGGTAGGGAGATCTGGTACAGAAACATCTGGAAACATTAAATGAATTTAAGTCTCCTGGGCCAGATGAGTTACACCCAAGGATATTAAAAGAACTGGCAGAAGTAATTTCAGAGCCATTGGCAATAATCCTTGAGAAGTCCTGGAGAACAGGGGAAGTCCCCATCGACTGGAGGAGGGCTAATGTTGTCCCCATCTTCAAAAAGGGGGGAAAAGAGGACCCAAATAATTACCGCCCAGTCAGCTTGACTTCAATTCCCGGAAAGATCCTAGAACAGATTATTAAGAAATCAGTCTGCAATTATCTAACAAACAATGCTATCATTACAAAAAGTCAACACGGATTTCTTAAAAACAAGTCATGCCAGACTAATTTGATCTCTTTCTTTGATAGAATTACAGGCATGGTAGACGAGGGGAATGCTGTGGATATTGCTTATCTGGACTTTAGCAAGGCCTTCGATAAGGTTCCCCATGATATTCTTGCTAAGAAGTTAGTAGAAAGTGGGATAGATAGTGCTACTGTTAGGTGGATTTGTAATTGGTTGACTGATCGCACCCAAAGGGTGACCATAAATGGCCTCTCTTCAGCTTGGAGAGACGTGACCAGTGGGGTGCCCCAGGGTTCTGTTCTGGGTCCAGTGCTGTTCAATATCTTTATTAATGACTTGGAGGAAGGAATAAAGAGTATGCTAATTAAATTTGCAGATGATGCCAAATTGGGAGGGGTTGCTAATTCTTTAGAGGATAGGATGAAAATTCAAAAAGACCTTGACAGATTAGAGTGCTGGGCCAAAGCCAACGGAATGGATTTCAACAGAGGGAAATGTAGGGTGCTACATCTAGGTTAAAAAAAAAAGAATTGCACAGATGGGGGATACATGGCTGGAGAATAGTACATGTGAAAGGGATTTGGGAGTCTTAGTGGACCACAAATTGAACATGAGTCAGCAGTGTGATGCGGCAGCCAGGAAAGCCAATACAATTCTTGGTTGCATGAACAGAACCATAGTGTCTAGATCAGGCCTGCCCAAAGTCCGGCCCGGGGGGGGGGGACAAATCTGGCCCGCCAGGCCATTCTGAGTGGCCCGCGGCTGGCTGGCCCACCCCTCCCTCCCCCTCCTTCACCCCATGTTTTTTTAAATGAAAGTGGGTGGGGCTTGCAGTGGGGTGGCAGGGTCAGGGAGGAACCGCCCCCTGACACATTCTCAGCCACCAAATCTGGCCCTCCTTACAAAAAGTTTGGGCACCCCTGGTCTAGATCAAGGGAAGTGATAGTACCACTCTATCCTGCTCTGGTCAGACCCCACCTGGAGTACTGTGTCCAGTTCTGTGCGCCTCAATTTAAAAGGGTTGTTGACAACCTCGAGCGAGTGCAGAGGAGGGCGACCAGGATGGTTGAGGGTCTCGAGGAAATGTCTTATGAGGAACGGCTTAGGGAACTGGGAATGTTTAGCCTTTCAAAAAGAAGGCTGAGGGGGGATATGATAGCTATGTTTAAATATTTGAAAGGATGTCATATTGAAGAGGGAACAGGTTTGTTTTCCATGGCTTCAGAGACTAGAATGGTTTCAAACTACAGGAAAAGAGATTCCATTTGAACATTAGGAAGAACTTCATGACAGTTAGAGCTGTTCGGCAGTGGAATATGCTGCCATGGAGGGTGGTGGAGTCTCCTTCTTTGGAGGTTTTTAAGCAGAGGCTGGATGGACATCTGTCGGAAATATTGTGATGGGGTTCCTGCATGGCAGGGGGTTGGACTAGATGGCCCTTGAGGTCTCTTCCAACTCTATGATTCTGTGATTCTGTGATCTCAATGAATCACCCTAAAAAGACTGCATGCCCTAGCCCTGTGCCAGAAAGATACAGATACTGCATAAGTAGTTGGATTTTTAAAAAAAGAATGTCAGGAAAAGCCTTTAAAAAGCCTTTTCCCCCCGCTCTCCCAAAATGGCTTAGTTTTATTTTTCTGTGTATAAGATTTATATTTTTGTCTTAAATTGTTAGACTAAAAATTGAGGACTAAAAATTAGACTAAAAATTGAGGCACGTCTCATGGGAACCCATGAAAGGGCTTTCTAAACTGCTGCATCCAGACTCTGGAACTCCCTCCCTCTAGAGGACAGGACTGGGTCATCTCTGTTGTTCTTCCAGAAGAAGTAGGGCCGGCACTAGGGTTTCCTGCGCCCTAGGCGGTGGGCGGGGTGGTGGCGATGGGGGCCGCGGGCGGGCCGCGGGAGGCAACAGGTGGCAACGGGCGGCGGGGGGCAGCGGCAGGGGCGGTGGCGGGGGGCAGCAAGCTAGCCAGTGGTGGCAGTGGGGGGGTGGCGCCCCCTGTCCATTTTGGCACCCCCTGTCCATTTTGGCGCTCTAGGCAACTGCCTAGTTCGCCTTAATGATACGCCGGCCCTGGGAAGAAGGCAAAGACTTTTCTCTTCAGGCAAGAGTTCCCTGAATGAGGGACTACCATGTGTATTTTATATGAATATATGGGTTCACATAGACTTTGTGTTTGTGACTACTTATAACCGTGTTGCTTTAATGCAGGGGTGCCCAAACTTTTTGTAAGGAGGGCCAGATTTGGTGGCTGAGAATGTGTCAGGGGCCGGTTCCTCCCTGACCCTGCCACCCCACTGCAAGCCCCACCCACTGACCCATAAGCCCCACCCATTGACCCCTTGCAACCCCACCTGCAGGAAGGAAGGTGGGTGCCTAGCTTCACAAGGTTCCCGGTGATGCCGGTGGTGGCGGCCCGCCCCCGTGCACGTACCCAGCCCCACAAGCTTCTGCTCACCAGCCGCCCAGCCCGCCCAGCCCCTCAAGCTTCCCGGTGGTGTCAGTGTTGGCGGAAGGTTTTTTTTAAAAAAAAATGGGGCGAAGGAGGGGGAGGGAGGGGCAGGCCAGTCAGCCGCGGGCCACTCAGAATGGCCTGATGGGCCGGATTTGGCCCCCGGGCCGGACTTTGGGCAGGCCTGCTTTAATGTAATGTTTGTCTATTAATGCTGTAAGATGTCCCTCAATTCCTTGTTCTCAAATACTTGAACATGTTTTAATTGTACGGGACTGTATATCATCCTTCATTAGTGTAAGCCGCCTTGGGGCCTTTTCCAAGGAGAAAGGCGGGGTAAACATACATACATACATACATACATACATACATACATACATACATACATACATACATACATACATACATACATACATACATACATACATACATGGAAGGGAGCTGAGGAGAGAACTGAACGATTGCAAAACTGATTTTGGGTTGGAATAGTGTCGGCTATCTTATACACAGAGGTATCTTATAGATGGAAAAAATATGGTAAATACCTTCTCAAAAGCTTTAACGTAATGCTTCCTTTACCATGGAAGCCAAATTTATGCAAAAAAAAATAGTGTTGGTAGCAGGCAGCCGTCTACTCATATTCATAGTTCTATGCAATTATTTGTTTCTAGTGAACTTTTAGACACATAATCAAGAACACATAATCTTGCTCTGTGTGTGAGAGAAAGATAGAGAGAGGTGGGAAGGTGTACCACTGAGCATGCATATGAGTTTATCATATCCACCCACTTAATCCAGAAATCATTGTTCCTGATTTTTAAATGGCATTGTTCTTGCACTGGAAAACTGTAGCCCTCCACCCCCATTGCAAGAAGCAGTAGCAAAAGAAAAGAAGCCACTATCATGTACTGCACAGGACCCCTGATGTCACATTAATAAATGACACCAGGGGCATAGAAAGCAAAGGGCTGGGCAGAAAGAAGATTGGAATGAGATGTGATAAACTCACCTTATTAAGTTGCTCAAGAGTTGTTTTCAGCATCTGCTGATACTCGCATTCATTCTTATATCTGATGAAGAAAAGAAATGAAAAAGTGCCAACTGTCAATAATAAACAAATGAACATATACGAAAAAAGAATTCATCACATGACTTGGAGGTCTGGTTTCTGATTCTACGATAATGGTTTTGACCTTTGTGAACAGGCTGAGTCTCCTGACACTTCAAATCATAGTTCAGAAAGCTGGCTTTTCGACCTTACCACCCTTAGCACACTTTGACTGTTCCTGTGTGGATTAAACGAGAAACTGTATTTGACAAAAAATGAAAGGATACTAGAGATCGTCACAAAATGAATAAAAAAATTGTTTCTTTATTCGTTATTCATTTCATTAGGTAATGAAACAAATAACAAACAACCCTCTCTAAGGAAAACAAAATTTTCATTTTGTTCCATTCATTTTTTTGTTCCCCACCCCACCAGCATCTCTTACCTACTGTCTGGGTCAGGGAGTTCTGAAAGTGGTGGTGAGGAGCTGCTGGGCCTCCGGAGGCAGCGGTGAGGCCTCCCGCTGCCCGGCAAGGTCTCCCACTCTCCGGAGCAGCCGTTGGGAGGGCCTTCTAGGGCACCGCTGCAGCCTCAGCCACCGCTGGGGCTCCAGAGGTGGTGATGAGGCCTACTTCTGCCTGGTGAAGCCTATCGCTGCCTGTGCAGCCACTGCTGGGCCTCCGGAGGCAGAGGTGGGGTGGTCCACCACCACCCGAAGCGGCCATGTCAGGGGCTCTAGAGGTGGCAGTGAGGCTTCCCACTGCCCAGCACAGCTGCTGCTGGGCCTCTGGAGGAAGCAGCAGGGTGGTCCACCACTACCCGGTGTGGGCACAGCCTGGAATCCGGAGGTGGCAGTGAGGCCTCCCGCTGCCTGGCACAGCCACTGCTGGACCTCTGGAGGTGGCAGCGGTGTGGTTCACCACAGCATGGTGCAGCTGCTGCCAGGGCTCCAGAGGCGGTGGTGAGGCCTCCCACTGCATGCCACTGCCACTTCCCGGGGCTTAGGCCCCACACTGTCCAGCATAGCTGCTACCAGAGCCTTCCAGGCCACTGTTGCCACTGGGATCGCCACTGCCACCACTGCTGGGATCACTGTCGCTGCTGCCATAGAGGAAAGCTGAACCAGTTTGGTTCGGTTCAGTTCATACACATTTTTGTTTTAAAAATTTGTACGAACCAAACCGAACTGAACTGAACCCCCCCCAAAAAAAAAACAGAACCCACCGAACCATTGGTTTTCTGTTTTGTGCCCACCTCTAAAGGAGACCCTTCCAAAATCTTCCTCTCAGGTAGGAGGGGAAAAATAAGAGAGTGGTGTTGGTTGGAATAATCTGTGCTTATTTATTTCAGACTTGTAACCCAGATCATCCTTTGGGCCTTGGAGGTATGAGGAGGCCCTGAGGTAAAACTCCATCTGGAGGAAACAACCTCATATGTTGACTTGACTGGCTATGGTCAGTGTATGTTGAGCACCACTGGGCAGCTGGGTCAAGCCACCATTTACATTTCCCACAATTCCCCAGAGTGATGCAAACTTTGGCCAGTATGGCCATTTCTCCATGACTAAAAGGAGGGCATTGAGGTCAGTGATTACCAGAAAGGAAGCCATTCTTCACCCAAATGTTTTGCATTAAATGTATAGATACGAAATTACACAAATATAAGCATAATTAATAATTGCTCCTATAAATATATATAGAAAGGTCACACTGTTCATCGTGGTGCAGAATATTGTGAACAATCATCTGCACCACAATCTTCTGCATCATGATGATGATGGATCAACAAACTAGGAATTTATTTATTTATTTATTTATTTATTTATTTATTTATTTATTTATTTATTT
>JAHTLZ010003456.1:5142-17334 GCA_023846285.1 Phrynocephalus versicolor | reverse complement strand
GTTTTAAATTCCTGTTTGTTTTAACTGTAGGTGAGCTTGAAATGAAGTTACACACACACACACACACACACACACACACACACACCTCTGAGGCAATAGTCTGTGCGTCTATGGTCTACAATCCCCAAAATTTATGTTTAACAACAACAAAAAAGATTGCTAGATTGCTTACAAGCTAATGTGCATAAATCAGGTGCCTGCCTGCAGGACAAGAAGCATGGATCAAGGGTACATACAGGAAAAGGGAAAAGTTTCAATAACAGAATTCATACTGGGAGATGCAGCTAAACATTTTCATTTGTATTTCAACTGGGTTACATGATAAGAAGTTAAACAGAGGACAGTGCCCCAAACAAATCCAGATCACATAAACTTTTTTGGCACAAACCAAAGTTCACCACCAGCTGGCACTGGTAATATTTAATGTAAACTAATTACAATCTTCCTGTTCCCCCCGCCCCACGTTGTAAGTTCCAAGGCTCCCCAGGCCTTCCCTTTGCTCTGGAAAAGCCTATGGCAACCTTGTAATAAGGGAGGGGGGACCTTCAATAATCAAAAATCATTGCTGGATTACCAGCACGGTGGTCGTCAGGACTGACAGTGGTTTTGGACCATTAAAGGCTCCCCCCACTCCAGTTCCATGGCTCCCAGGAGCCTTCTCAGGGCAACAGGTGATGACACCTAACTCTACCTCTCATCACCTCTGGATTCTAAGGGAGCTACTATTTTGACATGGAAATTAAACCCAGACAATACAGAGGTGCTGCTAGTCAGTCAAAAGGGAGAACAAGGGATAGGGATGCAACCTACCCTGGATGGAATCACCCCCTAATTGAAAAAAGAGGTACACAGTTTGGGGGTGCTCTTGGACCCATCCTTGAGCATAGCTGTCCAGCTCACAGCTGTAGCCAGGAGCACATTGACACAATTAAAGCTAATAAACCAGTTATGCCCGTTCCTTGAGAAACCTGCTCTGGTCACAGTGACTCACGTCCTAGTGACGTCCCAACTAGACTACTGTAATGCGTTCTATGTGGGACATCCAATGACAAGTATCAGAAAACTTATTCAGTTCCAAAATGCAGCAGCCAGATTGCTTACTGGGGCAGGTTACAGAGATCACATTACACCCGTATTAAAGCAGCTCCACTGGCTGCCAATTGGCTATCAGGCACAATTCAAAGTGCTCACTTTAACTTACAAAGCACTATTCAACCTGGGTCCTAGCTGCCTCAAAGATTGAATCTCATAGTATGTACAGCTCGGGTGCTAAGGTCATCAGGAGAAGCCCTTCTCTCCATCCCACCACCCTCTTAGGTACATCACGTAGGAACCCATGGAAGGGCCTTCTCGGGTGCTTCACCCAGACACTGGAACTCCCTCCCACTAGAGGCCAGGACTGCCCCATCTCTGCTGTCTTTCTGGAAACAGACAAAGACCTTTCTCTTCAGGCAAGCTTTCCCTGAATGATGGACTACCATACATAGCTACACAGACTTATGTTTATATTCACTTATAACTTTGTGCTTGCACTGTATCTCTCCTTGCATGATTACATTGACACTACTGTTATTAGTTCCCATCCCTTATAACTTTTAGATGTCTACCATACATGATTACATGGAAATTACTGTTTTCTTAACTACTCACATTCTCTTTTAGCTTTAATGTTGCCTTCTAATGTTGTAAGATACCCCTCAATTCCTTGTTCTTAAATTGAATATGTCTTAATTGTACTGGACAGGACTGTATATTGTCCCTCATTACTGTTAGCCACCTTGAGTCCTTTTCCAAGGAGAAAGGCGGGGTAAAAATATTCATAAATAAAAATTAAAAAACTGTAGAGAGCCTAGGAATCCCAACGGAAGGGTAAAAGAACATTTTAATTAATTTAAATTAAACATTACCAGTGCCAGATGGCATCATCTGGTTTGTGTTGCATAACTGTATACAAGAGGATTTTGCCCAATAGGAAATATTTATCCATTCAAGTCTTCAGTGGACCCTGAAATGAATGCTTCTTAATACATTACACAAATTAGCAACAGGCTCTCATAACAGTCTTGCACGCAACCAAAACCCCAGCTTTTTTATCACAAGAACACTACAGTCAATGCAACAAATTATTTTATGAGAGTAGAATTCATTACAACAAGCCTCTTCAAAGACATAGGCCTAATATAGTTGTGATTCATTCAACAGATGTTTAGGAATAACTATATTACTTTACCTACTGACAAGAAGTTTACTTTAACCAACACATCGGAAGTTCATTAGTAGTTAATCATACAGTTGCTATTTTAAGTATTCCATTTCACTTTGTTCCTCCTCCCCTTCAACCACGTAAACTGTGGACATTACGCCAGTGATCTTAACATTATATTCCATGTAGCTGAGGAAGTGCACTGTACTCCATGAAAGCTCATGCTGAAATACATCTTAGTTTTAAAGATATAGAATATATTAAAATGCAACAATTATTGCTTTCTTTGTTGCTGTATCATAACTGATACGGCTTCCTCTTTCAAAAACTCCATGGAACAAATGGCTTTTTACAGAGTGAATTCAAAGAGGAAAGGTAGTTCCAGGTAACCCTTCTGGGAGGGACTGCCAGCCCAAAGACAGAACAGACTGAAAAGCCAAAAATAAGGAGATTATAGCCTGAGTAAAGCTCAGCCTGTTTGATACCGTAAGAAGGATTCTGAATGGTTGGAAAGCATGATACCAAACAGATGCAGTGATAGCGAAGGGAAGATGGTAAGGAATAAGGAATAATGGCCAACCACCCAGCCATCAGAAGACCAACCTCCAGGGACTTGGGTCTCCTGGTCATGGAGGCTGCTGGGGGTCATCCTTTTACTGCACATTAGATTCTATAAAGGGTTCTTCCTAAAGAACTCTAATTCCCAGGAAGCATTATAGCCTTTTCTTTTTTGAAATTAAGGCGAGAGGAGACAGCTGATATGATGGGAGTGTGGCAGCACTGACCTACTTATTGGGGGGGGGGCACAAGTCCAGAAGTTTGCTGATTTGTGTTTGTGTGCTGCGACTCTAAAAATTCTGTTTGGGGAATTCTGGCAGGTTGGGATCCCAAAACACAAAAGAGCACGCACACACACCTCTAGAAGCATCCGGCCCTACCTCTGAAACCCTGGCTGGGCCAGGACTGGCGAAGCAGTAAAAAGCCTGCAGTGGCATAACTAAGTCCACGAAGTGGAAGGTTCATAGGGACACAGGCAGGCGAGGGAGGAGGCCCCACAATGCAAGGTGGTGCAGCACTAATTACATTATTTAGCTCACCTTGTAAAATTCCAGTTGGCCTGAGTCACTTACAAGTTAGGAGTTTGATTCCGCACCATGCCTCCCATGAGAAGAGCCAGCCTGGGTGGCCTTGGGCAAGATGCACAGTCCCAGAAAAAGGAGGGGGTAAACTACCTCTAAGTACAGTACTCTCTACTTAGAAAACCCTGGAAAGGGTGGCCAGAAGTCAGAATTGACTTGGCAGCACCTATGTATTATTATGACTGTTGCATAACTATCATCCAAGTACGAACTTATTTTATGCTGACATGGCCAGCGTTGTTTTCATTTGCCTGTTATTTCAAAGTCCAAAGCGGGCAAATGCATTCCAAACTGCACCTAAGTTTTACACTGGCTTCAGAAAAGGAGTTTTGAAAAGATGAAGGCATGCAACTTCAAGTTAAGGGGAGAGAATGGAGTTTCTCTTTCCCTCCCTCTCCTCCTTGCCTTCCTCGCAGGGCTGTTGTGGGAAGCGGTAGAGAGGAGTCGCTGGGCCTCAAGAGAGAGCCAGGTTCAAATTGGGTCCAGCCATCAAACCCACGGGGCGAGTGCCTAGCAAATAACCCCCCAACACACACTCCCATATACACGTGTGTGTATCTCTATATGAGTGCATATATGTATACACAAGCACATACATGTATAGGTATATGTCTGTGACTGTATGTGGTGGCAGATGTGTGTGTATACAGATAGAGAGATATAGATGTATATATAAATCCAGAAGTGCAAGCTGGATTTCGAAGGGGCAGAGGAACTAGATCAAATCGCCAGCATGCACTGGATTATGGAGAAAGCCAGAGAGTTCCAGAAAAACATCTACTTCTGCTTCATCGACTATGCCAAAGCCTTTGACTGTGCGTACCACAACAAAGTATGGCAAGTTCTTAAAGGAATGGGAGTGCCTGACCACCTTATCTGTCTCCTAAGAAATCTATATGTGGGACAAGCAGCAACTGTCAGAACTGGATATGGAACAACTGACTGGTTTAGAATTGGGAAAGGAGTACGACAAGGCTGTATACTGTCACCTTGCCTATTTAACATATGCAGAGTACATCATGCGAAAGGCAGGTCTGGATGAATCACAAGCCGGAATTAAGATTGCCGGAAGAAATATCAGCAACCTCAGATACGCAGATGATACTACTCTGATAGCAGAAAGTGAGGAGGAATTAAAGAACCTCTTAATGAGGGTGAAAGAGGAGAGTGAAAAAATGGGTTGAAACTCAACATCAAAAAAACTAAGATCATGGCCACCGATCCCATCACCTCCTGGCAAATAGAAGGGGAAGAAATGGAGGCGATGACAGAGTTTATTTTCTTGGGCTCCTTGATCACTGCAGATGGTGACTGCAGCAACGAAATAAAAAGACGCCTGCTTCTTGGGAGGAAAGCAATGGCAAACCTAGACAGCATCCTAAAGAGCAGAGACATCACTTTGCCAACTAAGGTCAGGATAGTCAAAGCTATGGTTTTTCCAGTAGTGATGTATGGAAGTGAGAGCTGGACTATAAAGAAGGCTGATCGCCGCAGAATCGATGCTTTTGAGCTGTGGTGCTGGAGGAGAGTCTTGAGAGTCCCCTGGACTGCAAGGAGATCAAACCTATCCATCCTGAAAGAAATCAACCCTGAATGTTCACTGGAAGGACAGATTTTGAAGCTGAGGCTCCAGTACTTTGGCCACCTCATGAGGAGAGAGGAGTCCTTGGAAAAGTCCCTGATGTTGGGAAAGATTGAAGGCAAAAGGAAAAGGGGACGGCAGAGAATGAGAGGGTTGGACGGTGTCATCGATGCAACCAAAATGAATTTGACAAAACTCCGGGAGGAAGTGGAAGATAGGAAGGCCTGGCGAGCTCTGGTCCATGATGGGGTCACAAAGAGTCGGACACGACTGAACGACTGAACAACAACCACAACGTGTACATGTCTCTCTGTGTGTGTTTGCGCTTGTGTTCCTATGTGTATCTGGCGTCTGCGTGTGTGTGTGTGCGTGCAAACACGTATGTGGCAAACGTATATGTGTGCGTATGAATGTGTGTGCACAGGGGTGTGTCTGCTTGCGTAGGCACAGCCCCCCCCCACACCTCCCTCTCTCTTCCTGGCCGACCTGGCGGGGCTGTTGTAGGGATAAGATGAGGAGGGAGAGGGAGAGGAGGAGGAGGAAGGCCCCCCCCCGAGGGAAAGCCGAGCAGGCCGGTCCTGGTCCGGAGCGCCCCCCCCCCAAAAGAGGGAAGGAAAGAAGAAAGGAAAGAAGGGGGGAAGCGGGGACCGAAAAGGATGCCCCCCTCCCGCCGCCGCCCCCTCCTCCTCCCTCCCTCCCTCCCTTCCTGGGGGGTGGCTGGGAGGGGGCTCCGCTTCCCGCAACAACCTCCGCCCGCCCCCCTCCCTCAGGAACCCCCGCCGCCACCCGCCGCCCGCCTTCCTCCTCCTCCTCCTCCTGAGGTAAAAACAAAACAAGACCCGAAGCCTTCCTCCTCCTCCTCCTCTTCCTCCTCCTCCTCCCGCCTGGACGGGGGGGGCGCGACGGGACTCTCTTCTCCCCCCCCCCACCGACCGACCGACCGACCGACCTGCTGCTGCCGGAGGGGGGGGAGAGGCTCTCTTTGGGCCTCTCTTTCTTTCTTTCTTTCTGGCCGCTCTTCCTCCCTCTTTCCCGCCCGAAGTGGATGGAGGAGGCCCCGCCGAGCCAGCGAGCGAGCGAGCGAGGGAGTCAGCGAGCGAAGGGGGCCCGGCGGCGGTGGCGGCGGCCTAGCCTCGCGCGGCTCCTGAGGCGGCGACTACATTTCCCGGCGGGCCCCGCGCCCTCTTTCCCGCTCTCCCCCCCCCACCGCCCCCAGGCAGGCCCTTTCCCGGCAGGCCCCGCGAGCCGAGAGGCGGAGGAGGGCCCCTCCCCCAACCACCCCCTCCTCCCCCTCCTCCTCCGGGCGCCCGTTGCCCCGGCGACGCCCCGCCCCGCCCCCCGCCCGCCCGCCCTCCGAGGCCGCAGAGGAGGCGGCGGCGGCGGCTCGGACGGCAGAGGCGGAGGGGCGGCAAGGATGGTGAGTGTGCCGGAAGCGGGGCACGGGGGACGCCCCCCCCCAGGACCAGGACACCCCCCCTCGCGCTGGCTTTGGGCAAGGCAAGACGGGGGGGGAGCCCTCGGGACTACAACGCCCATGCGCCCCCCTGGGGATCCTGGGAGTTGGAGTCCCAAAAGGAACTCTTTTTCCCCCCCCCGCCCCTCCCCCGCCAGGATGCACGTGGGAGACTCTCTGAAACTTTGGCCCCGGGGATTGGGGGAGGGGGAGGGGCCGTGGACCTGCCGCCACAAATCATCATCATTATAATTTTATAATTTATAATCTGTACTGTATGTTGTTCTAACTGTATTTTATTTTATAGTTTTAATAATTGTATTGTTTTATATAGTTTTTAATATTTTGTTGTATGCTGCCCAGAGACCTCTTGGTAGTGGGGCGGCTAAAAAAGATCTGGTAAATAAAATAAATAAATAAATAAATAAATCATCATCATCATCATTTTATTTTCTTTATAATTCTATACCCAAGCTGCACTTTCAGGGGCGGTTTACAAAATAGTCATGAAATACAGTAAAAGCCTTCTGTGGCACAAAATGTGGACAGCCATTAGCAGAACACCTTTGGATGACAAGCAGGTATCCCCTTTCAAAAAATCTCCGAAATATCCTGAATTTGGGAGGGGACCGTAATAAGTGCGGTAGTAAAAGGTGCTCCTCTGAGATGGCTAGTGGTGGTGGTGGTGGTGGTGGTGAAATCCCTAGAGGGGAAGGGCCTCCGCAAATAGATATAATTTTGATTATACTGTATATAATATACATAATATTATATATAATATAATATTACATAGATTATTTTCCTGGAATTGTTGTATGCTAGTCCTTGTTAAGCATCCCGAGTTCCTGTCTGGGAAAATCCAGCGGTATACTGTATAAATATGTAAAAAAATATAAATACTGTAAGGGCCCTTCTTGTTGTTCATCATCATCATCATCATCATCCTCAGAGGTGTCTTCCCCTTTTCCCTTCTGGGGTTGCCCTGGGACCCACCACACACACACACACACACACACACACACACACACACACAGGCGGGCTCTGCTCCCGGAGTGTGTGTGTGTGGGGAGGGGGGAGAATAGAACTCTCAGCCTCTGGTTCCTCAGCCAGAAGCCTCAACCGCTGGGGGTGGGGGGTGGGGTTGAACAGGAAATCTTTATTGGGGCTTCGTTTCACACGGTTCCTTGGTTGTTACTGGTTTTTCTAACCCGCATTACAACTTTTCCCACCTTTTCTACACGAAGGTCCCTTGCCTTGAGAAACGCCAGTACATAAGTGCAACGCGTTTGAGCGCATGCGCCACCGGGCCAGAACCTCTCGTTTGTGCTGGTGGCCCCGTAGCCTCGTGATCCCCCTCCAACCCCAACCCCAACCCCAGGCTGTCACTTGTAGGTATTTTGGCGACTGAGAAGCATATTGAATGTTTGGGCATATTGAATGTTTGGGACCCCCAGGTCAGGATGATAAAAGAAAACATGATTATTTTATTTATTTATTTTAGAGTATTTTTTACACCGCCTTTCTCCTTGGAAAAAGGACCCAAGGCCGGCTTACAGTAATGAGGGAAAATATGCACTCCAGTACAATTAAGACATGTTCAGGTATTGAGAACAGGGAATTGAGGGACATCTTACCACATTAATAGACATTACATTGAAGCTTCAGCTGTGTAAGAGAGAGAATGCACTAATGCTACCACCTCTGCTGAGCTTTCAAGAGTGGCCCGTGTTCAATAAAGCCATATGCTCTGAGCTCAGCAGAGGCACTACGAGCCAGAAGTGTTTGGCTTCACAAACTGGCCCTTTCTCCTCAAGTGCTCTGGTGCCATCGCCATCATCATCATCATCATCATCATCATCATCATCATCATCATCATCATCATCATCATCATCATCATCATCATCATCATCATCGTCGTCGTGTGGGCAGCCAGGCTGAAAGAGCTCTGGAGCCTCTGCAGGGAGGCAGGGCATCAGGCACAAGAGCCCAGAGAGGTAGCCCTAAACAGGGGGAAACAGCTCTGCTCCCCCAGCATCCGGTGCCTGGAAACATCAGTAGCCCCTTCTGGCGGATATTCTGGGAATTCTCACCCCCCCTCCCCCCCAAAAAAAAGCTCCCTGGAACACACGTGTTCTTTGCAACTTCCGGGCATCATCCTTTTCCTAACAAGTGACCTAAGCGACGGACATCGACTTAGCCAGACCCTTGGTTACCATTTGGCTCAAACAGTTGCATTGAGGAACCAGAGTCAACCTTGGTGTAAAAACCTTCCCGTGCGTTTCTTCTCCTTGATTACAATCATTAAAGTCACCCCGTAAGAAGCGGCAAAGGTAAAACCACTTCTAACCTACAAGGGTTGCCCTAAATTGGGTGTGACTCGGTGGCGAGTAGCAACCATGTTTTTTAATACAAATGAAGGTGTCGGTGATACCTTTATACACCACCTTAAAAAAATCAATTTGCTAGCCTTTGTGGAACAGATGCCTACTTTGTTATGGATGTCTGACCCACGAAAGCTAGCAGATGGTACGATTTCTTTAGTGGTCTGTAAAGGTATCGGCTGCTTCTGCTTCTGCAGAGCAAAGGGAGCCCACAACTTTCTTCTTTTTTTCAACGCTGTCTCCAATGCATGTCTTTCTGTTTTCAAAGAGACTTGGTGCATAATCTACTTTCTCATGACAAGCTGCTTTGATACCTTGGATCCACCGTGCATTTAGTAGAAAAGTGGAATATGCATTATTCATTAATAATGGATAACTTCTCTTTTCTTTCTTTTGTCATCTCTTTTGCAGGCAAGCTCTGCTGTATCCTATCCCAGGTGGGTAGTGACGTTAACCAGCTTGCACTAGAGACCCCTAGAAATCCTTGGAGCTTCAATGTTGTTCCTCATCTGGTAGGCTTTAAGTCAAGGGCAGGAGATAGAGAAGGGTCCCCCTCCCCTCCCCCAGGCCATATACAAGGAATCACATCCTGGAAACCCAAGCAATGAGTAACAGGGCCATCCCTTCCTGGAGAGCTGCTCCATGGTTTCCAGGTGGCGGCAGTGAGCAAACACTGAGCCCTTGTAACAGATTGGTCAGGAAGGATCTTGAGAGCGAATTGTCCGGTTCGACTGCACCCGGGAGTCTGAAAGTAGCACTCAATTCAAGGACGGAGGAATGTTCCGGTTCCTCGCCATTGGCCGCACTTCTTGGCCCTTCTAGCAGCTGGTGCTCAAAGCCATACAGATGGCCGATGCCCCCCAGCCTAATGAAACATCAGTTTTCTCCCCCTCACCAACAGCTGTGCCAGAGAGGCTCCTGCAGTGTATATCTGACAGAAGGAAGACTGAGGTGGGGAGTGAACGTTTTGCTTCGCCAAAGTGCCAATCTGGATCTGTACTTGGCCTTTCTACCCCGAGGCCCAAAATGCCACCCATTAGACCACTCCCAGGGGCCAGAGGCCAGGGGCCAGGGGCCGCCGTTAAAAGCCATTGGAACGGGGGAGTTTGGGCATCTTGATCTGAGAGACGGGCTGGTTTCTCCACCCCCACCTGGGCCGTGCTTGTAGGGCGGATCAGGCGGCAGCGGCTACTCCCACCAGGTACCTCCAAAGGGCTCTCCATCAACACAGGGGCAGGTTGGCCAGGCGGGTCCCTTCAGGTTTACACTTGTCCTGGCTTCCATGCCCTCCTCTTCCTCCTCCTCCTCTTGTTTGGCCTGAAAACCAAGATTTGGGCACTATGGAAAACAAATGGAGTTGCCCAGAGTGGCCAGATGGGTGGGGTATCATCATATATAAGCAGATCATCATCATCATCATCATCATCTCAGAAGAGCCCACTTCCAGGCTGCCGTCTTCCTTTGACTCAGAAGGCCTGGGTGTGATTCCTCCCCCCCCCCCAATTCCCCAAGCACCCTCAGCTGCCCAGCCAGGCCAGGCAGTGGGGTTGGGGGGGTGGGCAGGTGGAGGGAGTAAGGGTGCCCTTGTCCTGCCTTCTGCCAGCTATTGCCCTCCAGGTATGCAGGAGCCCCTGGGCAGCATGGGCTTAGAGCAGTGGTGGTGGACCTTTGGCACTCCAGAGGTTTTGGACCACAGCTCCCAGAATTCCGAGCCTAGCTTTATTTATTTATTTATTTATTATTGAATTTATACCCCGCCCATCTTCCTGGGGGAACTCTGGGCGGCTTACAAGCTGAGAATTCAACAGCTGTTAAAACAGAACACAAATACATAAAATTGACAGACAATAGCTTGCCAATGACAAAGGACTGTCGGAGTTGTGGTCCAAAACATCTGGAGTGCCAAAGGTTCGCCACCATTGGCTTAGAGGATGAGCTGCAGAAAGTGGAAGGCCCACCTCCCTTGTGGGCACGGGTTTGCTCACGCGCCTGCCGGTGTGATTGTGTTTGCTTAGCACAGCTGGACAGATGTGCACCCGTTGGAATTACAGCAGAGCCTCCCTCCAGGCTCCCCCCTTGGATTACTCCTTTCGCGGCATCAGCTTCATGCAAGGTAGGACTGGAGCCCGTCGCTGGCTGCCCATCCTCTCCACGCCTTCCGCGGTTTGCTCGGAACCAAGCCATTTCAGCAAACACAGCGGCACTGAGACCCTCTGGGCTGGTCTTCCCAGCCCCCCCCCCCAAATGCACCCATGGCGCTGAGGATTCATCGGGAGCCTCTGTGGCCCTCAACTCCCACCCTAAACCCTAAAGCTCTTCCCCTTCTGCTTTTGCCAACAGACCTGCTGACGGAGGAGCCCCGTCCCGGCTTGAAGCCCATTAAGCTGTCGCAAAGGGGCCGGTTTCTGACGCAGGCTGTCCGGCTCAACAACAACACCCTCAACGAGTTGACCGACTTCTCCGACATCATGGCGAAGCTGCTGGAGTACCCCGAGGACATCTATTGGGTCGACCTCTCCTTCAATGACCTGCCCATCATCGACCCGGTAGGGGCAGCGGCTGCTGGGGCCGGGAGCTGTAGGGGCTCCCTCAACCCCAGGGGGCCCTTCTCCTGATGATTAGACAAGTCCAACGAGGAAAGGATGCCTCCTAAGGACATAAGAACAGCCTTGCTGGAACAGGCTGCCACAGCCCATCCAGTCCAGCATCCTCCCTCCCTCCAAATCTCTCGGCTTTCTCTCTCAGACCACAAACTGGGATCTGCCATACCCCCCACCACCACCACTCTGCCCCAAGAACTGCAAGGAGCAGTGCAATTGCTCTAGGCCCACCCTCCTCTAACAGGTGCCTCCCAGAATGCCCGCCTGCCACTGGTGGAGAAAGCTTTTTTTCCAGTTGGTGAAATTAATGATAAGCCCCATACATAATCTAGTTTGATCTGCAGAGGCAAAAAGCCAGAGCTTCCTTTAAAGAAACAGTCACACCAGCAGACGGTGGACGCCAACGGCAGGTAGCACAGGATCTGGCCCACTTTAAAGCCGGAGGGGGCCCGTGGCCCCTCCAGATGTTTTGGACTACAGCTGCCATAATCCTTTCCTGGTGGCCTTGCCGGGTGAGGCTTCTGGGAGCTGGAGTCCAGAACATCTAGTTAGCCAAAGAATCCATAAGTTTGGCGGAGGGAAGACAAGGGGGGGTGAGGCAGGTGGGAGACGGGGCTTCCAAGCCTGATGTTCTCTCTCTCCACCCCCCCCACCTCTCAGGTGCTGACCTCCTACTACAACCTCCACAGCCTGAATCTCCACGGGAACAGCATCCAGCAGCTCTCAGAAGTGGACAAACTGGCGGTGCTGCCCAACCTGCGCAGCCTCACCCTGCACGGAAACCCCATTGAAGAGGAAAAGGGCTACAGGTATCACGGCCACTGACTTCCGGGG
>JAHTLZ010003455.1:0-18075 GCA_023846285.1 Phrynocephalus versicolor | reverse complement strand
GTAACAGATCTAATCAGCTCCACAAGCCTCCCTGCCTTAAATAGCTAGTAAACAGTGTAGCCCTCCCTGCCTGACAGAACTCTCAGAGAGCAGTGCTCTCCCAGCACACACTCTCAACTTAACTGCACTTCACTCAACTGCCCTAACTGCCTAGGCTCCACCCTTTTATATCATACCATTCCCCGCCCTCCTGCTGGGATTGGCTGATGATTTGCATATTCATCACTCCTGTCGGCGGAGTTTGTCACAATACCTCCCCCCTTATAAAGAAATTTTAAGAGAGTAAACTTACCTCGGTTTGCTCACTTAAAATCTCTTCTGGAGCCTATTTAACTAATGCACACATTCTTCTTTAACATATTCAACTATACATATCTATAAACTGTTTTATAATAGGTTCAACTTTCTTACCATATAATATCATTAAATGCAATAATTCTTTCTATATAATTACATTTTAAAATGACTATACTCTTATAACATTGGTTAACATCACAAATTCAAATACCTGTAAATACCTTATCGATCATCCTAGAATCAATCTCTGTTAAGATGCATAAATACATATATTTGTTTTACATATTAAGCTATTTTACTTACCAACATACATACAATTTTTTAAACTTATTTTCTAAATATCACATAAACATTTTGATTTATAGTAAGCTCTAATTATACATTACCTTGCATTTTTCATTTACAGTTAACTTACATTAAGTTATGTGGATTCCACATTTTATGACATTACATTTCCATACTTTTTTTAAAAAAAACAACACCTTCCTCTTACATCAGTAATAAAATAACAATATTACATTATTATTATTTAACCATTGTCCATGCAATCAATGTCTTCTGCCTCTTGCTGCAACGGCTGGATGAGGCTACGCCACGGGTGATCACTTCCTCTGGCACATAAATCCAAAGTCCAGTTCACAGTAAATTGATGCCAGTTTTCCTTGGGTTCTTGGAATGTGGGATTCAACTCTCTGACACCACTCCTGGTACAGTTCATTAGAGTCCCCTCAAATGCAGCTTGGTATTCAAGCGACCACTGCATGACATACGGGTGCTTCATTTTTGTCAGTTCAGTCAGTGGTATTGCAATGGTGCTCAAATCTGGACCAAACCTCCTATGATATCCCGTAAGACCCAAAAAAGATCTCACCTTCTCTTTGTTGGTCTGTCTTGGCCACGGGTCCATCACGTCGATCTTCCTCTGCAGGGGGTCGGTCACGCCTCTTCCCACGTCGTGTCCCAGGTAGTTGATTTCTGGAGTTCCTAGTCGCCACTTGGATGCTCTTTTCGTCCTCTCGTCTTCTCGGATCCGCTGAAGCACGATGTTCACAGGCTGCAGTTGTTTTTCCCAGGTGTCTTTTGCAACCACCAAATCAGGTCTGTCATTAGCATCCCTCATTTCCAAGTAGGGTTTCTGCTTTACACGGTTTTCTATTTGCTTTTCAGCTTCCTGCCGCTTTCTAAATCCATTAGCCAGCTTATTCTCTTCTTGTATCATTTGTTCCTTGCCCAGTGCCACTTTGTTCCCATCCAGACAAAGTTGCTCATTATTTAATACTTTTTTCCCAAGCTCTGCTTCCATTGATGTAAGTTGCTGTAAGCAATCTTCTTTACTTTCTGATGCACCAGACAATTGCATTTCCAAATTACATATTTCCTTTTCTTTAATGTTTTCCACTGCAGTAATTGCTTCTAGTTCTGCTGATTTCTTCTGGAGTTCGAAAACAATTGTATTGGATTCATTCCTCCTTTCCTCCAGTCCCTTTTCCTTCATCTCTAAAAGTCTTTTCAAAGGTGAAATTTCATTCTGGAATTCACCAATAACTGATGGCTGCAGAATTTTAGCTTCTTTCAGTGCTTCTGCTATTGCTTTATTTTGTTCCTTTTCCAGCTGTCCTAATTTTTCCTCTTCTTTTAATTTAAAATATTTTTCTAGCCTGGAGTTCTCTACTGGTACATGAAGTTCCTCACAAGCTTGTATCATTTTCTCCTCTATTATGAACTTTTCAGGGTGTTTGGAAATTAAGAAGTGTGTATTCGATTCCATTAAGTCAAAACATCCCTTCAAACTGTCATCTTGCCATTGTTCTAGACTAAAGTCTGCTGCTGGCCCTTTTATGTCAGCTAAGTTGTCGTTTCCTACCATTTCAGATTGCTGAGATTCCCTCTCAAGTTCTCCTATGGACATTTGCTTTGTAACTGTGTTGTTTTCACCATTTTGTTCAGCTTGTTGTGTCTGAGCTTGTTTTACTACAAAAGCACTCTGCACATGCTCTAAGACATCTATTCCAATTAAACAGGCACTTGGGATTTGATCTGAAACTCCTACATCCAATGTTCCTTCCCAATTTCTAATCTGTAGTTTTACTTTGGCCATAGGCAATTCTACCTTAGAAGCTCCTATTCCTTTTATACTTAAAGTTTTCCCCGTTTTTAAATCTTCAGTCTTCAAAATGTCAGGGTGTACTAAGGTGACACTGGAGCCGGTATCAATCAAACCCAAATAAGTTTTGCCATTTATGTTTACTGACTCTCCTGAGGTTGCTAGTAATTTCTCATCAGTGTGAATAAAAAAACAATGAACTACTTCGGCTAAGGGAAGCTCTGTCTCTTCCTCACTTTCACCTTCCGATTCTGACTTTTCCACTTCTTTGTGCTCGGGAGTTCCCTCATAACTTTTCCGAATATGAAACACCCTTTTCTCAGTTTTGTCTTGTAATTTTTTAAATTTTGGGCAGAATGGCCTTGTGTGGCCCTCTCCTAAACATTCCCAGCATGTTACCTTATGATTGTTTTCAGGGCTCCAGTTCCTAACCTTTCCTTCCCTTCTTTCAGGCTTTGGTGACTGGGAACCAATTATTTTTTCTTGCCTTCTTTTATTCTGAGGAGACTTAACATTCTTAGAATCACTTTGGAAGGGTTTCCGTTGATAGTCCCTATTTCTAGGAGTCACTTCTGAAAACCTAGAGTCTCGGATAATATTAATTTCATCTGCAATTTTAGCAGCTTCAATCATGTTCTGTGGCTTTTTATCCTTTACTAGAAATCTGATCTCAGGATGGAATAAACTGTACAGTTGCTCTAACCCAAACACTTGTTTGATTTCTTCAGCTGTGTTAGCATTTTCCATTTTCATCCATTTATTCAATACCTCTGTTAATCTGTAGGCTAGCTGCGCATATGTATCTCCCGGCGCTTTCGTAATTGACCGGAACCTCTTCCTCAGCTGTTCTGCTGAAATGCCAATTCTAGTAAACACTAACTCTTTAAAATGAGTATAGTCTCGGGCATGTTCGCTATCAATTTGAGCATATATTTCTTCTAATATTCCAGATAATAATGGCCTCAAACAGGACATTTTCTCTACGTCTGACACGTGTAAATCATCACAAGTTCTCTCAAAAGAAACTAAGAAAGCTTCGATGTTATCTCCTTTCTTGTAGCTAGGGAACCTTTTCAAATCTATTTTCTTGGGAGTTTCACTCAAATTATTGTTATTATTATTGGTATTTTCCTGACTAGCTAACTCAAGTCTTCGCAGCTCTAATTGATATGCCATCCGCTCTCGTTCCATCTCTCTTTCTTTTTCCCGTTCCTCTCTTTCTCTTTCCCGTTCCTCTCTTTCTCTTTCTTTTTCCCGTTCCTCTCTTTCTTTTTCCCGTTCCTCTCTTTCTCTTTCTTTTTCCCGTTCCTTTCTTTCTCTTTCTTTTTCCCGTTCCTCTCTTTCTAGTTTTAATTGTTGCAATTTAAACTCCTGTCCCAAACGCCACCTCTCAAGACTCTGGTCCTCATCAGGTTCTGCCTCTCTGGGTGAAATTGGTGTTTCCTCAGACACAATGGCTACCGGCCCCGCAGCCGCCATTCCCCTCCTCTTTGCCTTCTTAGATTTCATTTTTGGAAGTGACATGAAGTCAAAATCTTTTTATTTCTTGCTTTCTTAAGAAAAGGAAGATTCAGACTGGGTCACAGCTGTTTAAATGGCAACTGTAAAATTTTTTACCTCAGCTCCCAGCTCCTGACTCCTGTTAAGCAACTGTTGCCAAGGGCAAGATTGGCACAGTGCCCAGACTTCAAACTTTCTTTATTTAAAATATTGTTTCAGTGTTTAAAGCACACAGATTTACATATATTTCTTTGGCTTTTAACCTATAACTTTTCTTCTGGCCCTTACAATTTCACTTTCCCTCCAAAAGGGATTCTAATTAGCCAACTCCTGCTCTCACAGAGCTTGTCAGTTTTAAATCTCCTCAGGCCTCTTCAATTTCTGAGGTAAATTTTCTCCCCACAGACCTTTTACTTTGGAGATTTCTTTCTGTTAACACCCAGGGTAATTTCCAGACCTTTTACCAAAGCCACCCTCAATTCCAGGGGAAACGCTTTGGGTCTTTCACCCTCAAAGGAAATTTGCCTCAGCACCTTTTAATTTTCAGGCTGCTGGACAGCACAGGGTTCCGTGACTCTCAGGCAGTTTCCCCAAACAAATCACTGTAGATTTCAGTCTATCCTTTCAGATTTTTTCTCTTCCAGGTGTCCTCTAATTTGTCAAGCCAGTCTCCTTTTCCTTTTGGAGTCCTGACCTCCAGACACTAACAAGGCCCACCAAAGAAAATCCAGATAGCACTACAGGGTCACCCCCAAAGGAAATTTGTCTCAACACCTTTTAATTTTCAGGCTGCTGCACAGCACAGAGTTCCGTGGTTCTCAGGCAGTTTCTCCCAAACAAACCACTGTAGAATTTTTAGTCTATCCTTACAGATTTTTCTCTTCCAGGTGTCCTATAATTTGTCAAACCAGACTCCTTTTTCCTTTTGGAGTCCTGGCCTCCAGACACTCTAACAGGCCCACCAAAGAAAAATCAGATAGTACTACAGGGTTTTTAAGTCTGAATTCCTCTCTCACATACAGGGCTTCCAAGGAACTGAAATTAGCTTCACCTAATTCTCAGTCCTAACCCCTTTTCAGAGGAACTTCCACAGACTACCTACAACACTTGAGGGCTAACTTTTACTAAAGGCTTCTTTTTAAACTTCCAGTTTCAATTTCTTCACAGGGTACAGGCTAAATATTTTGAGCTGGTGACTTTTTCCCTCGGGCAAACTGGATATATTCGAGATCCCACCGCTGCCACCAAATTGTGACGATCCCCCTTTCCAGACACTGAATTGTGATGGGAATGGTAATGCTGCCACCTTTTATTTACTTAGTAATGCTGCCACCTTTTAAACCCGTCGCCTCATGAATTGGGACTGACTCAGAGATATATAATAAAACAATGATGAAGTTTATTGAGAAGATAATAACTATAACAATATCTGAGGTTGGTATGCGTTGCCTTTAACATATACTGTAACAGATCTAATCAGCTCCACAAGCCTCCCTGCCTTAAATAGCTATTAAACAGTGTAGCCCTCCCTGCCTGACAGAACTCTCAGAGAGCAGTGCTCTCCCAGCACACACTCTCAACTTAACTGCACTTCACTCAACTGCCCTAACTGCCTAGGCTCCACCCTTTTATATCATACCATTCCCCGCCCTCCTGCTGGGATTGGCTGATGATTTGCATATTCATCACTCCTGTCGGCGGAGTTTGTCACACCCCCCTCCTTTTTAACTCCCTTAGTACTCATAGGCCGTCATCAGGCGACCTCTTTCACTGACGCATGTGCCAAGCACACTATCATATCCGAAAAGGGGGGAGCCTGAGATATGCCTGGCAGAGCCTATCCCCCCCCCCCCGTTCCTATCCCTTAGGAGAATAGGAGCCTCCTTACCCCTGCCGCCTAAACAAAGAACTTTCCAGGTTCCCTACAGTCTGGTGGGGGAATGGCTGATGGATAATCAATGGGTCTGGACAATTATCTTCAGCAATGCTGCCCCCATTTAGCTAAATGGTTCCACGGGGGCTCATATTCCTCAGGGAAAACTTTCTACAATTGGCTGAGACAAATGCTTTCACCCTGAGCTGCAATTGGTTTGCGAAGGCACAGTTGCTTCTTGCCTCATCTGCCTACAGAACAACCCGTGGGGAATTAAAACCTATACCCCGGGGGTCTCTTGGGCAGGCCTGTTACCCAGGGGAGGCATAGCAAGCTGAATTCACAGAAATGCCCAGGGCCGGGGCTAAGTGGAATCTTTTGGGGTTTCCTTGTGAATTTATTCAATGATGGCCACTTACCTCCAGATTACAAGGTCCCTACATTCGACTTATTGGCCACCAGCCTCCGAAAAGTTGAGAGGTTCAACACTTTAAACAACAGTTGGCTCAAAATCTGCCAAGAAGACCGGATCCCGAATGCAAAAAACCCTGCCCATTGCTGCTCATCTAAGCCACCCCCACCGCCTGCCTAGAACTGCCCCCACTCAGCCCCCTGGATGGTCACCCTTTTCTGCCCTAGCCCAAAGGCCTGACCCAGGGAACCAGCCCCTGCCGTCCTATTCCAGGGAGTCCGGACGGGGTCTCTCTCCCTTTCTCTCTTTCTCTCTCTCCCTCTCTCTCTCTCTCTGTGTGTGTCTCTCTCTCTGTCTCTCTCTGTCTCTCTCTGTCTCTATCCCCCCCTCTCTCTCTGCAGGTGTTGCGACTGCCCCTCTTCGAGGAGACCTCCCAGTCTGGTGGTGAGGGAGGGGCCACCGTCCAGCTGCTTGAACATGAGGGTGGAAGACAAATCCTGGATCCATTTTCTGGGGTCAACACAGCCCCCACACCGGAGGAAGGGGGGCGTGCCAACAGCCGGAGCCCCCCCCCCCGTCTTAAGATCGTCTGGCAGAGAGGAAGAAGTAAACCTCATCCCATTGGACCTTCCCTAGACCCTTCTTGGACTTTCTCTGGACCTTTCCCTGGACACTGTTCAAGCTTCACCCAGATTTACATCGACTGGACCTGCCCCCCCATCTGTCCCCGCTTTGCTTGGACTTATTTTGGGACTCCCCACCTTCACTACTAGCCCTGAACTCTCAATTCGCCAATGCTGCCAGCCGCCTGTCCGCCCAGTCTGCTAAGAACTCCAGAGACTGCTTGCAACGCTTTGGTGAGTGTGGGGTCTCTATCTCTATCTCTATCTCTCTCCCTCACGCACTCTCCTGCTCTCTCTAAAGCCCTCCTCTTACGCACTCCTAGGGAGCTACTGCTGAATAGTAAGCCTTTCACTCCAGGAAATGTAGAGCCTCCAGCTGCAGGACTGGTCTATCTGGAATTTGAATTAGGTTCAAAAACTTAACATTGTTTCGTTCCTGAAATGGCTGACTGAGTCCCATAACACTACTGAACTGGGTGCCCATGTACTAAAGTGTTTTTGTTTCTTCAATTCAGAATAGAACCACAGAAATCAGTTCCCAACTGGAGAGTTATCCAGGGAATTCTCTGCCTCTATAGAAATTACAATGGGAACTGTTATTTGATTTTAACCTATTGGCAAAGTTTCCAAAGCAATACATACAGCATGCAGATTGAGGTCTTATACCTCGGCTTATTTCAACCTAGAAGGAAATGGAGGGCCTTCTTGGGACTGGCTGCCACGTTAGATCTCTGATTTTGCACAATTGGTTACACCTCTATTTTGTGGGACTAAAACAGAGGGGTGAAAGGGTTGAGTCTAGTAAAGAGATGCGGAAGGCATTCCAGAACCTAAAAGATCAAGCTTAACGAAGCTCTGGCTTGAGGGAGACCAGCAGCCTATCTTGCCAGCCAACTGGACCAGAATGCCAGGGGCTGGACAGCGTGCCCTAGGTAGCAACGGCAGCTGCAGACCAAGTCGAGAAGCAAGTAAGCTGACTTTGGGGGCATCACTAACTCTTTATGCCTCCCATGCTGATAACACAGTATTGGAGCAAAAGAGAGGCCACTGGAAGTCCCACGCTAAGTACATAATGTCTTAAACCCTGCCACCCTGCTCCCCATGGGAGACATTAATTCAAACAGTGTGCTTCCAGCACACAATGCATTGAAACAATTGATTCAGAGTACACAAACCAGCCAGATCCTAAATTGGCTATTTCCCTCTATCTAAATTCAGAAAATTGGGCGCATTTTGTGGCAGAAACCATCCAGAGATTGCACAATATTTAGACATATAAAATGGTCCCTGCATGCACCCTAGCAGCCATTACCCAGGGGAAGATGTCACTCAGATGTTAAAGTCTCACTTCCAATTGGCTCAGGAAACTGATAACAGCTGGGTGGACTTGCTCCCCCATGCCTTGCCTCAGATAATAATACTACTTAGGGATAAACCGGCCATGTGTAGCTCCTAATAGACAACCATGTCCTATGGAAAATTTCCCTCCAATCCCGCTGAACGCGGAAAGGCAACCCCCCCCAGACCCTTCTAAGTAGACAGGTGGCTGGACCCTAGGATATATGGAGCGGATCCACCTGCAAGGTGATCCTGTCGGACACCTTTAACCCGAAAAGGGGGGAATGTGAAGACACTGTGAAAAACAAAAATTTTAAAACTTTTGGACCGGTTCCGAAAGTCAACAATATGTCCCAATTGGTCCCCATACTGAGAAAAGCAAGCTGCTTTTCACCCCGTTTAAAAATACCCAGCCATTCCCGAGATATTGAGGGAAATGCGAGCCCCCCTCCTCATGGCCAGAAAAGCCTGGAGAAGTCTTGCCAGACGACGGCAGTTTGAAGATGGCAGCTTTGCTAGGCTGGCAGAGGTGGTTGGGACCTCCATCGCCACCAGGGTTTTCACCACGTATCTCAGCAGCTGGTCCCCAGAGATCAACATTTCCGCTTACCACTGAAAAACTAATCCTCGCCAGGTGATGCCGCTGTGGAAAGCCCTCAGCCGCTGAGGTCAATCAGATAGACTGCTCCTCCCCCCCCCCCTTATCCTGTCCCAATGCATTCCTATGAGCAATGCTTCTTCATATTTGATAGTAGAAGCAAGCCGCTTTTCGAACTCTCAGCAAATTGCACGGCTTATGACTGGGGCTCCAAGCAGGTCTCCCCAGGATCCATTAACCCTTTCCTGCTTGTCTCCTTAACCCTTTATCTATCTTCCTTTTAACCCTTCCCTGTCCATTTCTGTGGGGTTTTCTTACAGTGCATTAACTCTTTCGTCTCCCCCTCTCTGCCTGACTTTTACTCATCTTTCCTAAGCTTCCAACCTTTCTGCTGACTTTGCCCTGCCATTTAACTCATGTCTTGCCCCCACAGTAACCCTCTCCCCACTTTTTCTTCCCTTCCAAAGCCCCAAAAGCGTCCACAAAAGCCCAGTTGAGACTCTGTCCCTTCCCTGCTCTACTTGGGAAGGAGAAGGGTCACCAACCTCATTCCCCAGAGCCATAGGACCTACCCACCCTCACAGACCCAGTCCCACTGCCCACGCCTGGTACCAGCCAGAAAGAAAAAGGGCTTCCCTCTTCGCCCCTCCCTTCCTCTCCTTCCCTTCTCTCTCCCTTCTTCAATTCCTACTTTCTGTTCATTTTCACACTACCCCTCCATCATGAACTCTGTTCCCTGGCCATTACACTTTCTCGTTTGGGGCAAAAGAGGACAAAGGCTTAAAGGCAGAAAATGGCGACTTCACTAGCTGGCAGAAGTGTCTGGAACCTTCACCAGTATCCCAGCAGCTACTCTCCAGAGAATCAACATTTCTGTCTACCACTCCAGATTGTCATCAAAGCCTGAGGACACTCTCCATTGTTTCATTTACACCTGGGAAGGACTTGTATGCTCATGTTTACAGTTTCTGTAACCACCAAAACACTCATATGCAATTCCATAAGAGTTTACATCCTTGTGCCTTTACACCCCTTGTATCTTTCAATGTAACCCTACAATGGCTTGTATCTCTGTGCACTCAAATAATTGTGTTTCCCCAATGCTTGTGTGTGATCCCATCAGCCCTTCCTGCCCCCCACTGGTTTTGATAATTGCTCCCTCTCACCCACTATTGACTTACTGATCTCTTCTGTTTACCGACATCTGGGAAACAAAACCACACTCCCCTGCCTATTGTGTCACCTTGCCCAAACCCATTAACATTTGCCTAAGCCCCTGGCAGCTGCCAGGGACCACCCAGGACTGCCCCCAACCCACCCCCAAACCCGTCTGATTGGAACATTTGAACTTCCTTCAGCCAATCTCTGGACAGGCGCCGTCCTGAGATGGGTGGGAGGGAGAAACCATAAAAGTAGGAATTCTCCATGTGCTCAGGGTCGACATCTTAGCCCGGTTGGAAGGCGGATGTCCACCTGCTGATCTTATTGGTACCAAATAAAATCAGTATTCCTCGGATTTCTTGCGTTGAATCTTTATTGGCTTCTTGTGGGATTCAGCGGACCTCAGTGGGGCTAGCCCATCTGAAAATAATTTTTAAAACCCTATTTTGGGACTTGACAAGAGAGAGAGAGGATAGTAGCAAAGTGAATGAAAAACATTAAAATTTCAAACAAAGGGACATCGTCCTTCCTTCATAAATAAACTCGAGACTGATGCATGTAGTCAAACTGCAAAGCAATTCAGGATCACAGTCAAAGGAAGAGATACTTCTCTGAACTCAGTGCAATAAGTTGACCGTCTATTGCCAGGGTCTGCAAAATAAATAACTCCCTTTTTGTAATTTCCTGTATAAATGCCAGCAGCTGAACTTTCCTGAGTCCTTTAATCACATTTCCAATTTTGATGCTGGAGACTGTGTGTGTATAGGTGTCATGAATATATTCTGCACTGTCAGCAGAGAGGTGGAACAGGAAGATTGCTCATTTGACCACCTATTCATATACATTTGAGCCAATTGATAACCATGGATCTTCAACTGTTAGGTCAGAACCTCTAGCAGTTTTTCTGGAGAGGAAGGCGTCAGGGAAAGGCAGTAAAAAGATGCTCTTAAAATAGCAAAACAGTACCACCAACAAATGACTTTTTAGAAACAAGGTAGTCGAGACATACTTTAAACATCGTATCTATAGCTGTTGCAGCTGATTATTTGGGGAGCCTTGAAAATTGTAACCAATTGCTTCTGCAATCACAATGCATTTTGTTGGTCTTCTTTGGTGCTGGTGCATTAAAGTGTACACCATGCTCTAAACTTTGAAAGGTTTCTTTTCTTTCCCCACAACATCCTCCATGGAAAAACAATTTCCTTTTTTGTTTTTGTTTCCCCGTGCCCCTTTAGTTGGAGACATTTGCACTTTCTCTGTCTCCTAGTAGACTGATATCCTATTTCAGTGATGGCAAACCTTTTAGAGACCGAGTGCCCAAACTGCGATTCAAAACCCACTAATTTTTGTAAAGTGCCAATATAGCAGTTTAACCTGAATGCAGGTAGTTGTGAAGGGGCAATGTTGAGTGCCCACAGAAAGGGCTCCAAGTGCCATCTCTGGCACCCTTGCCATAGGTTTGCCAACACTGTCCTATTTCATTCCCCACTCAAGGAAAGTCAGAGGACTGGATATTCAGCCCCCACTAACTCACATAAACTCTCTCAGCAAAATGTCCATGGGTGCTTGAGGTAGTTGCCTATTGATTCTGCCTGAGCTTGGCCACAATCCTGACCACTTTTCCCCCAGAGTACAGTAGGACCCCGGTATCCGCTGTTGACTGGTTCCAGGCCTTCCAGTAGATAATGAAAGCCATGGATAAGAGAGAATACCTGCCCATCCACCCCCCCAAACTGCTGTTTCCTGACAGTAGCTTGCTTTATGACTGCTTTTTTGAGACAGTAGCTTGCTTTATGGATGCTGTTTGTGACAATAGCTTGCTTTGTGGCTGCTGAGTTATTTATTTATTTTCCCCCTGCCAACCGTGGATAACTGAATCAGTGGATAATGAATAAGTGGATATGGGGGGGGGGTCCTACTGTAAATACCACTAAAATCTGTACGGTCTACTTCAGCGTAAATATGCAGTGGCTTTGCTGTTGCTGTAATATTGTTACTGAGAACCAATCTCTACATATTTCATTTCCTAGAAATGCTATACAGTAGTTGTCTTGTTGGAAAAGGCATATATACAGTATATTGAGGACATGGGCTCATTAATTTAATCAATGCACATTCCCATGCAGAAAAATGTACCGGTATCAAAACAATCATTCCTGCACCTATTATATTTGTTTTTTTTCTGATTTGCACATGAATATCTGCATTGAGGGAAGGATGCAACATTTGCCCAGAACGATACAGGAATACTGTTTCTTATAAAAACCTGCCAGCTTGGAGTGTATTTGCAGGCTCTGAAAGCATATCCTGTATACATAGCAGCAGTACACATGACAAATGAATCTCCTGCTGATTCTATGGTTCCCATTGAATGGAGGGTGCCAAAGGGTCGCAAAATGGTTTGCATTATCTTCCCGGGTTTTCAGAGAAAAGGAATTGTGCATCTTGCTCATAACAAGAGAGCTTTAAAATATGAAGACAAACACATTCTGTTTTTCTCCTTTCTGCAGCCTTCCTCCCTTTCCATTTTAGCAGCTCTGCTTGCTTTGATCATGTTCAGCTTGCGTTATTTTCCCCTCAATCTTGCTTCTCTCCATATATGCAGAGGTAGCTTTCCTGTTTATGCTTCTTTCTCCCTGCTTTAGTATTACCCATCATCCAAACACAGAATCATTTCGCTCCCCACCACCTCCTCCAGGGACAGTTCTCGGTTCATTGGTTATATGAGTGGCACTGGCAATTACACCGCGCCCACTCAGTATTCTCCTGGCCACTTTGCTCTTTGCCTGCTCCTACAGGTCACTTCTTGCCTGCCTCTTTTGCTCCGGCTGAGCATTTGTTGCATTAAAAAATTGACAAATACACCCCACCCCCCAACACACACACAGTTCTTATTCTTGGAAAGAGAGAGTGACAGCTCAAGTGCAGGCAGAGAAGTGAAATGTGGTCCCCTTTCCCTATGTGGTTGCTGTAGACGGCACACTAGCTGTCAGGTTCGGATTGGCATGTCTGTGCCCCATTTCATAACACCAGAAGTCTGTATTGTTGGCCATGCAGGAGTGGAGAAATGCATTTGGGGGTGGGAGCATATGGAGCATCCCAGCACGTCATCAAAAACTGGAGACCCTTGACTAAGCTGCCCTAAAGGGCTTTTAAATCCATACTGAAACAGATGATCAGATTGGATTTGAGTGATCAGGTTGAAGCAATCATTTCTGTGGCTCATGCAAGCCAAAGCTAGTGGAGGGAGACTGTAGTCAGGGTTCAAACAATGGTAGAGTTCAAACAATGGCTTTCGGATTATAGTAACCAGAATTCCCCCAACCAACGAAGAATAAGGTTTTTTTCGGAATCGGAATCGGAATCGGAATGCAATTTATTGTCATTGTATAAATACAACGAGATTAAAAGTGCTATCCAGTCAGTCATTCACAAAACCCAGCATAAAAATCCAAGACGTAAAATCTACAATATAAAAACAAACCATCCATACAGATACTCCAACATTCACATGCCGAACATCACTTACACTCATTTAAAACTGACATAAAAACCAAACATACACACACAGCCCTACATTCTTTCACCTGGCAACATTCATACCCAATCTATAAAAACTACAATTTAAAAACAACAACAGCCATACACAATCCCCCATAACAATATATATGTAACACATTCAACACTAATATTACCCGTCAATTTAATTTTTAACAGAATTTAGCATGGTTACTGCTATTGGGTAAAAACTATTCCTGAATCTTTCTGTCCTTGTTCTAATAGATCTATACCTTCTGCCTGATGGTAATGGTACAAACAGAGAGTGTCCAGGATGAGAAATATCTCCTACAATATTCTGAGCTTTCTTAAGACAGCGGGAGCTGTGTAATTCCTCCAATGTGAGGAGTGGGCATCCGATGATCTTCTGTGCCATATTGATAACCCGCTGGAGCGATTTCCTCTGAGCCACCGTGCAACTGGCATACCACACACATATGCAGTACGTCAGTACACTTTCTACTACACAATGATAAAAAGACACCAATAGTCTCTGAGTGATGTTATTCTTCCTGAGCACTCTCAGAAAGTACAGTCTCTGTTGGGCCTTTTTCAGCAGCTCAGAGGTGTTTACACTCCAGGTTAAATTCTCCTCAATATGGACTCCCAACAAGCGGAAGTCGGTCACCCTTTCTACACAGTCCCCACTGATGAATAGTGGTTGAAGATCTGTTTTCTTCTTCCTGTAATCTATTATGAGCTCCTTAGTTTTTAATGTGTTCAGAAGCAAGTTATTCTCTCTTTTTTTTTGGGGGGGGACTGTTTGAAACCCTAAAGAGCCCCTATTCGTCAAAGTGCAGAGCCCTGGACCAAATCCATGGACCTGCTGGAAGGAATCTTCTAAACTTGGTGCCAGTGCTTGTGATAATTGTTTTTTGATCACAAGTCCCAGGATTCTCTGTGTTGCCTAAGAATGTTGGAAGATCTTGCCCAACAAATTCATTTTCCCCAGCTGTGCTTCTAGCCTGCCAGGTGCTTGACATCATTCTGTATTCATAGCCCCAGGCATTGGCAGCTGGTGCCCATTGTCTCTGGTGGGCAAGAAGGCACAGCAGCCAATTGTTGGCAAAGGCAGGAATGACAGGCAGATCTAGAGGCAAAAGTGGCCATAGAGATGGTTGCGCGCGCGCGCACGCACACGCACACACACACACACACACACACACACACAGGCAGACAAGCTTGCTTGCTTTCAGACATTGCCTCACCATGTTCAGTTCATTTGCAGAAAATACACCTTGTCCCCAAATCAGAAACGTCCTTATTGTTATTGCATCCACTTCTCCCTCTTCTTGCCTTTTGTTCCTGTCCATAGACGTGACAAATATATATTGTAGATCAAACAGTCAGCGCTCCTAGGACTTATACCAATTTATACCAAGCCAAGTATGCATTTTATCCTCTGACCCTGGTATCCCTCCAATTATGAAAACCTTTTAGACCTGCATGCCTTTGATGTCAGACTTGCAAATAATGCCTTACTATCTCCTAGCTGGCAAATTACAAAATAAAAGCAAGCTAATTCACCAAATGTGGACTGAAGCACACTTGAGTTAGAATAGACTCTCTCTCTCTCTCTCTCTCTCTCTCTCTCTGTGTGTGTGTGTGTGTGTGTGTGTGTTGCACTGCCTGCAGACAAAAAATTAACAGCAGACAGGAAAAAGGGCAGGACAGCAAAATCTGCAAGCAGAATATTTTCCAGTTGTAGCAACTTATATATTTATTATTTTTCTATTTATTTATTTTTGTACTTATCAACCACCCGACTTTCCCTCGAGAACTCTGGGTGGTGTACAACAGATTGAAAAACAATTTGCCCAAACACAACCCCCGTAATAAACAGAAAAAAAATATAATAACAGACAACATCACACTAATACAGCATCATACAATCCAGCAAGAAAAAGAGTTGGGACAGGACAATACAACTAACACACAACACACACGGTGCACTCAGCGATCACCAAAACTCTCCATGAAGAGCCAGGTTTTTAAGGCTCTCCTAAAAATATTACATAAATATCTTTATTTATTTATTTTATTTATAACATAAATATTTATACATATATATCTTTATTTATTTAAAAGATATTGCATAATATACTTTGTAATAAAATATATTATAGAGGAACTGCACGTTCAAAACCAAGGTACACCCTGGGACAAGAAAGGCAGAAGGTACAAGTGAGTTAATTAGGAGAAATGTTGCATGGAGCAATAATCAGGGACCACATGAAACAGGCACAGACACTACATCTGGCTACCCATGTGATCAGTGCTCACATCTTATTAATTTTTCTACCAGGTATTTAAGTGGCACATTCTGCTCCACACTGGACACTCAGGCAGGTGCTACAACTCCACTGCTAGTAAGAAATATCATGAGTGCTGAAGTCTTCAAAAAACAGGAGGTACTTGGAAGATCAAAATCTTCCCATTTCCTTTTTATCTTAAATTAGTATGGATGTTTGTGGGGCATAGTGTATTTAACAAATGTTGTAGATAAGAAATGGGAAGAAGAAAGAGGTAAATCTCATCCATTTGTAGCAGGTTTGTATGTGAGTGTATTTATTAGTTATTAGAATGTGCAATTTCACAACAATACAATATTCTGTATATGTCCTCTTACACAATTGATTTTGTTGGTGACATTGGTGAATAAATTATTTAAATTTTCAAAATGTTAAATAATGCAAGATAATAATAAAATTTCATTGATTCCAGCTAAAAGAACTAGTTTGGAGGTCGCTAAAGTGAGTATCTTTCTAGGACCAGGGAAAAAAAAAACATAGTTGCTGGATTAGTTCATTCATTAGCAGAGGTACCCTTAATACAGCCTCTGACTACACACACAATAATAGTAATGGCACACAGTGTAAAGGTTCCTTCCTTAGTAATTCTACTCCAGTTGGTGTGTAGGCTTTTGTATTCATCTCAAGCAGGACAAGGTAAAGTGCAATTCCTAACTTTATTTGAAGTCTCCAGCCTTCTCCCAGCCATTTCTTTTCCCAGCGAGAATGGTAAACTGCCATTTTTGGAAATAAAAGGTGGCAATGCATCATTGGAGTGCTCATGGGGTCTGCCTGCATCATTGTTAATTATGCACCGTGAAGTCAGAACTGACTTGCAGCCACCCTCATGGGGCCTTCAAGGTAAGTGAGACATTTATGGAGTGGTTTCTACCAGTTTCACACATACACCATTTCATTGGCTGAGTGGGGATTTGAACCCCGGTCTTCTGGGTCCCAGTTCAACATTCTCTCTGCTCTGCCACACTGGGCATCCCCATGAACTATTTAACACTCCCCCCCCAAACATTTCTTTGTGAAAACTGGAAGTAGACTTCCAGGGATGCCTGGTTTTCATTTGTTTCCATGATTCTTTCTGTATTTTTGTGGTCTACACAACCTCTGGAGAATCTTGGGGACAGAAAAGCCAGAGTTACACACCTTTGATCTATTCTAAAGTATGGATTCTGCAGCAGAGTTGTAATTTCTCTGGCTAATTGACTTGTTACAACAAGTGGGAAGGTCTGTTTTGAAAGCTATCCATAAGACTCATGCCTGAAGTATAAGAGACTGTAGGAAGCTATTGCCTGGGTCCATCACTCTTTCCTCTTTCTGCTCCTTTGGATACTCAGTCTTGTGTGGCTCTTTGAATCTTGCCCTTGTGGAGTTTATTAGTCCACCTCCTGCCTAATTATGATTTATTACCTGCACTGTGAAAGGCAAGAAAGCGAAACAGCTTCCAGGCTGATAGGGTGCACCAGTTCCCACTTCCCCCAACACATGCAGATTTCCTTGCATTGACTCATTAACTTTGTGCAGTTTCTTTCTAGCAAACAGGGAGCTAGTCTGGGATATCATAAGCAGTTTGTCTAATAATATTGTACACTTGAGGAATCTGGAAGTGAAACTTGTTACAAAGGAGATTGAAAAGCTAGGTCATAATAGAAGTGTTCCCATACAGAAGTCCACACATGATCAAAACCACCACCATCTTAGAAATGTAGTGCTGGAAGGGACCCTATGGATCATCCAGTCTAGCCCCTGTCAAGAAGGTATAGGGAGGAATCAAGCTCCCAATCTCTGGCTTCACAGCCAGGTACTTAAACCATAATACTTGCCAAGATATTATATAAATAACTCAAGCACTGTTAGGGCCAACCTAAAGGGGAAATGTGCAAGATCTTGTTCAGAAGACAAGAGAGAAGGCTCCCCTGTCAAAACAAAATTGGCTTAGTGTTTGGAAAAATCAGCGGGTGAACTGCAATTTCCAGAATCAAAATAATGTGTCAGAGCTGGCTGTGCTGCCATTACCCTCTCTAGAGCCTTCTCCTGAGACCAGAGCTTTGAAATGTATCTTTTCTGAGCTTGGTGGAAGACTACGGTCCAAAATCTAGTTACCTAAATGTAGCACAGCATCCACTCTTCCACTTCCTGGTTTACTTTTCCAATTGTCCTTCTGTTCTCTTTGGAGGATGCTGGTTTTACTCAGTCTTTATATGGATATTTGAGCTATGGCATCCCTTCTCTTTTTTGTTTGTCAGTTTTAGTTCTGCAAACAATAGGATTCCTTTTAGGGTGGTGCAGATAGTTACCTTTCCCCCCC
>JAHTLZ010003454.1:0-11279 GCA_023846285.1 Phrynocephalus versicolor | reverse complement strand
TGGAGAACCTGTCTATAGCTCTCCAGGATCTTTTAAGCATGAGCCTCTGCAACAGCCTATTTTGCTCCCAATAATGTATTTAGATGCTTTATTTGGGGGGTAATTAAATGAAGAGTTGATTAAAACAGTTGGTTAATAAGGAAAAGCCTGTGGCATTTAAATGAAGAGTTGATTAAATGAAGAGTTTGTGTAGTTAAAAGGGGTGGGCTTGTATACCCTGGAAGTAGTCAGATAGTTTAGGGCTGCGACTCTGTTCCTGGAATACTGTTTAGAACATAACATAAGAAGAGCCATGCTGGATCAGGCAAACGGCCCATCTAGTCCAGCTTCCTATATCTCACAATGTCCCCACCAGATGCATCTGGGAGCGCACGAAACTAGATATCTGTCTCCTGATACCACTCCCCGGCATATGGCCCTTGAAGTACCCCGGTTTTAAGCCTGGAGATTACACATCTCCATCGTGGTTTGTAACCTGTGCTTTTTCCTCCAGGAATCTGTCCAATCCCCTTTTGAAGGCATCCAGGCCAGATGCCATCACCACATCCTATGGCAGGGAGTTCCACAGACTAACAACGCGCTGGGTGAAAAAATATTTTCTTTTGTCTGTTCTTACTCTCCCAGCCCTCAATTTGAGTGGATGTCCCCTAGTTCTGGTGTTTTGTGAGAGGGAGGAGAGCTTCCCTCTATCCACTTTACTCATGCCCTGCATTATTTTGTACGTCTCAATCATATCCCCCCTCAGGCGCCTTTTTTCCAGATAAAGAGGCCCAAATGTTTTAGCCTTTCCTCATAAGGGAGGTGCCCCAGCCCAGTAATCATTTTAGTTGCTCTCTTCTGCACCTTTTCCAGTCCCACCATGTCTTTCTTGAGATGTGATGACCAGAATTGTACACAATACTCAAGGTGGGGCCTTACTATTGTTTTGTATAATGGCATTATAATGTTGGCTGTTTTATTTTCAACCCCCTTTTTGATAATCCCTAGCATGGAATTGGCCTTCTTCACCGCTGCCACACATTGGGTAGACACCTTCATGGAGCTGTCCACCAACACACCAAGATCTCTTTCCTGATCCGTCATGGATAACTCAGAGCCCATGAGTTGATAGATAAAGTTTGGATTTTTTGCCCCAATATGCATTACTTTACATTTGGCTACATTAAATCGCATTTGCCATTTTGCAGCCCATTCCCCCAGTTTAGAGAGATCTTTCTGGAGTTCTTCACAATCTTCTCTGGTTCTTACCACACGGAAAAGTTTTGTGTCATCCGCAAACTTCGCTAGCTCACTGTTTATCCCTGTCTCCAGGTCATTTATGATATGAACAGATTAAAAAGCACCAGTCCCAGGACAGAGCCGTGGGGCACGCCGCTTTTCACTTCTCTCCATTGTGAAAATTTCCCGTTGACACCTACTCTTTGTTTCCGGGATCTCAACCAGTTCTCAATCCATAAGAGGACCTGCCCTCTTATCCCCTGACTGTGCAATTTTCTCAGCAGCCTTTGGTGAGGGACTGTGTCAAAAGCCTTTTGAAAATCCAGATAGACTCTATCCATCGGTTCACCCAAATCCACATGGCTGTTGACCTTTTCAAAGAATTCTAAAAGATTTGTCAGACAAGACTTACCCTTGCAGAAGCCATGCTGATTTTCTCTCAGCAAGGTTTGTTCTTCTATGTGTTTTAAGATTTTCTCTTGGATGAGGCTTTCCACCATCTTCCCTGGGACAGATGTAAGGCTAACTGGCCTGTAGTTTCCCAGGTCCCCCCTCCTTCCTTTTTTAAAAAGTGGTGTGGCATCTGCTATCCTCCAGTCCTCCGGCACTGTGGCCGTTTTAAGAGACAAGTTGCATATAACCGTTAAGAGATCTGCAATTTCATTTCTCAGTTCCCTAATAACCCTTGGGTGGGTGCCATCTGGGCCCGGTGACTTGTTAATCTTCAATTTATCAATTAGTCCTAAAACATCCTCCTTTTTAACCTGTATTTGATTTAATTCTTTAGTCAAGAGGGGCCGTTCAGGCAGCGGAATCTGCTCACATTCCTCTGTCGTGAAGACAGATGCAAAGAACTCATTTAATTTGTCTGCAATTTCCAAGTCCTCCTTAACCTCCTTAGGAGACATATAAGATAGTTAGGGACTGGAATTTTGTACCTGAGTTTAAAGGTTTTGTGTAATTCAGTTGTCATTTAGAATATAACAATTTTGTTCTGGAATTTTATGGGGAAAGAGTCTGTGTGACAATTGTATAGAATTTTGGGGGAATTTCTGAAGAATATTTAAAGGAATTTTGTCAGTGTGACATATTGATCTGTGTGAGCCATAGATTTAGCAACCCTCCCAATTTGGTACCATCTGCAAATTTAATTAGCCTACTCTCTATTCCTTCTTCCAAGTCATTAATAAAGATATTGAACAGCACTGGACACAGAACAGAACCCTGGGGCACCCCACTGGTCACGTCTCTCCAAGCTGAAGAGAGGCCATTTATGATCACCCTTTGGATGTGATCAGTCAACCAATTACAAATCCACTTAACTGTAGTACTATCTATCCCACTTTCTACTAACTTCTTTGAAAGTACACCATGGGGAACATTATTGAAGGCCTTAATGAAGTCCAGATAAGCAATATCCACAGCCTTCCCCTATTCCAACAGGCCTATAATTCTACCAAAGAAAGAGATCAAATTAGTCTGACATGACTTGTTTCTAAGAAACCCATGTTGACTCCATGTAATGACAGCATTGTTTGTTAAATAATTATAGTCTGCCTGTTTAATAATCTGCTCTTGGATCTTTCCAGGAATTGAAGTCAAACTGACTGGGTGGGAATTATTTGGGTCCTCTTCCCCCCCTTTTTGCAGATGGGGACAACATTAGCCCTCCTCCAATCGATGGGGCCTTCCCCCTGTTCTCCAGGACTTCTCAAAGATTATTGCCAATTGTTCTGAAATTACTTCTGGCAGTTCTTTTCATATCCTTGGGAGTAATTCATCTGGCCCAAGAGACTTACATTTTTAATGTGTCCATTTTTTCTGTACTCTCTCTACCTATTCTACAAAGTAGATAAGAAAAAAACTGTTTTCTCTATAACACAACACTAGAACTTGGGGGCACTCCATGAAACCTTTGGGTGCTAGATCTGAAACTAATAAGAAAAAGTACTTTTTTACCCAGAGGGTTACTAGTCTATGGAACTCCCTGCCAGAAGAAATGGTGACAGCTGACAGCACTGACAGCTTTAAGAAAGGATTAAACAAATTCATGGAGAACAAGGGTATCAATGGTTTGGGTTGCAGAGATAGGCAGGATATCTCAATGCCATTTACAGGGAATCGTAAGCAGGTGAAGACATCTGCTTGGGAATACCCTGAAGCAAATGATGAGCCACTGTGTGAGACAGAATGCTAGACTGGATGGGCTGTGGCTTGTTCAAGAAACGCTGTTCTTATGTTTAATGATCCTCGTGGCTTCATTCTCTTCCACCAGTGTCATCAGATGGGATGGCTACTAGATGAATGCCAATCGTTTGTTAAAATTGTAAACTTGCTGTACCATTTTACTACCACACAGGAGGCAGAAAAGCCTTCAGATTTTTAAGAAGAGTCCTCATTAAACAATAGGCAAAGAAAGACATTGGAAATTCCTCTATTCCTGTGTCTGAGCTATATATACATTTTTAATTTTATTCCCCACAAACCATCCTTATCTATAGTTTATATAGCCTCAGGTCTACGCCACATGTGTAAGAAAAAATATCTTGCACACTATCATTGAGGAAAGACAGGAGGAAGAAAGATCAATAAGAAGTGTGCCGTCTGAAAACAAGGAAATAGAAGAAAATAGAGAGACAAAGAAAAATGTTGATTTAATAGAACGAATTGAGGGCATGAAAAGTTAGTATAGAAAAAGTGGAAGAGTCAGGGTCTGTAAAAGAAGCATACTGGGTGAATGACAGCTCAGAGGAGGACGGGTGGCAGGAGGAGATTGAGTGGCAGTTAAAAGAAGAGAAGCAGTTAAAAGACGTTCGTACTGAGACCGAGGAGAGGCTGGAAGGAGGACAGTTAGAGAGAGGAGAGTCAAGGGGGACAGAACTGTTGAGTTTTTAGAAAATTAAAAACAAATATAAATTAAATATTGTCAATGAGGTCAGCTTACCTGTTTTTTTGCTAGAAGGCACTAGAGGAGTGTTTGGGGTGGGGCAATACAGGTGGGGCAATCAAACTGAGGTTTTGCGCTGCATCAGCCAGGTGTAGGCAATGAAGCAGCCAGAAGTGTATTTAAGGAAAGGCACTGGTGTTACACTTTGCTGAATCTGCTTAGATTCAGTCACACCAACTTGCTAGCTGTGTTTGAGCTGATTGCTTGCTGTGTATTATTCTGCCTACTGTATATGCTGTTTACTTGTTTGTTAAAGTTGAGGGCTATACTTTACTAGTAGTATACATTTAAAGTTCAAATTACAATTCTGGGTTCTTTCATTGTGTTGTGAAAGGGATTGCTGAGTATAAGCAGGTCTAGAACTGTTTTAAGTTGTTTATATAGAGCTGAGTATCAAGCATTGTATTTTTTGTGCTTAATATATATATCTTTTTGTCAAACAATACAAATATTCTATTTTTCTACATAATTGAGTGGGTCTATGTTATTTCATTTTTTTTAGTTCTCTTTACACTGTTTATCTTTTCTCATGGGAGAAGGCCATTCACTTGTAAACTGTGTTGTTAAGGATTAAAGTTTTTTATTTATTTTAATCATTAACTTCAATTCATACTTCACGACAAGAACCAATTGCGTGGTTGGTTCAGGTGAAACCTATGTTATGAGATGGTAATTGTGAAAGAGCGCAGACAAGATGGCAAGAAACAGCACAGCTAAGAGTATCGTAAAGAAATTGTTAAAGAAGAAATGCCCGATATGTTTGAGTTTGGAAATAAAAATGAATATCACCTATACCTAGTGGTATACAAGTCACAATCGATAGGAATACGGAATATGTTAATAAAAGTTTGTTCCAATTTTCACACAACAGAGTGGAAAATCGTCATTTTGTCTCAGAACTGGTAATGCCCGTTATGAACCTTCACAACTATCAACCATATAGAGACACATTCCCATCCAATATCCTTTTACATTACATCATGTACATTTCTTCATACAGGGAAATCCCCTGGTTGCATCAACTTAAACTGAGTCACACTTACTCAGCATGTTATCTCATAATGCCTGAAGCACTATGGATGGGAGATTGTAACAACAACGTACAGGAGGCAGCAACAAACACCATCTCAAAACAAGAAAATGCAAGAAAGCAAAGTGGCTGTCCAACAAGGCCCTACAAGTAGCGGAGGAGAGAGACAGAAGATTGAAAGCAAAAGCAAAACAAGCAAAGAGTTCTGCTTATAGACCGTCCCATGTCACTTCAAGTAGTCTCTGGGCGGTTTACAGTTTTTTAATTACAGTAATGCAGGCTACACATTCCCCCCCCCCCACCCCAAGCAAGCTGGGTAGTCATTTTACCCACCTCGGAAGGATCGAAGGCTGAGTCGCTACCTGGGACTGAACTCCAGGTCATGAGCACAGTTTTACTTGCAGTACAGGCATTTAACCACTGCACCGTGGGGCTTCATGAATGCAGACTTCCAAAGAACAGCAAGGAGAGACAAGGCAGCCTTCTTGAAAAAACAGTGCAAAGAAATAGAGGAAAACAATAGAAAAGAGGACCAAACTAGGAGGAATCTGCCCTAATGCCCCTCCAATCCACACCCCCTTTGGTTTCTGCCCCCAATTTTCTTCCCCCCACAATAAGCAGAGGCTGGATGGCCACCTATTGGAAATACTGTGACGGGGGTTCCTGCATGGCACAGGGCTGGACTGGATGGCCCTTGAGGTCTCTTCCAACTCTAGGATTCTATAAGATGGGGATGGACGGCCCGTGCCTGGATCCTGTCAGCTGCCATGACCAGGCATCCATTGATTGGCAAAGGAGGGGCCGTCCTTGGAGCCAAGAGGCCCCTGGTAAGCTTGTGTATCTTGAATGAAGAGTGGCATGAAAGAAGCCCTTTCTTTGGTTCATTAGGATTGTATTTAATGGGCAATAATAATGAAATCTTATTCCACTCCTGGTCCCCTTGGCATTCTTGTGTGTGGAATGGCCTATCATTGTCTGGCATCCATAAAATCCCCACAGTTGGCAACACCTTTGCTCCTCTTACTACCTTCAACTCCCCTGCTTGGCCCTAAAGAGAGGAGGCCCCACCCTGAAACCCGGGAAACTTTGTCAAGTCAGACCCTGCCGACGTCCCTGGATTAAAAGGAAAGAGCCACACCAAGAAGAGAAGGGAGAAAGGGACGCTCTCCCTCCACCTCTCCCTCTCTCTGAAAGTCCTCCTACATGAGAACCTTCTTGGTACCATCCTCCTGGATCCCAGGTGGAGGTGGAGTTTGGAAGAATACCCGTTATGGAACATTCTGGCCATTATGGAGCGAAACTTATCAGGTATGCTCACCCAATCTTTATAACCGACGGCATCCAGTGAATTCTACGGCGCTGCTTGTGATCCAAAGAAAGGAACAGATCTCTCTTCTGCCTTGCCGGTGTTGCAGGGATCTGGACTTTGATTCTTCGCTTCTGGTCAAGAGAAAAGTCAGAAGAGATCATAGAATCACTGAGTTGGAAGAGACCTTAAAGGGTCAGCTAGTCCAACCCCCCTTCCATGCAGGAACCCTCCTCAAAGTATCCCAGCTTCACTCCCCTCAATGAGAAAACAAAAACATAACAAATGAAGACCCCCCCAAAAAACCTTATATGTATCAAAACCTGCCAACCACGGGATGGAAAGAGCCACCTTTTCCTTCCCGAAGGAGATCCCCAACCTGGAGATCCAGATGGGTCTTGTTTCCCCTCATTCAAGTGGGATCATCAGGCTGAGAAGAATGGAATCAGGATCTCCTGAACATTCCCTAAAGGGCAGTGGGTTGTCTTGGTGTGTGAGCAGAAACAGAAGCCCAGGAGATCTTTATTCCAGCCAAGGGGTAAAGTTCAACCCCTCCTCTGCCCCTTCTTGGCCACTAAATCCCCTTTCTGGCACATCTCTGACCCCCCCCTTCTCCTCGCACCATTTCCAAACCAAGGACCCCTTCAGCCTAAATTTTCCCCCCTTTTCAGAGAGGGCCCCTGGATTTCCTTAAGGGTAAAGGAACCAATGGGGAAACAATGGGGAGGGGGGAGCCACGTGGCTTCTTCTTGTGCCCCCCCCGGTGCCTGCAGGATTCAGGGGGGAGACGGGGAGGGAGGAAAACCCAGGACGAGACACCCCCCAGCGCCCTCTCCCAAAGGGACCCCCTGGCTCATGGCAGCCGCCCTCTGTACTCTGCACATGCCCAGAGGACACCTAAGGAACGTCTGGGCTTCAAATGGAGAGCCGGAGAAGGAAGGAAGCCAGGCAGCCCTCCTTGCAGGCTTCCTTCTCACCCCATATGACCCTCCCGCTTCCCTTCCGTGGCACTTTTTTAGGGGGGGGGTCAAAATGCTGGTTTTCACCTACTAAGCACCAGACGGCCTGGCTCCAAAGTGCCTCCCAAGATCAAATGTGGCTGTATGAGCCAGCCAGGGTGCAAAGGTCATCATTAGAGGAGGCCTTGCTCTCCATCCCTCCACCTTTAGAGGTGCCTCTGAAAATAACAAATGAAAGGGCCTTCTCTGTTGATGCTCCCAGACTTTAGAACTCCCTCCCGCTGGAGGCCCGCCTGGCCCCTTCTCTGCTGTCTTTGCCTAATCAGGCAAAGATCTTACTCTCCAGGCAAGCTTTCCCATAATGACTGACTACCTATTATGTGACTTTGAGATGGATTTCAATTCATTTAATTAAATTTCAATAAATTTAATTTATTTCCATTTTATTTTATATTGATTATTACTATTATTTTTAACATCCTTGCTCCATCTTGCCGAGGGTATTTTCCCCTCTTTTTTGATTATACTGTTTCCCTCTGTGTTGTTCTTATCTTGTAAACCGCCTAGAGTTCCAATAGGAACACAGTGCAGTATATAAATGAAACAAACAAATAAATAATAAATAAATTTCCATGTTTGTTTGTTTGTTTGTTTGTTTATATAGCTTGTCTGCTGCCCACTACCCAAAGGTCTCTGGGCTGCTCACAATCAAAGTAGACAATTAAAACATCAAAATTACAATAAAAATAGAACAATAAAAACATGTAAATACAATAAATACAATACATTAACAACACAACACTAAAATTGCCATCAGGACCCACAATCATCAGTTTAAAAACTTCTGGAACAGGAAGGTTTTTATCTGGCGCCAAAATGATATCAACGTCAGCGCCAGGCGGGTCTCACTTGGGAGGGCATTTCAGTTTAGACTGAATTCATAGCAATGCCTGGGTTGCCCATTTTTAGTTTTCCATCTTGCATTATGGAATGTTTTCCTTTTAATTGTTTGCCTGTCCTTAATAGTTTTAATACTGCCTTTTAATGTAAGAACATTGTCCCGCTTCAGCGCAAAGGATTTTCTGGAGCTTTACAACCCATAAAAAGCCCTGTTCCTCAGTTATTCTTATGCATCCATGTCACAGATTCCACCTTGGGGCTCCTCTTTAGGCGCTCTGAGCCTCCCTCTCCCCCCCCCCTTTCATTCATAGTCCCAGTTTACTCTCCAGCCACGCCACTCTGGGCATCTCAAAAAGCGGCGTGGCTAGAGAGTAAACGGGGGCTACAAAGGAGCCCACAAACGGCTGCCCCTCTTCTCCCGTCTCTCTGCACAGAACCTTTGAGAGACTGCCAAAACGCGTCTGAGGAAAAAAAAATGGCAAGTAGTCTACAGAGCAAAAAAGTTTGGGAACCTCTGTTTTAGGGAAGAACCTAAAATCGCTAGTCCCCTCGCTTGGAGTTTTCAAGCACCTTTAAAAAACTTGGCTGTTTAACAAGCTTTGCATGGATTGTGATATTTTCATCTTGACGTTCCTCATCTGTTATTAAATCCAGCTCTGCCTTCATATTTCTGTTTATCTATACAGTGGTACTCCGACTTAAGAGCAGCTCAACTTAAGAGCAGAAAATTGTTTGTGTTTTAACTGCTGCCTTACAAATTTTAGATATGGTCTGCTCGACTTACAAATATATCTATATTTATTTTTTAACTATTTTTTTCAATATTTTAGATAGGTACTCCCGACTTAAGAGTATGTAGTTCGACTTAAGAGCATGCATTTGGAACGGATTAAATTCATAAGTCAAGGTACCACTGTACTATGTTCTTTTATTATGCTGTTCTAATACATATACCACATTTTTCGCTCTAAAAGTAAGGAGAAAATGTCTGTGTGTCTTATCGAACGAATACAGTAGTCCCCGCTACATATAGATCACTGGTTTTCATTTAGAGAGAAGTTACCTGCACGGAGCCTCTCCCATCCCCTGACGCAGCTTGGATTCCTGACACAGCGTGGATTCCACTGCTCCAATCCCCTTGTTTGCAAAGAGGCTTCCACGGAACTCCTGCCCTCCCCTTCTACAACATGGATTCTGCTGTTCCGATCCCCTTGTTTACAAAGAGGCTTCCACGGAGCTCCTGCCCTCCCCTTTTACAGCATGGATTCCGCTGTTCCAATCCCCTTGTTTGCAAAGAGGCTTCCACAGAGCTTCTGCCCTCCCCTTCTACAGCGTGGATTCCACTGCTCCAGTCACTTTGTTTGCAAAGAGGCTTCCACAGAGCTTCTGCCCTCCCCTTCTACTTCGTGGATTCCACTGCTCCAGTCACCTTGTTTGCAAACAGGCTTCCACAGAGCTTCTGCCCTCCCCTTCTACAGCGTGGATTCCACTGCTCCAGTCACTTTGTTTGCAAAGAGGCTTCCACAGAGCTTCTGCCCTCCCCTTCTACAGCGTGGATTCCACTGCTCCAGTCACCTTGTTTGCAAAGAGGCTTCCACAGAGCTACTGCCCTCCCCTTCTACAGCGTGGATTCCACTGCTCCAGTCACCTTGTTTGCAAAGAGGCTTCCACAGAGCTCCTGCCCTCCCCTTCTACAGCATGGATTCCACTGCTCCAATCACCTTGTTTGCAAAGAGGCTTCCACAGAGCTCCTGCCCTCCCCTTCTACAGCATGGATTCCACTGCTCCAGTCACCTTGTTTGCAAAGAGGCTTCCACAGAGCTTCTGCCCTTCCCTTCTACAGCGTGGATTCCACTGCTCCAGTCACTTTGTTTGCAAAGAGGCTTCCACAGAGCTTCTGCCCTCCCCTTCTACAGCGTAGATTCCACTGCTCCAGTCACCTTGTTTGCAAAGAGGCTTCCACAGAGCTCCTGCCCTCCCCTTCTACAGCGTGGATTCCACTGCTCCAGTCACCTTGTTTGCAAAGAGGCTTCCACAGAGCTTCTGCCCTCCCCTTCTACAGCATAGATTCCACTGCTCCAATCCCCTTGTTTGCAAAGAGGCTTCCACAGAGCTTCTGCCCTCCCCCTCTACAGCATGGATTCCACTGCTCCAATCACCTTGTTTGCAAAGAGGCTTCCACAGAGCTCCTGCCCTCCCCTTCTACAGCATGGATTCCACTGCTCCAGTCACCTTGTTTGCAAAGGCAGAGCCCCTGGCCTCCCCTTTTGCAGCCAGGATTCCCCAGCCCCAATCACCTCCTTTGCAAAGAGACTTCCACATAGTCTCTGCCCTCCTTATCAGCACCCAGGATTCCCCTTCCATGAAACCGTAGGTCAATCATTTTTCCTTGTTTTCCTCCTCTAAAAACTAGGTGTGCCTTATTTGCATCTTATAGAGCAAAAAGTACATTGTTTTTCTGTTTACATGAGTTTTTGACCTATTGACCTTGCATCTCATGAGGACACGGCCTCCAAGAAGCCATTCAGCAATTCAGCCAGAGGTTAAAACACAGGCCAGGAGGCAGCTCAACTCTGCTTGGGTGGGTGGGTGGGTGGGGGTTTAACACTCTTGAGTAAGGCCAAGGAAAAGGGGGATAATTGAAAATGCCTTCTTCCCTTCTGGATTCATAAAACCGGCAATGTGATGTTGGAACACAACTGGGCCACTAAAACTAGGAGGAGGAGGGACTGGGGCAATATGTTTTCCTTTCTTTCTATTTTTTTTTAATTGCCATGGAAGGGAGTGTCAAACATGTTGGAAGACTCTTAGCACTGAAAACCTGAAGGGACCCTCTGGAGCATCCAGAGCTTTTAAAGAGCTTGTCAGGGACTGGAATTTCCTCCTTGAAACAGATCTGTGTTAATCAGGAGGAATACA
>JAHTLZ010003453.1:0-13399 GCA_023846285.1 Phrynocephalus versicolor | reverse complement strand
TGGGTTTCTCGACTTGCTGAATGACTGTGCCTTAGAGCAACTTCTCACGGAGCCCACCCGAGAACAGGCAACTCTGGATCTAATACTGTGTGATACTCATGACCTGGTCAGGGATGTGAATGTCACTGAGCCTCTGGGGAACAGTGACCATGCTGCAATCTCCTTTGCCATGCATGTCGGGGGGAAAATGTCAAGCAAATCAGAAACAAAAACCCTCAATTTCCTGAGCGGGGGGGGGGGGATATGATTGAGAGGTAGGGGTCCATATAAGACCACTTTGGGAACCTCTGGTTTAAGGCTTTGCGGCACCAGCCATAGGTGAGAAAAGAGAGTGCGTGACCAGAAAAGGAGCAAAAGATAGCAAGAGAGATTAGTTATTTCTTCAGTTTGGACTCCACTTTTGTCCCAGTGAAGAGAGACAAGGCCGCTCAGAGGTCATGGAGAGAGCAACCAACTAAAAGAAGATGTCTTATTGTTTTTTATATATATATATATTTATTTATTTATTTATTACTGGCAGTGCTTAAAACTCAGTAAAAAAAAAAGACTATTCAAACCACGAGGGATTCCCCCACTGTGGTATAGTGGAGATTGATGGACTAAAACTCATGAGAGCAGAGCTCGAATCCCCACTCAGCCATGGAAAGTCAGAGGCAGATGCTGAAGGTGTAATATGGAAAAGGCAATGCAGGGGCAGAATTCTCCAGTAATACAGTTATTTAATGTGTATTAATGTTCCTGGACTGCATCTCCCGGAAGTCTTCATCACTAGCTGAGCTGGCCAGGATTTCTGGGAGTTGCAGTCCAGGAACACCTGGGGACCCACAGGTTGAGGACCCCTGGCCTAGATCAAGGGAAGTGATAGTCCCACTCTGTTCTGCTCTTGTCAGACCCCATCTGGAGTACTGTGTCCAGTTCTGTGCGCGTCAGTTTGAAAAGGATATTGAAAACTTCAAATGGGTCCAGAGGAAGGCGACCAGGATGGTCGAGGGTCTGGAGGAAATGTCTTATGAAGAACGGTTTAGGAACTGGGAATGTTTAGCCTCTCTAAAAGAAGGCTGAGGGGGGATATGATAGCTATGTTTAAATATTTGAAAGGATGTCATATTGAAGAGGGAACAGGTTTGTTTTCCATGGCTTCAGAGACTAGGACTTGGGGCAATGGTTTCAAACTACAGTATGTTGAGGCCAGGAATGAATAAAAACGGGAATGCCTGTGCCTTGGCAAGAGAGAAAGAACAGCCTGTGTTACATGTTCAAGGATATCAGTGGAAGCTGGGCATGAATGGTTTAGGTCATGTTTCTTACAAAGAGTTACAGCCTGCTTTAGGAAATGCTGTTGATCAGGGAGGGACATCTCATGCTTTTCTGTACTTGTAAATGTGTTCCCTGCCTCTGCTAGGGGCGGTGTTTTTCCTTTGGCTTCAAGGGGAAAGGTCAACCCCCCCTTCCCTTTATCCAGCTGAATAAATGAATGGTGATTTGGATCTCTGCTTGTCTCAGAAGTTTTTGGCTAAGTTATTCTGAAAGAAGGAAAAGTCTGGGATTAGCCTGGATTCAACATTAGATGGAGGAACTTCCATCAGGGCGAGAGTCTCTCTTCCGTCTCTCTCTGATTCTATGGAAGGAAGAGATAGATAGATAGATAGATAGATAGATAGATAGATAGATAGATAGATAGATAGATAGATAGATAGATAGATAGATAGATAGATAGATAAGAAGGAAGGAATCAATAGATGGATGGATGAGAAGGGGAGACGCCATGGTGGACGGGCGGAGGGGGGGGCGAGGAGGAAAGACAGCTAATCCTAACCCTAACCGGCCTAGAGCGTCAGGATCCCCCCCCACCAGAGATGCGGGGGGGGGGGAGAGATACCCTGCCCAGCCAGTTTTTTTTGGGGGGTCCTTCTTTCCTCCCTCCCTCCCTCCCTCTTTTAGGGGGATGGGCCCCCCCTCTATCTCTTCCCCCTTGGAAGGATCAACCTGGGGGGGGGGAGCCTCGTAGGCAAAGGGAGGGAGGAGGGGAGGGAAGCCGCATCCCCAATTTTTTAGTTTTATTCAGGGAGGGAGGCAACGACAAAGAGAAAGAGAAGAGAGGAGACTCAACGGAAAGAGTTCAGTGAAGGAGGAGGAGGAAAAGGGGGACGGGGAGGAAAAGGAGTCCAGAGCCAGAATTATTGGGGGGGGGAGGCCCAGAATCAGGCCCAGGATGGCAGGATGATAGAGGAGGAAAGATGACAACAACCAGCAGACGGACTTCCAGGGAGAAAGGCAGAGAAGGAACAGAAGGACGGACGGACGTTTCATAGGAGCAGGCCTAGTAAGAAAGGAGGCGGTGTAGCTTTGTATATTAAGGACATTTATACTGCTGAACAAATACAAAGCAAAGCAAAGTGTTCTGCTTATATACCACCGCATACTACTACAAGTAGTCTCTGGGCGGTTTACAGTTTTAATTACAGAGTGCAGGCTACACATTGCCCCCCCCCCCAGCAAGCTGGGTACTCATTTTACCGACCTCGGAAGGATGGAAGGCTGAGTGAACCTTGAGCCTGCTACCGGGGATTGAACTCCAGGTCGTGAGCACAGTTTTACCTGCAGTACAGGCATTTAACCACTGCGCCACGAGGCGAGATAAGGGGAAACAGGTTGAGAGAATTTGGGTGAAAATCAGGGGTGAGAAAACTGGGAGGGATGTCACTGTGTGGGTATATTATAGACCCCCAAGCCAGTCAGAGGAGTGGGATGATGCCTTCTTTGAGCAGATGGCCATACAGTCAAAAGGGAAAGATGTAGTACTGATGGGAGATTTTAACTATCCTGATATATGCTGGCAGTCCAATTCAGCTAAGAATTCAAGGTCCAACATATTCCTTACTGCCCTTGCAGACAATTTCATGGTCCAGAAGGTAGAGGAGGCAACAAGAGGCACAACCACTTTAGATCTGGTCTTAACCAATAAGGAGGCCCTTGTAAATGGGGTCGAAGTGGTGGGATCGTTAGGTAAAATGACCATGTCCTCTTGGAATTTGTTATTAGAAATGGGCACGACTTAGCAAAATTCCCGTTTCCGTTTCCGTTCCTCGTTTCCATTACGTTACGGAAAAGGAAACGACAATTACTCCGCCAAAACTTGAACTCGAACCGACGAACGAATAATTGGGTCTGATTTGTCGATGTCGTTCCTGGCATCGCGGCGATCGCGCGATGCCAAGCGGCACAGGAAAAAAGTTTTTAAAAGTTTAAAAAAAACAATTCCCGGCCAAAAAAGCAGGTGGAAATATGCCTGCCTGAGGGGTGGTTTCTGGGGGGGGGGGGGTCCCCGGCCTCCCCCCCTCACCTCCTGTCCTTCCTGGGCTGCTCTGGCGGAGTGGTGGGCATCCTCGTCGTCCCGCCAAAGTCGCCGCCTCGCCGGCTCGCTGCCGCCATTCAAGCAGCACAGAAAAAAAAGTTTAAAACCCCCCGATTCCCAGCCAAAAAAGCAGGTGAAAATATGCCTGCCTGCCTGAGGTGTGGTTTGGGGGGGGGTCCCCGACCTCCCCCCCTCTCCTGTCCTGGGCTGCTCAGGGCATCCTCATCGTCTCGCCAACTTGCCGCCTGCCATGCGGTGCGGGCAGGGGATCCAAAATGGGGCGGGCGACCGCAATCTTTTTTTTGAAATCGTGGTCCAAAAACACACAAAACAAAGCACCACAGAAACATGCAAAAATTGCTATTTTAAAACTGCCAGATTTTTTACAGTAGCAGTGGGTTTTTCTTGCAACAAAATGTCTCTGTCCTCCTCTCCATTGATTTTATTTTATTTTATTTTTATTTTTATTTTTTTACACCTGCGCAATGATGGGCTGGCCATGGGAGTGGACCATGCAAATTTTTGGAGCCATTCCACCAATCGCATGGCCACTTGGCCAGGTTTTGACCAGAGAGACTTCTGGGATGTGCCAATCGGTTAAGAAGAACTAGGGTCAGGCATCTGTGAAGATTCTCAGTCATCCAGGTGCATTTGTCTGGGAGTTGAGTCATGGCTACTGGACTTCTTTTTGAGAGATAGAAACGTTTCGCTGTGGGTCAGGCATCTCGCACCTGTGCCACGTTCTGACTCCCTGACTCACTGCCACGTGACCGGGAGCCATCCCACCAGAGCCTCCAACCTGTCCTGCCTCCTCCTAAACGCCAGGTCGGTCCATAATAAGACCACCGTCATCTGTGATACCATCACCGACGGCAGGGCCGACCTGGCCTGCATAACGGAGACCTGGGTGGGTTCAGAGGGGGGGGCTCCCTCGCCCAGCTGTGCCCACCTGGGTTTCTGGTTCAGGGAGTGGGCAGGTTGGAGGGCCAGAAGGGGGGAGGAGTCGCCATTGTATACAGGGAATCGCTTCATGTGACCAGGGCCTCGAAATTGGTGAGTTCGGGGCTTGAATGCCTCCACCTGCTGGTAGGACAGCGGGATAGATTTGGCATTGTGCTGGGCTACCGTGCTCCCCGCAACCCAGCAGAATCCCTACCAGAGCTCACGGAGTTCATCGTCGCTGCTCTGTTGAAGTCCCCCCCGGCTTCTGGTCATTGGGGACTTCAACGTGCATGCTGGCGGTGAGCTCGTCGGTGTAGCCCTGGAATTCATGGAAACCATGACGTCCATGAGCCTATCCCAGCATGTTTCTTGTCCTACCCACTGGAGTGGGCATACCCTGGATCTGGTATTTACCTCCATGTCGGGGGACTCTCATCTGGAGGTGGGGGACATTGTCCCCTTACCTGTGTCATGGTCAGACCACTACCTGCTGTCTTTCTCCCAGGCAGTGGCGCCCCCTCCCCGCAGGGACCAATGGCCCCTAGTGTGGGCCCACCCCCGAAGGCTTCTTGATCCGGCCCGGTTCTGTGAAGCCTTCAGGGAGCTTTCTGGTGGTCTGGCTGACGATTCGGCCGAGGCTTTGGCCAACCAATGGCTTGAGTCAGCTGCCAGCTCTGTCGACCAAATCACCCCCAAGCATCTCCTCCGTGGCAGAGCTCGAACTTCACCGTGGTTCACGGTGGAGTTAAGAGCAATGAAGCAGGAACGGAGGAGACTGGAGAGCATCTGGAGACAGAGCCGGATGGCGAATAACAAGCCTGCCGTTGTGATCCAGACTAGGCGCTACTCGCGAGCGATCAGGGAGGCTAAAAGATCCTATCACTCCCTGAGAATTGGTGAAGCCTCGAACCGTCAGGCGGAACTCTTCCGGGTGGTTCGAGAACTCACCAATCCTAGTCTGGCTAGGCCTCCTCCTCCTGATTTCAGTAGTGAGAACTTCGCAGTCTTCTTTAGATCCAAAAGAGAGGCCACCCGTGCCGGCTTTGAATCCAGTTGCACTAGCCCTCCCTCGCCATCCCCTGTCGCTGCACCCCCTCGCTCTCCTCGATTGGTTGAGTTTGGGCCTGTTTCCTCTTCGGAGGCCTCCAGGGCTATTGCCCACTGCCGACCCGCATCCACCCCCTTCGACCCTTGCCCATCATGGCTCATCAAAGCTGCCGGAGGGAGTATGCCCAAATGGGCTTCTGTCATTACCACCGCCTCCTTCAGCGACGGGGTTTTTTCGCCTCTTGCTTGAAGGAGACGGTGATAAAGTTGATAGATGAAGTTTGGATTTTTTGCCCCAATATGCATTACTTTACATTTGGTTACATTAAAACGCATTTGCCATTTCTCAGCCCATTCCCCCAGTTTGGAGAGATCGTTCTGGAGCTCTTCACAATCTTCTCTGGTTTTTACCACACGGAAAAGTTTTGTGTCATCGGCAAACTTGGCCACCTCACTGTTTATCCCTGTCTCCAGGTCATTTATGAACAGATTGAAAAGCACCGGTCCCAGGACAGAGCCTTGGGGCACACCGCTTTTCACCTCTCTCCATTGTGAAAATTTCCCATTGACACCTACTCTTTGTTTCCGGGATCTCAACCAGTTCTCAATCCATAAGAGGATCCCCTGACTGCAATTTTCTCAGCAGCCTTTGGTGAGGGACTGTGTCAAAAGCCTTTTGAAAATCCAGATAGACTATAGCCACCGGTTCACCCAAATCCACGTGCCTGTTGACCTTTTCAAAAAATTCTAAAAGGTTTGTCAGACAAGATTTACCCTTACAGAAGCCATGCTGATTTTCTCTCAGCAAGGTTTGTTCTTTTATGTGTTTCAAGATTTTCTCTTGGATGAGGCTTTCCACCATCTTCCCTGGGACAGATGTAAGGCTAACCGGCCTGTAGTTTCCAGGGTCCCCCCTCCTTCCTTTTTTAAAAACTGGTGTGACATCGCTATCCTTCAGTCCTCCAGCACTGTGGCCGTTTTAAGAGACAAGTTACATATAACCGTTAAGAGATCTGCAATTTCATTTCTCAGTTCCCTAATAACCCTTAGGTGGATGCCATCTGGGCCCGGTGACTTGTTAATCCTCAATTTATTAATTAGTCCTAAAACCTCCTCTCTTTTAACCTGTATTTGATTTAATTCTTTAGTCAAGAGGGGCGGTTCAGGCAGCGGAATCCGCTCAAGGTCCTCTGTCGTGAAGACAGACGCAAAGAACTCATTCAATTTCTCTGCAATGTCCAGGTCTTCCTTAACCTCCCCTTTTCCTCCCTCACCATCCAGAGGGCTAACTGGTTCTCTGGCAAGTTTTCTACTTCTAACATATTTAAAGAAGCTTTTATTATTACCCCCCCCCACCGCCGCCGCTCAGGAGCAAGAAGAGGAGGGTGTTTGGCCACCTCCACCCCCCACCCCCGCCGCCAAACTCCCTTAGAAAAGAAGATGCAGACCCTCCTCCTCCTCCGAGGGAAGCTTCCCCCCCCCTCCGTCCAGCCCGGGGCTCCGTCGCCGCTTTCGGCTCTTCTTTCCTCTCCCCCCCATAAAAAAATGCCTCCCGCCACCCCCCCCTCCCCTTGTCCCTGCAAGCGGGCGGTGTGTGTGTGTGTGTGTGTGTGTGTGTGTGTGTGTGTGTGTGTGTGTGAAATGCCCTCACCCTGCCCCCCTCGTGGTCTCCCCGCGGAGGGGCTGTTGTTGTTGTTGTTGTTGTTGTTGTTGCCACAACCGCCTTCCCTGGAGCCCAGAGTGGGGGGTGGGGGGTCCCTCGAGAGATCCGGCTTTGATAACTTTCTTCCCCTGTTATTTCCACCCAAAGCCGCCGCCCCCGCCCCCCCCCCCAGGAGGAGACACGTTTTATTTTTAGGACTCAAGGATTCAAGCGAAGGAAGGAAGGAAGGAAGGAAGGAAGGAAGGAAAGAAAGAAAGAAGGAGAGGGAACCCAACCGGGCAGGACAAGGCATGAAGGGCAGCCTAGTAGGAGAGGCATGAGACCAGACATTCGGCCCTCCTGCTTGCGGCTGTTTTGGACGGACCACCACTCCCAGAATCCCAAGCCCGTATTGCCAATGGCAAAGGACTGTGGGAGTTGTGGTCCAAAACATCTGGAGGGACCAAGTGGGGACATGAAGGGCCTCAGGAAAAAGAAACCCTGATTTGTTTTATTCCCCCTCCCACAATCACACAATCACACACACGCACTCTCTTCCCCCTCCCTCTCCCCCAGAAAAAGGGCAGCGAGTTGGGCTTCCTAGAGTGGCAGGAAACAACCCAAAGGAGAGGCCAGGAGGGGGAGGGGGGAAGAAAATGCGGAAGAGAGGATGATGTTCTCTCTCTCTCTCTCTCTCTCTCTCTCTCTCTCCACGGGATTGCCATCAGAGGCTCCGCGGCCTGCAGGAGGAAGAGGTGGGGGGGGCGGCCATGGGGGGCAACCGGGGGGGGCAAAAGAAGGGACGGAAGGAACCCCAGCCATGCATAGGTTGGTGATCAACTGCTGGAGAGGCGGGGCGATTTCCTCCCTCTCTTGGGAGAAGTTTCTTATATTGCTTCCAAATAGTCTTGTTCTGAAATGAAGGCAGAGGAGGGAGGCCTGAGAAGTGGATGTTTTTTTCAACAGACGTGGAAATAGATCTGCCCCAGAGCAGAACCTTCTGGCAAGTCCTCCTAGCTGCCTTGGAGAGCACTTTCTGGTACTTTGGTCCAGGATGCCCAATTCAGGGCCATTCACTTTACAAAAGGCCAGTTCCTGGTCATGGAGTAGAAATCTTTCTCTCTGCTTCCAGTTTCGGGTGATCTGTTGGTAGAGGGGGAATCTTAAAGAGGTTGGAGGTTGGAAGACAGTCGGTCATGATGTTGTGGCAGCTGACAAAAATCCCAAACAACTTCCCGTCAGGGTGGATAAAAACTGCTAGCAGTCCAGAAACTTACTGGTGCTCACGTCTTGCTGTTTATCTCTTGTCTGCAGCAGCTCTGCTTGGGATCACACCCAGGCTCAAAACGGCTGAGGCTGACTTTCCTCAGGAAAAAAGGATTAGTCTTTCTCCGCCGCGCTGCTCAGAGAAGGAATTAGTCTGGCTCCACCACCCCCTGCTTCCTTTGTTGGAGGAAGCTTCTAGCTACTTCCTTTGTTTGAATCAAGGTGGCTCTTTGAAGTTTAAATTAGCAATTTAAATTTTAGAGGCCTCTAAAGGAGCTCTAGTTCAACTGCAAATACTCCAGAAACTTACCAGCGCTCACATCTTTCTGTCTGTCCCTCTCAGCAGCAACTCTGCTTGGGATCACACCCAGGCTCAAGAACAAAAGTGGGATCTTCTGGATCGAGGCCAAAGAGTTCTGATTGGGGACACCTGGCTGGAGATCCTTGGAAAGGAGGTCTTCCACAGGTAAGATTAGGCTGTAAGCAATGCCTTTATAGGTCATGAGTTAAAAATAAATAAATCATTGCAAGCCTTCATAGACAATTATCCAAAACAAAAGCCCAAACGTGGCTGAAGGAGAGGTGTGCACGGAGAGTATTTTTAGAGGTGAAGTTCTTCTCAAGAAAGTTTTAGCCAGGCAGGTCTTACTTGGATGGGGCAGGAAGCGGTTGGGCTGTTGTTAAAACTGCATCTGAATCCAAGGGTCGGGTTTCGCCCTCCAGTCCTTCAACCAGAAGGGATCAAGGTCATGCACATCCATCCACACCTCCTCTTCATTTGGCCCTTCTTTGAAGCCTACAAGTCCCTCTTTGGCCAGTGGGGTGGGGGGTTGATGCCAAAAACTCATGTGCTCCACTTGGGGACTGGGGTATAATTTAGTAAGCCCAGATGTTGTTGTTGTTTTCTTGTTGTGTCAGAGTTTTGTGCTATTTCATCAGCCAGCGGAAGCAATACTTATTGAATAAATAGTTAGCCGGAGACAGAGTTTTCTTAAAACCAAAACAGCTATATTACATATAAACAAAAATATATTACAGCATCACAGAACTTATACAGCATAACAGCATTCAGTACATATGACAGAATATATAGCAGAGAGACAACGTGGGTGCCTTACTCACAGAAGGCCCAATAAACAATGATTTACAAAACATTTTTATAAATGTGTCTGTCCAATCATGAATGACATGACCTCATAGCTATTGCAACCCCTTGCCTCAGCCAAAATTCATTATGCTCATTCTTAACATCTGCACTCCATTTGAAAAAAACTATACATTGAGTCACTGAGACTTTGCACTTTTACAGACTCCATCTTTAAATCAATTTAATACATATCAGATATATATAGAACGGCCTGTCTAATACATGTATTTCACTAACTAATATCTGACATGTTGTGTCATTACAGTCGTGACCAACTCTTTGTGACCCCAAGTCCACAGAGTTTTCTTGGCAGGAATACTGGAGTGGTTTGCCAGTTCCTACTCCAGGCGCCTACAGTACCTATTATTCCCTGGTGGTCTCCCATCCAAATACTAGCCAGGCTGGAACCTGCTTAGCTTCCGAGATCAGGCAAGATTGGATGTGCTCACAGCAAAGTAAATGTAGCCAATTGGGACCTATCTTTTTTTAAAAAGGAATATTACCTAGTGCAGGCATGTCCAAATGTCAGCCCTCCAGATGTTTTGGATCACAACTCCCACATTCCTTTGTCATTGGCAATGCAGGCTTGGAATTCTGGGAGTTGTGGTCCAAAACATCAGAAGGGCCAAAGTTTGGGCATGCCTGACCTAGTGGTTTCCAGTCAGGCAATGATCCCTTGGCCCCAGGGGACAGAAATCTATTATTCATACTAGCTCTGATTGTTATCGATTAATAGTTTTTGCACTGTTGTTTTTAATTAGTATGCTTTGTCAGTGAAGATTCTCTGTCATCCAGGTGAGTTTATCTGGAAACGGAGTCATGGCAGCTGGACTTCTTTTCTTGAGAGATTGAAGTGTTTCGCTGCTTGTCCGAAAAGACAAAGAGGTTTGGATGAGCAGCGAAACGTTTCAGTTCTCAAGAAAAGAAGTCCAGCTGCCATGACTCCACCTTCCAGACAGTGTCCTTTGCTTTTTATTTTTGTTATTCGCGTTTGTTGTTTGCTTGTTGTGCACCAGAGTAGCCTGGTAGAAACAATGTTACTATCTGTTATTATAAAATTTGTTCCTCTATATACTTTGCAATAGAAACTTTTCTCATTTCTGTTCTCCTGCCACCCCACTCGCTGTCCACAGCAGGCACGGTAGGTAGGTAGGTAGATAGGTAGACGGATAGATAGATAAGACTTTATTATCATTGTCTATTACAGAACAATGAAATTAAAAGAAAAACAAATTTAAAAGATGTATATCAGGAGTTGTAGAATTAATTCTAAAATTAATTAGAATTTTTAACTGCAACATGCAGTTAAAATTACAACATTTCATCCTGCCTGGTGGTGCCCCGAAATGTTTGTAAGAGCACCAAAGGCTGATATTATCTGATCTGTTCATAAAATCTGTCCCTCCTTGATAAATGAAATTTGGGGAGGGGGCGGTGTTATTCCTTTGGCTGCCTGAAGTCTCTTTGTTAATGTTTCCCGTAGTGAGATCTGCCTTCTGTGTATATGTGTCTAATTGTACCTGGAAGCCTGTGATGGACTGGGTCCTTCACAACCTGGTCTCATTTCAAAACTGTGCTGAAAATGTTTTTACTCCTTTTATGGATACCCAGCCCCGCCCACATTCAGTGGATTGGTTGCCTATTTACATATTCATGGCCATGCCTGCAAGGGTGCCTTCAAAACAGCCCCTCAGGATTTCCTCAAAAACTTCCAGGGACTGGCCTGGCCATTTAACGAGGGGCTTCTGAAAAGGTCTGTGAAACGGAACGTTGCCTTTGGCCTCCTTTAAAGGGACCGTCAGGCTCTCTGTCTGGAGATGCCAGTCGGGCCTGTAGGGACCTGTGGCTACCGAAGCACAGGCACTGCGTTTCCCAGGAGGGGGCAGAGAGAAAGGGGGATGGTTGTCTCCCTGCCCACCTCCAGGGCCCAGCGGGGATTTAGCCTTCCTGGGGGGGGCGTTAAGGGGCCTCACCTGGGACCCCCCTCCCTCCTACCCCTTGGGATGGGTGGGGGGATTTCCTAGGAAGGCATTAGCCCAGGGGTGCCCAAACTTTTTGCAAGGAGGGCCAGATTTGGTGACGTGAAAATGTGTGGGGGCCGAAAATTCAGCCCAAGTGGCCCCCAGGCCGGGCTTTGGACAAGTCTCTAGGACATGCAAGGAGGCAGGGAGGATGCTGCAGCAAGGGAGCCGGGGCCTGGTAGGCTGGGCAGGTGGCTGGGGGGGGGGCATAGACAGAGGCAGGGAGGGCAGGCAAACCGTAAAACTGCAAGCTGACGGCTCCATTCAGCATGGGGAGGACCCAGCTGGCGGGGATGCGTGTCAGGCTGAGCTGGCAGGGAGAAGAGGCCGCGGGCCACTCGGAAATTGAAAACGGGCCGCATTTGGCCCCCGGGTCTGACTTTGGGCATGCCTGCATTTGCCCTTTTCCTTCCCACGTGAAAAGGCCAAGAACACCCCCCCCCAAAAAAATAACACTACCTACGATGCAACTGAGGGGGAGGAGTTTCTAAAGCCAAGTTATTCCACGGGATGCTACAGAGGGGTGGGGGGGGGAGGAAATATGTGCAAGATTTCCCTCCCCTCCCCACAAAGCCCCACCTGTGTTGTTGCCCATGTCTGCCTTCCTCCTCCTCCTCCTCCTCCTCCTCCTCCTCCTCTGGGATCTCCTGGAAAAGAAAGCCCCCCCCCCCCGATCAGGGACCTCTGAGGATGGTGCTGCTGCCAGGCCTCCTCCTCTTCCTCCTTGGAGGGTCTTCGGGGGAGGGCGGCTCTCTAGCTGCCCTCCTGAGCGGCCAGGCCCCCCTCCCACTCCAGGCAGGACGTGGGACGTGGGATTTCGTCCTTGGGTTGGCAAAGGAAAAAGCCCCCTCCTTCCTCTCTCAAAGCTGAGGCTCTCAGTCCCTTTGTGGGAAGCAAGGAAGAGTGGGAGGAGGAGGGGGGGCTCCAAAGAAGGGGTGGGGTTCTGAAATGGGATCTGGGGGAGACAGTGTGAAAGGGGGCGTCCTGCTGACTTTGACTGGGAAAGCCCTCCAGCTGGTGCCCTGCTCCTCTCTCTTCCTCTAGAATCTTCTGGGAGGCTCCTTGTCTCCGGATCTCCCCCTTCCTTAGGGAACAGGGTCTCACTCTGAGTGCCTAAAGCCAGCTCTGGGGAGGGCTAGGAGAGTGAGAACAGACAAAAGAAAATATCTTTTTTTTAAAAAACCCAGCACGTTGTTAGTCTGTGGAACTCCCTGCCACAGGATATGGTGATGGCATCTGGCCTGGATGCCTTCAAAAGGGGATTGGACAGATTCCTGAAAGAAAAGTCCATCACAGGTGACAAACCATGAGGGAGATGTGTAATCTCCAGGCTTAAAACTGGGGTAAGATGATGTAGGGGAGTGCAATCAGGAGACAGACATCTAGTCTCGTGTGCTGCCAAACGCATCTGGTGGGGCCACTGTGAGATACAGGAAGCTGGACTAGATGGGCCTTTGGCCTGATCCAGCACGGCTCTTGTTATGTTCTTATGTTCTCTTCTGCCCTTTAAACCTCGTCCTTTTGAGAACATTTGAAGGAGACCCTCATTTAACTAGATGTATGTACTTGTTCCCTGTTTCTGCCCTAATTTTTTATTCTAATCTGCTGTATCCCCTGTTTGTGGGATGAACGTTGGCCTTGGGTGTTACATGGACTCTTTCTAGAGGATCTGCGCACAATAAAGCTATGGAGAAACACCTGAAAGGAATAAATACCTTTTAAGTTCAGGTCGGGGGGGGGTGGCTCAGCGGGCTAAGAGCACTGAAAACTGTCAGCTGCAAGGTCGGCAGCTCAACGTTTCGAACACTGGCCCTTCGTCTTGAATACGGAGATTAGCACCGCCCCTAGAGCTGGACACGACTCGCACACATGTGCGGGGAAAACCTTTGCCTTTACCTTTCAGTTCAGATGGGTGCTCTCTGGGTGGCCACGTCCCCGTCCTCACTGGGAGTGCAATTTTCCCAGCAACCTTTGGTAAG
>JAHTLZ010003452.1:0-18528 GCA_023846285.1 Phrynocephalus versicolor | reverse complement strand
GCAGCGGTGAAGAAGGCCAATTCCATGCTAGGGATTATCAAAAAGGGCATTGAAAATAAAACAGCCAAGATTATAATTCCATTATACAAAGAAATAGTAAGGCCGCACCTGGAGTATTGTGTACAATTCTGGTCACCGCATCTCAAGAAAGACATAGTGGAACTGGAAAAGGTGCAGAAGAGAGCGACTAAAATGATTACCGGGCTGGGGCACCTCCCTTATGAAGAAAGGCTAAAACATTTGGGCCTCTTTAGTCTGGAAAAAAGGCGCTTGAGGGGGGATATGATTGAAACATACAAAATAATGCAGGGTATGAGTAAAGTGGATAGAGGGAAGCTCTTCTCTCTCTCCCAAAATACCAGAACTAGGGGACATACACTCAAATTGAGGGCTGGGAGAGTAAGAACTGACAAAAGAAAATATTTTTTCACCCAGCGCGTTGTAAGTCTATGGAACTCCCTGCCACAGGATGTGATGATGGCATCTGGCCTGGATGCCTTCAAAAGGGGATTGGACAGATTCCTGGAGGAAAAGTCCATCACAGGTTACAAACCATGATGGAGATGTGTAGTCTCCAGGCTTTAAACCGGGTTACTTCAATGGCCAGATGCAGGGGAGTGGTATCAGGAGACAGATATCTAGTCTCCTGCACTCCCAAACGCATCTGGTGGGGCCGCTGTGAGATACAGGAAGCTGGACTAGATGGGCCTTTGGCCTGATCCAGCATGGCTCTTCTTATGTTCTTATGTTAATCCTGTTACTGCCTCAAACCCCTTTAAATGCTTCTGTAATTTATAAATATTAATCAATGGGTTTTTAATTATTAAAAATGTATCATCAGCAAATAAGTTAATTTTATTTGACTTCCCCTCTTCAACCTCTTCTAGTTCTTTATCCTTCCTTATTACATTAGCCATCATTTCCATTATAAGTATAAACAAAACTGGAGATAATGGGCAACCTTGTCTAGTTCCTTGTCCTAGGGTAACAGTTTCTGTTATTCCATCATTCACTACTATTCTAGTCTTATTATTAGAATACAGTTGATTTATTATATTGCTAAGTTGAACACTAAAACCTGATTAATTAAAATCTTTAATGTACTCCATTCTACTGTATCAAAAGCTTTAAAAATATCTAATGAAATTCTCCTACCTTCTGTTTTTTACTATTTGCTAAATACATGCTATTCATAACTCTTCTAAAAAAATCTGCCATATGTCTACCTCTAACAAAACCATTCTGATCCTTATTTATATATTTCCCTACAAAACTATTTAATCTATTGGCCATGATTGCTGTAAATATTTTTGTGTCTTGATTAATCAATGAAATTGGTCTATATGAATCCATAAATGTTGGATCTTTATTCAGTTTTAAAATCAATACTATTATTGATTCTTTCCAAGACTGTGGAATTCCCCCTCCTTTAATAATATTATTGAATAATTTTCATTTTAGATATTAATAATTTCTTAAACACTTTGTAAAATTCTGGTTCTATTCCATCAGTTCCCGGTGTTTTACCTATCTTCAGTTTATTTATAATTCTCTCTATCTCTTCATCTGTTGTTAACTGATCCATCGTTACACTATCTTAATTTCGAATTTTTATTATGGTATTTTCCCTTACAAACTCAAATTCTACTTATAGATGGGTTGTTACTTGTATAAAGATTCTTATAATACTCTTGAAATGCCTCTAGCTTTTCTTTCATTTTATTACATCTTTTACCCCTTTGATGCTGTATTACCCCCATCATTTTTTTATTCTTCTTAATTTGCGTCATTCTTGCTAGCAACTTGGAGTTTCTATTATTATGCTCATAATATTCTCTCTTTAAGTACATTAAATTTCGTTGCACTCTTTCTAAGTGAATTCCTTCCAATTCCCTCCTTCTAGCTTGTAAGTCCAATAACGCTCTATTATCTCTAGTTGAAATAAATATAGTTTCTAGTTTTTTAATATCATTTTCCAAATCTTGATTTTTTTTGAATGCAATTTGCTTTAAAATATAGGCCTCTTTCCTTGCATACCCTCTTGCTACTGCCTTCATTGTGTCCCAAATCATGCTTGTTTCTCCTCCCCCTCCCTCATTTATCATCCAAGTTTCTTCCAAATATTTATGCATTATATCTATTATCGACATGTAAATAAATCCTTTCATCCACCTTCCATCTTTTTGCTTCTCTATAATCAGACCCTGGGATAAATTCCATGTTTACCATAGCATGATCTGAAATTTGTATTGTATCTATCTCTACATTATTTATTCTGGATAATAGATCATTAGATGCAAATATGTAATCTATTCTAGAGTAGAATTTATGTACAGGGGAATAAAAGGAATATTTTCTCTCATCTCCTCTTAATTCCCTCCAAACATCTCTAAAGTCTGTTTTTTAATAAGTTTATCCAGTATTGTTTGAACTCCACTTGTTTCTGCTTTCCAACATTTGGACCTGTCTTTGCTAATATCCATAACCAAATTAAAGTCTCCTGCCCTTATAACATATCATTTCCTTGTCTTATCTAATTTCTCCAAGGCATTCCTCAGAAAAGTTTCTTGATTATCATTTGGCACATACAAGTTAATAAGGGTGCCATTTTCTCCTTTTAATTTCCCTTGAATTATCAACATCCTACCTTGGTCATCTTTATCCACTTTAAAGATTTCAAATTCTGTTCTTTTCGAAATTAGTATAGCTACCCCTCTTGACTTAGATGTGCCAAATGATTTTTCTTACACATCAACCCATCTACATTTAAGTTCATTCATCCCATCCTTATTCTGATGAGATTCTTGAAAAAAAAAATGTCAGCTTGAATTTTGTTCAATTTTGCTTGAACTTTAGCTCTCTTAATATTAGAACCTAGGCCTTTCACATTCCAAGATGTTATCTTAAGTTTTTTAACCATTATATAGAGTTAATTTAAAAGTTAACAATCCCGAGTTAGGTGCAGATAAACAAATAAGGAAAACAAAGAAAAAACAAAGATATACCATCACCCCCTTCCCTTTATCCCTTCTTCCCCACATCCCCAACACGTTTATATTTTAATCTCCCCCTCTTTGCTCCGATGTCTTCTTCGGTCAATGAGTCCGCTGACTCGTGGGGGGGGGAGGGGAGGCAAGGTCTGTTGGGATATACTGATGAATCGTTGGGAGCTTGGTGTATTATTTGGTAATATGTGCTGCAGTCTGATTAAAAGGATGAGTCGTAGACACAAAAGGTATATAAAATTATACTTTATCTATGTATTCTAAGGGGAAAAGGTAAACGGAATAACCTATGAAAATAATAAAACACTCATTGAATGTCTGTACAGATAAATATACAAAATACAAATTAGGGCAACAGCAGTTGTGTTAAATTTAGCTCATAAAAAGGGGATAAGGAGCTATACACATATATATACTGCCTTGCTTATTAAAAATACAAAAAGATAAAATACAAGCTTAGATAGCAATAAATCAGGAGTAACTCTGCAACTCTCTCTGTGCCTCTGGAATGACACCAACATCAGGCAGGTCAGGGCGTGGCCGAGGAGTGTGTTTGTTTGAGGCTAGAACCATTACTTAAGTAGTGAGGTCTTAAAGAGACATACAAACTGCTGAGTCATACTGAGATTGGTTTTGCCATATGTTTGGATGTAGGCCTTGCTATGCCAACAAGGTCCAGCATCCTGGCCATGATCTTAATAATGCTGTCAGTCGTATACATTATTATTAAATGTAATTCTAATACTGCATCAGACATTTCATATACATATACATTCAGAGCTATATACAATCCATATTAATCTTACCTAATCTAAGATAGTTATCTACTTGGGGATTACTCCATTATTACTGAGGGTTCGGAATCTGGGCGTGATCCTGGACCCAGCCTTGTCCCTGAATGCTCAGGTGGCGGCCGTGGCCAGGGCCGCTTTCTTCTATCTTCGCCAGATCGCCCAGATTCGCCCCTACCTAGACGGGGACTCCCTGAGAACAGTGGTCCAGGCGCTGGTGATCTCGAGGCTGGACTATTGCAACGCTCTCTACATGGGGTTGCCCTTGACTCTCCTCCGGCGATTGCAGCGGGTGCAGAATGCAGCGGCCAGACTGGTGGTGGGTGCGCGTCTTTACAACCGCATCACCCTGGTCCTGGCCCGGCTGCATTGGCTACCCGTTGCTTCCCGGATCAGATTCAAGGTCCTGGTTTTAGTTTATAAAACCCTCCATGGCTTGGGCCCGGATTACCTGGCAGAGTGGATCGCCCAGCGGTCAACTTCGACCCGACCGGTTCGGCAGTCGCGGGCGCACTCGCTTCGGGTTCCAACCCCCCAAGAGGCCAGGCGATCCCTTACCCGGAACCGGGCCTTCTCGGCAGCTGCCCCATCCTTATGGAACAGCCTACCCAGCAAAGTGCGCTCTGCAGAGTCCCTGCTGGCCTTTCGTAGAGTGGTGAAGACCATCCTATTCCGCGAGGCCTTCGGTGACCTAGCTTAGCCTTTTTTTTTTCCTAGCCGCCATCGACTATTACATTCGAATCTGATAGAGTAGCAGTGAGGTTTCAATGTAAAGGGTGCGCCCCTGCTGCTGTTCGTTTTATTCTGTTTTTTCTTTTTTACTCCATTTGTATTGATTTGTTGGTTTATGTGTCTTACTGTATTGCTCTGTACCACATTTTGTTGTTGTGTTCTCTGACTTGTTCAGCTATGTTTGCCGTCCAGAGTTCCCTTTGGGAAGATGGGCGGGATATAAATCCAATAATTAATAAATAAATAAATAAATAAATAAATAAATAAATAAATAAATAAATTTCTGGACCCTACTCCTTAGAAAAAACAAGCAAGCAAACAAACAGCTAAAACAGTTTTACCAGATACTCTCCCTTTAATACCCCAAACACATTAACCAATTAATTCTTGTTCAGTGATTATATTTATTCTATTTTATTTTATTTATTTCTAGAACTACCCAAAGGTCTCTCTAGAACTACCCAAAGGTCTCTGGGCGGTTTCCAATCAAAGAATTAAAACAGTAAAAACATCAAACAACAATAAATAAGTAAAACATTAATAAAAACCTAATACTAAAATCATCAGTTATCAAATATTTCTACCAGGCGTCCCCCTTAATAGTTAATACCCCCATGAGGAGGTATATACTCACAAATGCTGAATTAGTTGAATCTTTACCCCTTAAATTCATCCACTGTATCCAATATTTTTTCAACTTGACTCCCTATACTGTATTCTTATCCTCCCCCTATACTACTCATCAATGTGGTCCCACATTTTCACTTACATATTCTCACATGAATGTATAAAAGCCTACTAACCCCCTCAGGGGGAAAAAAGACCCCGCAGACCCTCTAACTCTTCTTATTTTGTCTTCTTTGATGCTTTACCAACTCTCTGCTCTGTGGGTCTTGCCCCTGCCAGTCCAATTCTTTCTTCCAGTTCTGTTAACTCCGGAACCTGTAATCCTTCCCGTGCACCCTCTAATGACTCTTCTCCGCTCATCTTCTCCATAAATGACTCCCACTCTTTCTTTGTGACAATCCCTTGGTCTCTCAGTATGCTCCAAGCCTATTGAACTGTTTTTGCTTTGTATGTCTTACCGTTGTAGACTATTTTTAAAAAAACTGGGTATCTCCAATGATAGCAGATGTTCTTGGACCTCAATATTGATGTTACTTGATTCAGTTCTCTTCGAAAATTCATCGTAAGGTGAAAAAAATCAGAAAAGACTTGAATATTATGTTGCAAAATTTTTAAATTCTCTGGCTTCTCTCTTAAGGCATTCATTACTTCCTGTTTTTTCTTGAAATTTGCAAATCTCACCAAGACATGCCTTGGAACATCTCTATTTCTTGGGCCCACTCTATGCACTCTTTCTAAATCATAATGATCAAGAGGAGTGTTAGGCACTACCTTCTTAAGCCAGTCCAAGATTTTTTGCTGCAAGTTTTTCTCATCCGCACCCAGATCCGGCAAACCTTTCACTCTAATATTATTTCATCTTGAAAAATCTTGTTGCTGTATCATTTTTTCTCTTTGATCAGAAACTGCCATCTCTTGATCCAATATTTTTCCTGAGTAATATTTAAGTTGTCTCTGGGTATTTTCAACCGCTGCTCCCATTTTCTTAAGGTCCATTTCCACACTGTTTGCCTGTTTTTTATAATCCTTTTGTAAATCCACAATCCTAGCATCCATTCCTTCAACTCTGATCCATCTTCCCCAAGGATTGAGAAAAGGACTGTTCCATGGCAGCCATTTTTTGTTCTAGACCACCCATCGTGGTGTCCAGGCCACCAACCGTGTCAGCAACTTTGCCTGTGTTGGAATCCAGTTGTTTAAGGTTGGAAATGATTTCTTTCAATGAACCATATTGGGAGAAGATTGTTGTTGTTGGTACTGTTGTTGGTGTTGTTGAGAGGCCTCTAAGCGTACCAATCTTCCAAAGGTTTCATTTTTATTTATTTATTTATTTCTTATTGCATTTGTATCCCACCTATCTTCAAGAACGAACTCTAGGCGGCTAACAACCAAAACCAATATACAATAAGAACAACAAACAATTCAAAAGCAATACAACATAAAACAGTTAAAACAGGCACACCCTAGCATCACCGAGGCAATGAGCCTGATAAATAAAATCTTAAACAACCTATTGATGGCGGGGAAAAAAACAAAAAAAAACAGTAGGGTTCGCCAAAGGCCTCTCGGAAGAGAAAAGTTTTTAACGCCTTCCGAAAGGCCAGCAGGGACTCTGCAGAGCGCACCTTGCTAGGGATGGCATTCCACGGGGTGGGGCCTGCCACAGAGAAGGCCCGATTCCGCGTGAGCGTTTTACGGGCCTCTCGTGGTATGGCAACCCGGAATGAGTGCGCTCGTGACTGCCGGACAGGTCGGGCCGAGATGGATCGCTGGACGATACGCTCCGACAGGTAGTCTGGTCCCAAGCCATGGAGGGTTTTATAAACTAAAACCAGGACCTTGAATCTAATCCGGGCTGCAACGGGCAACCAGTGCAAGCGGGCCAGAACTGGGGTTATGTGGTCAAAACGACGCACACCAGCCACCAGCCTGGCCGCCGCATTCTGGACCCGCTGCAGGCGCTGGAGAAGATTCAAGGGCAACCTCATGTAGAGCGCGTTGCAGTAATCCAGCCTCGAGATCACCAGCGCTTGGACCACTGTCCTCAGAGAGTCGGCATCCAGGTACGGGCGGAGCTGGGCGATTTGACGAAGATGGAAATAAGCGGACCTGGTCACCGACGCCACCTGGGCCTCCATGGTGAGCGCCAGGTCCAGGACCACACCCAGGTTCCGCTCCCTCTCCGCGAGCTGGAGGGAAACTCCCCCCAGACAGGGGAGAGGGCCTCCGTACCCAGACGGCGAACTCCCAAAGAACATAACCTCCGTCTTCTCGGGGTTGAGCCTAAGCCTGTTCGCCCCAGTCCAAGCCAGCACGGTGTCCAGGCACCCATCAAGGATCCTCACAGCTTCCACTGCAGAGGTGGAAAAGGAGAGATAGAGCTGCGTGTCATCAGTGTACTGATGACAGCACACTCCAAAACTCCTAATGAGCCCAGCCAACGGCCTTACATAGATGTTAAACAGCATAGGGGTTACTTGGACCGGGTTTTTCCTTTTCCTCTTTCCTCACCCAAGTAGGTGGAGTACGCCCTTTGAACCCCTTATGCATAGGGCCTCAGCAAAAACCATAACTTTATTCACTGTTGTTAATCAGAGAAGAAGAATGGAAAGGTCTCAGTAGGAAATGGAAGATTAATACAAACTTCCAACAGTTCTATGATCATTTCTTTAATCACCAGCAGGTGGAGCACTTCTTGATGCAGTACCCAGCTGCTGTATATTCTTAACTGCTCCAGACGCCATTTTTAAGAAAAATATATTGTAATTTAAAGTCCCTTCAGAGTCCTCCAGTTCTTTAAGATGCTTTACTCCTTATATGTTTTCTTATTAATATATATGGCAATCACATTCCCAGTGTTATTTCAGTTCGAAGCAAGAGGAGAAACAAAAAAATGCAGCTTCAGAAGCCAGATCTAAGCCGCGTCCACTGCTATTATGTGGTTCTGCTTAAAAGCTCATAAAAAGCTCATAAATTGTCTAAAAACAAGCCTCCATCAGATAAGCTTCTGAAGCGGGCCGCTGATTCAGCAAAAAAATAAAAAATAAAAAAAATAAAAAAATAAAAAAAAATCTCCAGACTGGGTTAATTAATTGTGATAAGGTCAAAAATGGTGCTTTAAAATTGTTATTGGTTTTTTTTTTTTTTAATAATTTTATTATAAAACAATTCACCAACACCCCAAACAAAAACAGTGACCCCCAGGCATCTGATACATTGGATATACATTGATAATAAAACAAATTCAAATTAACAATTTAACCATATGTACATCTCTATATAAATTAACAATTGACAATCCGCAAGGTTTACTTAGCTTTTAACATTTTAATTACCCCAAATTGGTCAAACATACTCATATAATTCAATAACTTCTCAAACCATTCCTCTTCTTTCTCATTGACCTTAAACCCTTTCATTCTGCGTATCTTCATGGTTAGGTATTCTAAAATTATAATATTATTTAATTTCTTCCTCCATTGATTCACCCCTAGCTCTTCTGCATTTTTCCAATTACTCGCTATAACCTGTCTAGCTGCAATTACCATCAGGTTTACCCATTTACATTCCTCTTTTGTTTTTAACTCTGTGCTACCCAGGTTAATGAGAACCATTAATTTAGATATTTCCACTTTCCTTCCAACAATTTTTGATATTTCTCTTCCAATCTGTCTCCAAAAATTATTAACTAAAGGACAATCCCACCACATATGACTGTAGGTTCCCATTACTCCACACTTCCTCCAGCAATTTTTACTTCCTAACTTTGTGATATGATACAACCTTACTGGTGTATAATACCATTTTTGTATCAGCTTCAACCCCTGCTCCTGGATTATCCTGGAAGTCGTAACAAAGGGTGGTTGTTGAAAAATTCTATCCCAATCTTCATCTAAGATTGGTTCCTGGATATCTTGCTCCCAATATTCTTTTAAACTTTCCTTTAGTGATTTCCCCATATTTAATAAAATCTTATACAATTTTGAAACTATTTTTGTCCTATCTATCCTGTATCCTTTCACTAATTCCTCGAAGGGGGTAATATTTCTTTTACCACAATTTTTAACTTCATTCTCCTTCAACAAGGAGGAGATTTTTTTTTTTGTAACCAATTAATCTTATTCCAAATTCCACTTTCCTGTTCCATCATTTTTTCTGTTTCCCAGATTTTATCCATATTCTGGATTGAAATCTCTTTCAATTTATCCCCTACCTCTTTTGGGATGAGCTTCCTTAATGGGGCAAATTTATCATAATACCATAGTTTGGTAAGTGGAGAGAGGTCAGGAAAAAGCTTTTTTTTCCACTTCTCCCATACCAAAAGAGGCCCCATAAATGTTGATAATTTTTCTTCTTTTCTTTTCTTTATCCTCCTTTCGAAGATTCTTATTTTCCCTCCAACTGCTTCCAAATTCTCCTGCTCTATACATCCCAAATCTTCCCCCTGTTCTCCCTCCAACCAAATCATAAGATGTCTCAGCTGATAAGCTTCATAATATAAAATCAAATTGGGAATCCCCCATCCTCCATCCTGAATCCTATGGTACCTATATCTACCAGCTGTCCTTGGTTTCTTGGATGCAAAAACAAATCTATCTATTGACCTTTGCCACCCCTTCAAGATCCGTTCTGGTATGTGCCAAGGCAACACATAAAAAAGGTAAGTTAATCTAGGTAGCAAAAACATTTTAACTAAAGCAATTCTTGTGCTAATTGAATCCTTCCTTTTCTCCCATGTTCTCAGCTTTGATTGAATACTACTCCAAATTTTTTTATAATTATGTTCAAATATTTTCTTCACATTTTTAGTTATCATTACCCCTAAATACTTTACCTTCTTATTTGCTATAGGAATACCCAATGATTTAGAGGCTTCTAACTGAGTTTTAGGTTTCACATTTAAGCACATCATTGATGATTTAGAAAAATTAACTTTTAACCCTGATATTTTTTCAAATCCTTGCAAAGTTTCTTTTAATGGCACAATTGCAGTCCCCAGGTCCTTAACTGTCACCATCATGTCATCTGCATACATTGTAAGAAGCTCCCCTTCTTCTCTCCCTTTCCCTGATGTTTCAAATCCTTTAATCTCACTATTCTTTTTAAGTTTAATTGCTAATGGTTCTAATGCTAAAATAAAAAGCATGGGAGAAAGTGGACAACCTTGCTTTGTACCACTTAACACTTGGACATACCCCCTTTCTGACCCACCAATTCCTATCATAGCTTTGGACTCTGTATATATTGCCTCAATTATATTTTGAAATTTTTCTCCAAATTTATACTTTTTAAATATATATTTCAAATAATTCCAATCCACCGAATCAAATGCTTTATAAATATCTAATGACAGGAGAGTAAGAGGCAGATCCTTATTTTTTGCTAAATATACCATACCCATTACCTTCCTAACTGCATCCACCAAGTACTTCTGGGGCATAAACCCATATTGATCTTCTCCCACTAATTGTGCAATACATTTTTTTAACCTGGTTGCCATAACTTTAGCAAATATTCTATAATCCATATTTGTAACAGATATTGGCCTATAGGAGTCTGGCAGAGTGTGATCTTTTCCCGGTTTGGGAATCAATACCAACCTTGATTCCAACCAGGTAGGTGGAGTTGGAGCTCCATTCAAAATACTTTGGTACAATACAGTCATATGTGGCACCAATATATCCTTAAAATGCTTGTAATACACCGCATTAAACCCATCCGGTCCGGGTGCTGATTGCACATTCATAGAATCAATTGCTGTCCTAACTTCCTCCTCTGTTATATCTTTATCTAGTTCCCTTCTGTTTTCTTCACTTATTTTGGGGAGCTCCAATCCCTCACAAAATTCATCAACCTCTTCTTCCTTAATTCCTTTATTTGCATACAGTCTGTTATAAAATCCTAAGAAGGTCTCCAATATCTTCTTAGGATCTGTTTCCAATCCCCCCTTATTATCTCTGATAGCCCTAATATTTTTCCTCACCTGATAATTCCTAATTTTATTTGCTAATATTTTTCCTCCTTTTCCTTCAAATTCATAATATTTTTGTTTGCTATACCACATCTTTAATGTGGTTCTATTAATATCTAAAACTTTCAACTCTTCTCTTTTTTGGTCTAATTTTTCCCTATCCATCTTTTGCTTAGATTTCCTGAATTTTTCTTCCAATAATTTAACTTCTTCTTCTACCTCCTTAATCCTCCCATCTTTTCTTTTTCTTAAAATTGCCAGACTCTGGATGCATTCTCCTCTAAGTACAGCTTTCATTGCTTCCCATTTTATTGCTAATGAGATATCTGGGTCTTGATTCTCCTCAAAATACCTTTCTACTGCTGTTTTAATTTTCAATTTACTCTGTTCATCTGCAACCAACCAAGGGTTAAACCTCCAAGAGTAAGACCTATTAATATGACCTATTTGAAGATAAGCAGATATGGGGGCATGGTCAGTAATTTTAATCATTCCAATATCCATCCCCTTCACCCAATTCCTAGCCTCTTGCGATATTAAGATACCATCCAATCTTGAAAATGTTCCATGTGGGCTAGAGTAAAATGAATATGAATAATCCTTAGGGAACAACTCCATCCATAGTTCCAATAATCCAAATTTCTCACATTGTTTTTTAAACCTCAAAACCTTATTCTTTTTGGTGCTGTTCCCCCCTTGCAAATTGACATTAAAATCTCCCCCAATAACTTTTGTATAAGGCGAGAATTTATCAAGCTTCTGTAAACACTTATAAAGAAAATCCAGCTGGTGCTTGTTTGGGAGGTAAATTGATGCTAATGCTACCGGCTCTCCTTCCAAGCAACCTTGAACAAAAATAAACCTTCCGTTCTTATCTCTTAACACTTTATTCTCAGCAAAGTCCACCTTGGAGCTAATTACTATTCCCACCCCTCTACTTTTTGATGTTCCAGGAGCCATAAACTTTTTCCCTCTTCCAAAGCCAGGAAAATTTACCTCCCTCTCCCCACCATTATATGATTCTTGCAGAAAAACAACATCAGCCTTCAGTTCCTGAATATACTTCCCAATTCTCACTCGCTTCACCTGATTACCTAAACCTCTAACATTAAGAGTTGTACATATAATATTCACATTCTTCATTATGTCTTTCCCAACCATCTTACTTCTCTGTTTCCTTCCATTTGTACCATACCAGCCTGGAGATAAACCCAACCCCAACCACCATCCCACTCAGCTCTACTGTGAACCCTACGCTTCCATCCCAACACAAAGGTCCAGGTAAAAAGAACAAGAGAAAGGGTGTATGCCATATTGCTGGGCATACCTCTTGCACCTGGAGCACGACCCAATATCATTCCATACATTCTCACATTTACTCCTCCAACCGCTCCTCTCCTCTGTCTTCTTACTACTTTCAGACCATCCATATCCACACACACACAACACACCCTAAACATATTCATTGCTCTACATTCACCCCCACTCACTCCCCTACTTGCCCCCAGCAACATAACATACCACACCAAAACTATTCCACTATCACTCATCCAACCCACACTCACTCCGATATTGGGGGGGGGTAAGATGGAAGGGAGCTTGCAAGTTCCCCTAAACCTGAAGAGGGAAAGAGACAAAAAAAATCAGCCCAGCTGAGCTGCTCCAGTTCTTCTTCCTATTTTCCTTCTTCTTTCTTCTTTACTTCTTCACTTCTTATATTTAGCCCTGTCTCTAAGGTCCCAGGATTTTTTCTCAGTCTGTTTTTTCTTTCTTCTTTTTCTTCTGCCCTTGAACCTGAAATTGTTCAGTCTCTTCTCTTAAGTCATTTTCTTCCTCGGAGTTAGGAGTCTCTTTAAAATCCTTTGGCAACTGCAATCCCACATGGTTAAATAGGACCACCATCTGCTGTTGATCTTTGGCAATCAATGTCTCTCCTTTATACTGCATTCTCAAAGCAAATGGTGCTATTCTCCAATTATATTTAATGTCCTTCTCTTGCAGCACCTTAGTAAATGCCCGTATATTCTTTTTCCTTTTAATTGTTTCCTGAGACAGGTCATCATAAACCATCACTTTCTTGCCATTATACACCAATTGATCAAGTCTATCCAAAGCTTTCAGTGCTTTGAAAACCTGCTCTCTCTGTGTATATCTTCCAAAGCACATGACAACATCCCTTGGCCAAACTAGTTCATTTCTTTGCTTCCCAACTCTATGTATACGGTCAAGTGAGTCTTTGGAGATTCCCATATCCGGCAACAACTTAGCCATCCACTCAATAACTTTGTCCATGTCTTCTGACTCTGGTACATTTTTTAAACGTAAATTCGACCGTCTGGCTCTATTTTCTAAGTCCATTAACTTATCAGAAACATACTTATTGTGCATTTCCAATTTCCTGGTCTGCTCTTGCAATACTTTAATTTTCTGTTCGTTTGCTTGAGCTATTTCCAAGGTAGTATTAAGAGTCTCTGCCATAAGTTCCACTGAGTTGGCTAGCTTAGAAAGTTTGTCTTCAACTACCTTTGTGATTGCCTCAGTAATGCTGGTTTTGGCTTCTTCCACTGCTTTTTTAATTTCTTTTTGAAAGTCCTTAAGGTTAAATACCTCCATCTCACTTTCAGCCTCCGAGTCTGTAGCCGCCATTGCTTTCACTTCCAAGCAGCACACAGAAGCAAATATTTCTCTTGCTCCAACTCTTATCAGTATTGAAGCTGCTGTATATTCTTAACTGCTCCAGACGCCATTTTTAAGAAAAATATATTGTAATTTAAAGTCCCTTCAGAGTCCTCCAGTTCTTTAAGATGCTTTACTCCTTATATGTTTTCTTATTAATATATATGGCAATCACATTCCCAGTGTTATTTCAGTTCGAAGCAAGAGGAGAAACAAAAAAATGCAGCTTCAGAAGCCAGATCTAAGCCGCGTCCACTGCTATTGTTTGTTTATAAATTGCCAATGCAGCAATATAAATTGCAGCAATATAAATTGTCAATGCAGCAATATAAATTGCCACTGCACCATTGGTGGTTCATCAAAATTGCCACGCTGAGTTAGTTATATAGCAAAAGGTTTATTAAAGACAGACAGAGATACAACAGAACACATACAGTACAGAGATAGGTTACTAAACCTATCCAAGGCACAGCATACAGGCCGGACGGCCGTGCTGTCCTGGACCAGGACAATACAGAAAATGGGTTGGTTCAAGGATCCGAGGCACAGCACAGGCCAGACGGCCCTGCTGTCCTGGACAAAGGAGTAATGGCTTTTGATGGTTTTTATAGTTTTCTGTGTGATTCTATGATCTAAGGCTGACGTATTTAGTACGCATACACGTGCCTTCATGTGCTTGCTCATGTTCTTGGCTTATAGCCACCTGGCTACCAACACTAGAATGACTTGACCCTATTTCGTTTGATTTCAAGTTGGTTCCTTATTCCTGGATAACTGCCATATGTTGCTCTCAGCAAAATTGTACCTCGCCACTATAAGATGGGCCATCATGTCTCCTACTTCCTAACCACAAAATATTTGCTGTCCTTCAGACTGGCATACTGTAAGAGATCGTGCCAAGTTCTCAGCTGGGAAGTTTTGCTGTTATGCTAAGTTTTGCTGTTATGCTAAGTTTTGCTGGGTCAATTTGACCTTGTACCCTGTCAGCACATTTGGCTCGGCTTATAATATATTTTGATTTTGAGACATGCTCATCCGTCCCTATCAATTGCTTTTCCCAGGCTTTGGACAGAAGACTTTTTACTTTACTTTCGGTTTTAACACTTAACAGAGGAATGCGGCCAAATGAGTTTGTCTCATAAATCTGCCAAGCTGAGTCTCTTGGAGGAAACGTCACTTAATTAAAATATTTTCTTACTCATGCAGCTATATCTCTGAAGATTTCATGTTGTTTAATTATTCTGAAGCACTCCAACAGCATTTACAGCCTGTCCCGCGTTCTGACCCGCCGGCTCACTGCCACATGGCAGGGATCCACTCCGTCCATGCCCCCGGCCTGTCCTGTTTGCTGATTAATGCCAGGTGGGTGCATAATAAGATCCCCGTCATCCACAACTTGATCATGGATGAGCGAGCCGACCTGGCATTCCTCACGGAGACCTGGGTGGGCAAAGGGGGGGGGAGCTCTCGCTGCTTAGACCCCAGGGCTACTGTGTGCAGCATCTGGGCAGGGTGGGGGGTGCGGTGGCCATTGTGCATAGAGACTCTTTTTATGTCAGCAGATCCGCGATGTTGGTGAGTCCAGGTTTAGAATGTCTTCACCTCGTAGTGGGACAGAGGGACAGGTTTGGGATTGTGCTTGTGTACCGAGCTCCCCGCGACCCTGCAGTCTCCCTCCCGGAGCTCTCCGAGTTCATCTCGGCGGCACTTGTGAGATCCCCCCCCCCCGCCTGCTGGTATTGGGGGACTTCAATGTGCATGCCGAGGTTGGGCTGTCAGGAGCAGCTCTGGAGTTCATGGAGTCCATGGCCTCCATAAACCTGTACCAATTTGTCACCGGTCCCACTCACAAAGGTGGACACACCTTGGACCTGGTTTTTGCCTCCACATCGGTGGGGTTTGATCTGGGGGTCAGGAGCTTTTTGGCCTGTCCCGTGTCATGGTCAGATCATTATCTGCTGACTTTCCCATTGTCACCCCACCCCGCGGGGAGCAGGGCCCTACCATCTGGGCCCACCCCCGGGGGCTCCTGGACCCCGTGCGGTTTTCGGAAGCCCTCGGGAGTGTACCAGATGGTCTGGATGACAATCCGGTCGACTCCCTGGTCAAAAGGTGGTATGAGGAGGTGACCGGGGCAGCTGACCGGATCGCCTCCAAGCGCCTGATCCGGTGCCGAGCCCGCTGTTCTCCTTGGTTTACTGAGGAGTTGCGGGCAATGAAGCAAGAGCGGAGAAGGCTAGAGAGCAGATGGCGGAATGCCCGGACGGCTTTGAATTGGGCTGCGGTTAAGGTGTTCACCGGTCGCTATTCTCTAGCGATAAGGGCAGCTAGGAGATCTTTTGCTGCCCTGAGAATTGGTGAGGCCTCGAACCATCAGGCAGAATTGTTCTGGGTGGTTCGAGACCTCACCAATCCCGGTCCGCCTGGGCCTCCTCCTAATGATTTCACTAGTGAGTCTTTCGCAGCCTTCTTTAGATCTAAGCTAGAGGCCATCCGTTCCGAGCTGGACACTGGTTGCACTGATCTAGTCCCCGCCGTGGCTAGCTGTGGGCCGCCTCGGTCGCCCCGGTTTGTTGAGTTTGGGCCTGTTACACCTGGGGATGCCTGCAGGGCCCTGGGACATTGCAGGCCTGCGGCTTCTCCGTTCGACCCTTGCCCTTCCTGGCTGATCAAGATCGCAGGAGGGAGCATGCCGAAATGGGCTTCACTAATTGCCTCAGCTTCCTTCAGAGACGGGGTTTTCCCCAGTCTTCTGAAGGAGACGGTAGTGAAGCCCATTATTAAAAGACCAGGCTTGGCTGTGGACGATTTGTCCAACTATCGCCCCATAGCCAATGTTCCCTTTTTGGGCAAGGTGGTCGAGCGGGTCGCCGGCCTGCGTCTCCAGTCGTTCCTGGAGGAGAACCATGTCCTGGACCCTTTCCAATCTGGGTTTAGGCCGCGTCATGGGACTGAGACGGCTCTGGTCGCTCTGCACAATGATCTGTTGAGGAGGGCTGACAGGAGTTGCTCTACCCTGCTAGTCCTTCTCGACCTGTCAGCGGCTTTTGATACCATCGACCATGGTATCCTGCTGGGGCGACTCTTGAGGTCGGAATTGGGGGTTCAACTTTTAGCTGGCTCTGTTCCTTCCTTGAGGACCGCACCCAGCAAGTGAGCTTGGGGGGTGAGTTGTCGGCTCCCTGGACACTCTCTTGTGGGGTGCCTCAGGGGTTGTCCCTCTTCCCAATGCTCTTTAATATGAATGCTCTTTAACATGTATGCTCTTTAACATGAAGCCGCTGGCTGAGATCATCCAGAGTTTTGGAGTCTGCTGTCATCAGTACGCTGATCACACGCAGCTCTATCTCTCCTTCTCCACCTGTGCAGTGGAGGCTGTCCGGACCCTTGATTGCTGCCTGGCCACAGTTCTGGATTGGACCAGGACCCACAGACTCAGGCTCAACCCTGGAAAGACCGAGGTTCTGTTCTTCGGGGGCGCCCCGGATGGGTACTGTGGCCCTCTTCCCAGTCTGGATGGGTCCGCCCTCCAGCTGGCGCAAAGAGGGAGGAATCTGGGCGTCGTCCTGAATCCGGATCTGACCCTGGAGTCCCAGGTGTCAGCCGTGACCAGGTCAGCCTTTTACCACCTAAGGCTCATCGCCCAGATTCGCCTGTACCTTGACGAGGGCTCCCTGAGGACAGTGGTACAGGCACTAGTCATGTCGAGGCTGGATTACTGCAACGCTCTTTACATGGGGCTTCCCTTGAACCTTGTTCGGCGACTGCAGCGGGCCCAGAAGGCGGCAGCCAGGTTGGTGGTTTGTGCGCGTCAGTATGACCGCATCACCCATATCCTGGCTCGCCTACACTGGTTGCCCGTTGCCTCCCGAATAAGGTTCAAGGTGTTGGTTTTGGTTTACAAAACCCTCCATGGCTTGGCCCCTATTTATCTAGCAGAGCACCTCTCCCAACAATTAGATCTGGCACGACCCACCCGTTCATCTTTGGCGCTTTCGCTCCAGACTGTCCCCCCGAAGGAGGCCCGTAAAACGAGTACTCATAGACAGGCCTTCTCAGTGGTGGGGCCGTCTGTTTGGAACAGTCTACCGAGCGACCTACGGCAGGCTCCGTCGCTGGCGTCCTTTAAGAAAGGCTTAAAGACTCTGCTTTTCAGGGACGCCTTTAACAATGATTAGGGACAATTTTTTATCCTTGCCCGCCCTACATATGTTGCCTGCTTGGACTGTTTTTGTGACTGTGCCTGTTTTTAGTCTCTTTTTATGTTTTATGTAAACCACCCTGAGTTCTCGCTCGGGAAGTAGGAGCGGTATATAAATCTGAAAATAAATAAATAATAAATGAATAAATGTTACAGCAGGAGGAAGGTAGAGAAAGGGGGAGTATTTGGTCCTCCAACGGGGTAGGACAGTGAGTTCCTCTTGCTAGAGTGGCAGGAAACTGGAAACTGGTTCCTTGGTTCCTACTAACCGATAAGAAAAAAGGAATACTAACTTTGAGTCTCCTCTGTTAACTTAAGATCTCACACAGAGGCAAGTTCACTGTTGAAATGTCCTTCTCTTGCTTTTGCTATTTCAAAATGGCAATTGCTTACCTTATGATCATTTTATATGTATAGATAGTATGTACCGTATAAAACTGAAATGGATGAATTACCCTTGTTGGATCTCAGAAAGGGCCCTTCTCTGTCGTGGGTTGGTCCAACTTTCCCGCCCTTTCTTGCTTC
>JAHTLZ010003450.1:8558-35117 GCA_023846285.1 Phrynocephalus versicolor | reverse complement strand
CACCTACCAGAGGGGTGGTTTCTGGAGGGGGGTCCCCGGCCTCCCCCCTCTCCTCCTGTCCCTCCTGGCCCTGGGCTGCGCTAGGGGCGGGCATCCTCGTTGTCCCGCCAAAGTCGTCGCCGCCCGCCACCCACAATTCAAGCGGAAGTGGCACAGAAAAAAAGTTTTAAAACTCCCCCCCATTCCCGGGCGAAAAAGCAGGCGAAAATATGCCTGCAGAGTGTACCTACCAGAGGGGTGGTTTCTGGGGGGGGGGTCCTGGCCTCCCCCCTCTCCTGTCCTGGGCAGGCGGACTCAAGTCGCCATGCCATGCGGTGCGGGATTGGGATCCAAAATGGGACGGCGACCGCAATATTTTTTTTGAAATCGTGGTCCAAAAACACACAAGCACCACAGAAACATGCGAAATTTGCTAACTGCTATTGCTAAAACTGCCAGAATTTTTACAGTAGCAGTGGGTTTTTCTTGCAACAAAATGTCTCCTCCTCTGTCCTCTCTCCATTTATTTTATTTTATTTTATTTTTTTCACACCTGCGCAATGATGGGCTGGCCAAGTGGCCATGTGGGTGTGGACCATGCAAATTTTTGGAGCCATCCCACCAATCGCATGGCCACTTGGCCACTGAGACTTCTGGGATGTGCCAAAAAGCCCACTAAACCCTGCCCTAGCCCCCTAACCCTAACCCTAATCCTTGATTCCTTACCCATACGCCACAGTACACTGTCCTCTTAGTGGGTCAGAGAGGCACCCAGAGGTGCACCCCACTACCCCACCCTAACTTCACCAGTAACTAGCCTAACCCTAGCCCTTGCACTAAGCTGCTGTCCCCTAAGCCAGATCTACTTGCATTGCACTGTACGCAAGTACGATTCCCTTCTTTGTGAGACACAGCGGGTGTGAGAGTCTTAGGCATCACCCTATGGCTCTGGGTTCTGCCAGTGCACTGGTCTCATAGTCTGCAACTGGTATGCATATCCATATGGCTATGCATGCCCTTTTGCAGCAGCAGGTGAGGAGACGAGACCCCCATGCCATGAGGGGTCTCCAGGAGCCTGCTTTCCCTTCCTAGCGGGTGAGGATAGGAGGCACCCCCCCCAAAAGAGGTGCCTCCAGGAGCCCGCTTTCCCTTTATAGCGGGCCAGCGGAGGTACCCACCCCACAGAGGTGCCTCCAGGAGCCCGCTACCCCCCTAAACCAGTATAACGACAGACGAAAAAACAAAAAACGAAACGACTATTTTTTGCGAAGTTTCGCAAAAAACGGAAACGAGCCGACACGGGCCGCCTCTGACACACGACAACTCGAAAACGTCATTTTCCCTAGTCGTGCCCATCTCTAATGGCATTTCCCATGTTGCTTTAAAGTAATTTTTTCGTGATTAAAATTACACTTTAATTGTACCTTTTGGGACAACTGAGTTTTCCCCTCTAGAACAACAATGTGTGTAATGTAGGGCTGAATGCCAGCCATGGCTGAGACTGGTTGGATTGATGTTTCTGTGAAGATTCTAAGTCATCCAGTTGAGTTTATCTGGAAGTTGAATCATGGTAACTGGGCTTCTTTTCCTTGAGAGATAGAAATGTTTCTCTGTGTATGGGGCTAGATCGTGAAGTGGGTGGATCAATATCACATTTGTTGCCTCACAAACCTGTGCTGCACATTCTTCTCAATACCACCCAACATCATTCTGTGATTCTTTCAGGCACAACTTCAAACAAGCACACAAACCCAATTTGGACACCTCGTATAAGTGAACTTGTATTTCGCAAATTCCCAAACCCCATATTGTATTTCCCACCTATGGTCTCCAGGCCATCCAGGTTTTCTACCCTTGGATAAAAGACTCAAATGCAGCTGTGTGGCAAGAGCAGTGCAACATTTGGGGCTTGATGCCATAGTCTAGACTTGACTTGTTTGCTTAGCCTTTGAGGGGGGAATATCCAGCCTGACTGGCATATAATTCTCCTGGCCTTGTGGTGCAGGTGAGAAGTGGTTTCAGAAAGTTGTTCCTCTGTGGGGAAAAGGGAAAGAAACAAATAAATAAACGAAGCCCTGACAGCCTGCTGTTTTACCACTTCATTTTACCCAGTTTGAAAACAACTTCTGTGCCGGAGAGTAGAAAACATAAGTAATGCTCTGCCTGAGGGACCTGAAAGTTCCTGAGGCCTGGAGCCCCTTGTCAAATGCAGGCGTATTTCAAAACAGCGGAATTATAAGAAATGGGATTGGTTTGCTCAGGTATTGTGGGAATAGCTGCTCTCCCACCCACCCCCGACACAATATCACAAAATGTCCAGAGGTAATTTATTTTCAGCATCGGTCAAATTTAACATTGCTTATGTATTAAGGAGATGTAACCTGGTGAGAGAAAATTGTCACCAATGTAACAAAAACAATGATACTAAATCTAATGTCCTGAGTTGAATGGATGCTTTGAAGCTAATGGAATGTGTTAGTCACAAGTACAGTGGTACCTTGTATAAAGGAATTAATTCGTTCCAAATGAAATTATGTTAAGCAAATTTTCCTTTATACAAATTCCCATAGGAATGCATTGAAAATGGAGTAATCCGATTTTTATGCTGTATGGATTTTCCCCATAGGCGATTATGTTAAGCAAATTTCCCCTATCTCTGGAATTTTTTATGTTGTACAAATTTTATGTTATACAAGCTGTTTGTTATACAAGGGTCCACTGTAATATGCTTTCAGTGGGTCTCCTCTGGTTGGGACTAAGGGTGTGAGTGAATACACAGTGAGAAAAATGTGAATCGGCCCACTGTGAAGTCACATCTGAGAAGCTGGGTTTCTCCAGGTAAATTTATGTGACTTGGTCACACAGACAAAGAGGAGGAAGTTGGCAAGCAGGCTTGTTTGCAACTTGTTGATGTACCTCTTCTATAGCCTTCCTGATTTGCAGCCTTCCTGGTGTTTTAACACTGTTTAACCACAGCACCATGTTGTCAACCACCAGTACCCCAGCACGAGGTGTCCTGTGGTGTCAGACAGAAGGCCTATTTCCACAGCAATGAATCAGATGGTGCTACAGAGCCATCAGGGTTATAGGCAAGAAATCACATATGAGAGACTACATTTTTATGACTTTTCCTATTATTAGGCTTCTACACCAGTGCTATCAAGAGAGTGCTTGGCTGCCACAACCAATGTATGGTAGAGGAGGAGAGGAGATGTTATTGTCAATACAGATCATATCTGGCTGGAATCTTAAAGAGAAATATTAACTTGTCATTCTTAAGCATTATAAATATATGCAGTCTGGCAGCCAGGTCATAATAGATTGTGACATCACAGAATCAGGCCTTCTCTGATTAATCTATATAAATATATGCTATTTCAATATATATTTTCAATATATTCTACTTCAATATAGATTAAATGTTGTGAACATCAAGTGGTGATCATCCCACTGATGGCTCATAGCTCCTTTCTGTCCCCTTTTCAATAAGAAGAAGGGAGAATCCTGATGTGTGTAGCTTCTCTTGCCCAAGCAGTGGGGTGTAGAGAAGAGAAATACCCTCTATTCAGGCTGTCTTTTCTCCGAGACAGAGAAGAGGAGCAGGATGAGTGGATTTTGTTCTAAAGCATACAAAAGGAAATGGAAGCAAACAAAAGGAAATGAAAATGGACTCTAAATTAAGCTCAGCTGCCCCCCCTTTTAATAATAATTTTATTTTTCAATTAAAAAAAACAGAAAGAATATACATAAAATAAAAAGAGGGGAAGAAAGAGAGCAAAAAATACATATATTTAAAGTTTTTTCTTTTTTACAATATAACATCTCGTTTGGTGATTCTCTATCATTGACATTATGCTATCTATTCATCCTTCCTCCCATTTTTTTATTTTATACTACAATGCTTTAGCCTTCCACCAGTTATAAAAGAGGTCCCAACTAAGATAAAATTTCAATTCTTTTTGTCCCTTTAGTCTTTTAGTTAATCTATCCCTTTCTGCACATTCTAGTATTTTTTAAATAATCATCTCATCGGTTGGGGAATTTTCTGATTTCCAGAGCTGGACCCATAATAGTCTAGCTGCTGCCCAAAGGTGCAATAATAAATAAGAATTTTGTTTGTCCATCGTATTTGGCAATAAACCTAACAAAATATTTCTGATTTAAAGTCTAGTTCTAATTTTAAAATTTGCTTAACCCAAGTATGAATTTTAATCCAGTAAGTTTTTGCTTTAACCCAAGTCCACCCAGTATGATAATAAGTTCCTTCTTGAGTTTTGCATTTCCTACCCTTATTTGATACATTAGGGAGCATTTTAGCCAATTTCACTGGTGTTATGTGCCATGTATAAAACGTTTTATAAAGGTTTTCTTTATATGAAGTAGCCAGTGTTAGCTTAAAATTACTTGCCCATAATGTTAGCTTAAAATTTCAGTTTGGTTCGCTCCAATGAATCGAGTGTGGGATTGATGGGAAAAAGAACAACAACAACAACAAACCTGCATTCCAGCGGTGTACCAAACAGCAGGCTAAATGCCCATCTGATCACACTTTATGTACGGGAAAGCAGGGGCAGAATTAAAGCTGGCTGCAGAAGTCACTAGCCGGCTTTGTGAGATGATTGCTAAATCCCGAATATCTTCAGTCTCAGTGAGAAAAGGGTATGTGGCTTGACAAGTCAAATGATAAAATTTTAAAAAATGTTTTTATAATAATTTTCATGGAGACCATAGCATAATGTGACCATGAGCTCAGGAGTGGCCAAAGAACAGCCTTACAGATATCACGGGACTGCAGTTCCCATGCTTATGCTGATTAGGACTGATGGGAGTTGTGATTGACAAGCCTCCAGAGAGCCACACACTTTGCCCACCACTGAAAGCAGATTCAGTGAAATTTATGGGAGGTAATGCCAGCTTAAGCCTTGTCTATTTCAGAGGATCTCCTCTACACTTTTAATGGGTCTGTTCTATGATTGAGTCACGGTGCCGTCCAGGGACATTTATTTTCATATTTTTGTAAAGCAAAATTATAATTATGGGGTTTAATATGCCTGAAACTCAAACTAGTACCAGAATGGACCCCTTTTGGTCATTAAAGGTGAGCCATATTACCTTCTGAGGCACATTTTCATGTGTAACACACATACATGTGTAACCTTTCCCCAGGTTTCCTGAGCACACTGGATCCCTATGCTGTAATAATGATTACGCATATACACATTGTTGGGTTCAAGCGGACAACCCCGTGCAGCAGCTTCTCCTCTCCTAGCCTGAGTGCAAGGCTTTATTGGTTACAATGACAGAGCATTATGAGGGGTGGAGACAGGGCCTAGGAGTTGGGTGAGCTGGGGAATTCCTGGGGAGCCTCATTTGTAGTGGCAGGGTTTGGGGCTGATCATGTAGCTGGGGTGTGCAACCTTATCTGAGGGATCCACAGCCAGCGTGTTTTTTCCTACAACACTGTCACAGGCTTCCTGGTTGATCAGGGGGAGAGATAACAGACAAAGCTGGCTCCCTGATTATGAGCTTTGGAATTCATTTCCTTCCATCCGGGGCCTCCCCGCTCAGATGGAGAGGTTTAATGATTCCCAAAGGCCTCAACTCATATAGGCAGCTGGGGTACTGTCTCTGCCCCAAGGGGACATCTCTATACTAAGCCCCACCCCCATGACACATGCAATTTATTTATTAGATTTTTACATCACCCATCTCACCACAAAGAAAACAATTTCTAAAAAATTGTATGATGCACTGAGACAATATTTCAATTTCTGATGTTTAGGTGGCCTTGGTAAGTGTTGCTGGATGCCTGGAGAATTCCACAGCAGTGGAAAACAATGCTGAAGTTTCTGTTTGCCAGTCAGAAAGTTCTGTAGAAGTCCACTTACTGGCAATCAATCAAGGTACAATATCTTTCGATAGGAAAGTTTCCCTATTATTCAGGTTCTTTTAAGATAAATAAATAAGTGAAATAACGTATCACCTTTTCAGGCTCGATTTTCTGAATGAAGCGTGGCTTGCTGAACAGTGTTTCTCTCCCTTTCAGCAATTCTCCTTCCACACCACCCATTGGATTGGCCAGGCCTTCTGAAGAATGGTCTAGCCATCCATGACGTGCATATAATATCAAATTTATTACAGCAGCTCCTCGGCATATTTCCAGCTGCAGCTTCATTCTTCTCGCACGTTCTAAAAATGAGCAACAGTTTGAGTTACAAATGTTTCCCAGTGAGGAGGCAGGCTTGACAGCAGAAGGAAGCGTCGTGCATTTCTTCCAAACCTCTGATACCAATACAACCAATCATTGTGACATGCTGCTGAGAAATGCCATTCCTCCTCAGTTTCTGATATATTTCTGTGCTAACACAAACAGTCATGGAACTGAGAACTGCGGAGACCTTGATTAGCACTTGAGCAGATCCAGCATACAGTGGTACCTTGTATAAAGGAATTAATGCATTCCAAATGAAATTATGTTATGCAAATTTTCCTTTATACAAATTTTCTATAGGAATGCATTGAAAACAGAGTAATCCCTAATCGTGACCATGTTTATTTTGTACGGATTTGCCTCATAGGAGATTCTGTTAAGCAAATTTCCCCTACCTCTGGAATTTTTTATGTTGTACAGATTTTATGTTATACAAACCGTTTGTTATACGAGGGTCCACTGTATATATCTTTGCATTGTTCTTAAGGACAGGAAGCATCGAGGTCTCATGTGATCTGGAATCCAGGAGAGACGCCGCTTTGATCGATCAGGAAATCACCTCCCCCAGAGACCGCTTCTGTATTGATGGTTCACAAAAACTGAACATTCTTTTCAAACATGAACATACTTTAATTTGCTTCTTCTGGCTTTTGGAGTGGTTTGGAATTTAGTTGTTTCCATTTTGGCGCAAAAAATAAATAAGGGGAGACCAGCTCAGTCTTACCTCGTCCCTTGGAAGAACAAAAATAACTGACCGGTCTAGATGACTCATGGTTAAAAGGGAAACAAGGAGTTATTTATAGAACCCCTTCTTTTATATACTTCATTGTGTGGATTCCCATTTCAAATTATAACTTTTTGGAGGGGAGTGAACAGGAGAGAGGAAAGGCAGTGAGCAAAGGGATACTAGGAAGGAAGGAGTGGTCTTGAGCGTTGAGGTGGAGGGGAACTCCACAGACATTAGTTGCAGGCAATGGTGGAGACCTAACTCTAACCCTAACCCTGGAACCCAATTGGCCATGTTCCCCAGTGACACCCAATAGTAAACAAGAAACATACAAGGTTGTCTTTTTCCTTCCCTCGCACTGCCCCTCAGTGGCACAGCAAGGGTTTGGAGTGCCTGGGGACAAAGTTGTTCTTGCACCCCTCTGGCCCTCCCCAAATCCATTGCATGTAACAAGCAAGGTGGAAATTGGGTGGGTTTGGAAAGGACGGGCAGGTGGACATTTGTGTGCGCGTGCATGCACACTTTATCTCTCCCCCAGCGGGCCCAGAGCAAGGTGAGGAAGAGGAGGAGGAGGAGGAGGGCGCCACAGCCACCACGCTCCCCGTATGCCTGTCTGCTTGCTTCGCCGCTTGCCTGGCGCATGGCAGCAGAGGAGGAGGCTGCGACGGAGTGGGTCCCATCACCAAGCCTTAGCCAGGGGAAAGTAGGAATGCTGGCGGGAGGGCGCACAGCTTCCTCCTGCTGCTCCCCCTCCATGTACCCCCAGATTGCTGCACCCAGGGAAAATGCACCCTTCCACCCCCACCCCCCACCCCCCGATATTCCCTTTCTGCCCTCTCTGGTTTCAGATTGTTATAGACATTGGTTGAATCAGTGATTCAGCAAGCTTTTGCTTTGAGGAAACCTTTGTCATGTGGACCTGCCTCAGTGACGTAAATGTCCTTCACATCAGCCACTGGATCCATGTACATCACAAAGCAATCTAGAGTACATTTGAGAATAAGATAGCTCCTTAGACTTTAAGGCTAGCCAGTTAATCCTTACAGAAAAGAATGCTACCTTAAGGCTTCCTTATAATAAGACTCCTTCCCTTATTTCTATAGTGAATGAATACAAAAAATAAAGAGGTCCCTGAGTCAAAACAAAAATAGCCCAGAAGTTTCAGGAAGACTCTCAATTCAAATGAACAATGAAGGCAGCTCCTTTTTCCCTTTTGGAGAAAAAGTATAGAAGAACTGACCTGTGGGCTGGCGTATTCTGTGTCAAGTACACAGGGTGCAATAAGACTGAGTGGTTGCTAGTGGGATGGTGGTGGGGGTGGGCAAGGGAGACTCAGCCAATTTCATTGTGCACATGTTGTACATTGACAATAAAGGTATTTTATTATTATTATTATTATTATTATTATTATTATAAGAAACACTAATGATGTATCACTAATTAGGAGGAACCTTCCAGATGAAAGTCCTGCAACACAACAAACACACAATAGTAGAAAACATCTTCCCTGCAAGGTGAACTTTCAATTCTCTCTCTCTCTGGATGTTTCAGCGAGAGTTACAACTCATACACTACTACCTAGATTCTTTTGTCCACTCAGACCTTTAGTGCCATATTCAAAATAGCAGAGAATGGGATAATTACCGTATTTTTCCCCTGCAACAACACTGTTTTGAACAACCCCTTTTATGCAAACTGTTGGAGAGCCTTAGTGCTAGGAAGGAAATCAAGACCCATTAACTTGATAAAATGGCCATTATTAGTAGATGTTAAAACTCTTATAATGGGTTTGCTACATGGGTTTTTGGAGTCTTCCTGAGCAAATTAGTATAAAGAACACGCTGCAGTCTTGCACAGCAGGTGAAAGACAAATGGGAAAATTTTGATCAGGGACTACATTTCTACTTGGAACATTCATGCACCTGCCTCATTTTTGTTGGTGTTAATATTGCTTCTCATTCATAATTATTTCAGAGAGGTGGTTAAAAACTTAATAATAATTTCCAAGGACATATAAGGAATCCCTCCTGTGATCCGCATGAAAAAAGAGCGTGAACAATAACTCCCGGATGCTTTTAAAGGTCAGAAACACTTCTTTAATTCCTCTGGTGTTTGTGTGGTAACTATGCATTATCTTTTTATAAAAGAGAATTTTGTAGTTTTATGATTACGGCCAGGTCTGACTAACATTACCTTGGCAGGCTTGAGAAAACGGATGAAAAAGAATATGTTCTTAGTGAGCACTGAATATTTGAGAACATCCAAGATTCATATCGAGTTACTATCTTCCCTTCCACAGAAACTTAAAAGATCCTGTAGGGGAAAAAAAATTCTTCAAACGTATTCATGTAGATAATGCATAGCTCAGCTTGCTTGCTTCTTCCCATTATCTGGGCCACTCCATGTTTCCTGCCCTTCTGTTCTCTTGGGACTTGACAACTGACCTCAACATTTTAAAAAAGGAGCTCCAACTCTCCTTGACAAATCTCATCTTATTGTCAATGCTAGCCAAAGAAGAGAGAGAGAAAATGATGGAGAACATACTTCATAGACATCAAAGAAGAACAACCTGGAAGAGAAGCAGAAAAAAACCAAAGACTGGGGGAACTAGTTGGTCAAAAATCAGTAAAATGCTTTCTTTTATACATACTTCTCTCTTCCAGCTTCTGCTTCTTTTTTTAGTACTCCATGAAGAAACAGAATATATAAATTAGTTGCCCCCATATTCCATGGGCCAACATTATAAAAATGTTACACATGATAGCCTTTCAAAAAGAAGGCTGAGGGGGGATATGATAGCTATGTTTAAATATTTGAAAGGATGTCATATTGAAGAGGGAACCGGTTTGTTTTCCATGGCTTCAGAGACTAGGACTCAGGGAAATGGTTTCAAACTACAGGAAAAGAGATTCCATTTGAACATCAGGAAGAACTTCATGACAGTTACAGCTGTTTGGCAGTGGAATATGCTGCCACAAAGGGTGGTGGAGTCTCTTTCTTTGGAGATTTTTAAGCAGAGGCTGGATGGCCATCTGTCGGAAATACTGTGATGGGGGTTCCTGCATGGCAGGGGGTTGGACTGGATGGCCCTTGAGGTCTCTTCCAACTCTATGATTCTATGATAGGGGCACATTATAAAGAATGACTGCAGCAGCATGATGAGTATCATGCTGTTTGAGTAGGCCAATCTGGAGACAACTCTCCATTACAAGGATGATAGAAATTGCAGTTATTAATTCACTTAACAATATTTCCTAGTGCTTTAAATCGAAAATCCTATATTTTCTATAAATGTATAAACTTACATTTAGCAATTACTAAATATAAAAAGAGTAACAAAACAATGAACTATTTCATTAAACTCACTAGGCATAGTTGGCAAAGTTTGGTAAAAAAAACAAAAAAACAGAGCAAAGTTTTCCGTAAAAGTGTGGATAATCCAATGAGGCCCCAGCTTGGTTGAGACAGATATAATGTGGCATGTCTTTGTACATGGCATCAAAATACAGAGATGGTGGTAGGTTGGCAAGAATGTCAATGAATATTTAATACTGTGGCAGTAGCCTCTTTGATATACAGATATACTCCACTGGTGTTTGTGCTGTAAAGGTTGTAAGCACCTCTGCCATAGACTAACAATGGTAGAATAAATAAATGTATGAGGCTCCGTTACCGGTCCTACAGGCTTCTGGGTACAGCTAGGATTACTGGAAGCAAGCACTCATCTAAGGCTGAACCTCCAGTTCTGAGAAACTAAAGTCCAGCAATTAACTGAACCCCTTAACAGTATCAAGCAGATGAATATATACTGTATGTTATAGTAAGCTTCAGAAGCCTTATTAGAGAGTATAATGCTGAAGTACATTGCCTAGAATTTTTTTTCCACCAAAAAGGCCTCCTTATTTCTGGCTAGAATTTATTGAAGCAGATGTATGTCTGTTATTGGGCACCATTTGCTTCAATTACTGTTAATGTTTAACGGCGGAATAATTGGATCAAATGGTGATGTATATGCCAATAAAAATGCTTTAATCAAATGCTTTAATTGTGGGATACCATAACTACAGAGTAAAGCACTTGGTGCTATCTGTTGACATTTGACAGACTGAAATAGTCATCTATGGTGCTTATATAGTGCTCTAGCTAGGTTTCAAAAGGCATAAACATTTGAACAAACTGTGAGGCATCGCTTGCTGAAAAGATGTGGAGCCAGAACACCAATGAAAAACGAGATGTCATGTGATTATAGTATTGCAACAAATTCAAACTACCTGTTGGGTAATGGAGAATGAAGCCAGCAGGCAGCTGAAAAGCAGGATTTCGACACTGTTGCATCACTCCTTCCTAAGTGACCCTCAGCGTATTCTTTGCATTTTCCTAAGTGCTCTCTTTCCCCCTCTGTATGTGTGTGTATGTGTGTGTGCGCGCGCTCATGCGCTTGCTTGCAAATGGGGCCTTCAATTTCTTTTCATGACAGAATTTTAACACATTATCAGTCCTTCACTATTCATCAGTGAGGAATTTTTTTTTTAAATGTGAGCAAATGTCACAATATGCAAAGACCGGGGGAGATATATAGGGTGGCAAATTTGCTCCATAAGTATGGCTATAATCTATTTCATGAATGTTATTTCACTAGCTGAAGCCATGAGTATGGAAAGAAAACTCATGTCATACCCTCCTAATCTTAAACAACTCAATTCTCTATGAGTAGCCTATCTTACAGAGGTGATAGCACATCACAGAGAAGGGTTTTAGCCCACACAGTATCTAGCAGCTGCCCTTCCCCTCTAGCAGCCTTCCCTTCCTCCCACCCTTTTTCCAAGTTGGGAGACGAGATATAAAGGGCCCTTTGTTGCCAAAGTCAGACATTAGATTCTCTACCATGGAAGAGAGGCGTACAATCTGTGCAAAATTTGGCTGTCCCATGGGCCATGCCCAGTTGGACTTCCACGCGGAGCGGGGGGCTCTTCAGCATGTGTCTGTATGCTTTCTTTTGTTGTTGCATCATGCTACACTCTATCAGCCTTCGATATAGTAATATAACTGATCCTCCATTTTGTCAGTGACTTTCTATTGTCTCTAGAAAGACTATATGCTCAAATCCATCCATCCATCCATCCATCCACCCATCCAGCCTGCCTCTCTGCTGCTGCTGCTGCCCCATCAATACAGTACAATATTCTACGTGGTTCACAGCAGATGGATTATAAAGCAAGGAGCAAAGCAAAAAATAAAATAAAATGTGTTGCTTATATACCACCCCATAACCCTTAAAGCACTCTCTGGGCCTTACGATGTTAATTATGCAGGCTACACATTGTCTATCCCCCCTCTGCTGCCCCTGCAAGCTCAGAACTTTGTTTACCAACCTTGCAAGGATGGAAGATTGAGTGAACCATGAGCTGGTCACGTTAATTCATCAAAATCAAACTTAGGTCATGAGCAGTCTTTGACTGCAGTTTTGCAGTGTAAACACTGAGTCATGAGGCTCATATCTAGCCACTTGAGCCTTGCATCAGTTCGTGGTCTGTCCTGTGCTCCTCACTGATCTTTCTGATATTTTATCCATTGACTAGATGCCATTATTCCCAATATCAAGTAGATCCAATCTTTTTGTGTAGGTACTGCATATCTGATGCCTTTTGATTTGCCCTTACTGCTTCTTTGTTGTTATTGTTGCTGCCCTGCCTTCCTTCCTTCCTTTATAGGGCCCAGAATTGTATTGTATGCAAGACTTTTTAAACTCCTCCTGGAACATTGCTGTGGGAACTTGGATTAAGAGAGTGAGGTGTGGTGATGGAATTAACATTTTTGCCTCTTGCATTGCTACTTGAATAACAATGCATTTCCTTTTTATATGTATATTTTTTAAAAAGAACTTCTGACAATGCTAGGGCTAGATGTGTCAACAGCTTCCTGTGGAATGACTGCTCCAATAACCAACATAAACAACTTTTGTGTTCAACTGGCTGTTAAAAATAAATCAAAGAAGAGACATTGAATCAACAGCTATATGCAATAAATCAAGAAATACAAATACATCAACAATGTTGGCAAATCAATGTCCCCCAAAACTTGGATTTATTTTCACATACCAGGGCAGGAAGAGATTATTAAAGGCAGAAAAGAGGGTAGTGGCATTGGCAGATCATGGGAAAAGGGCTGAGGGGCAATAGAGAGGAGAAACATTGCCATTATAATTTTGTGTGGTTAGTTGAAACACAACATCCTGGGCAGAAAAAAATAGGGATGTGTTAATATTACAACTGGTACAATCTTAGGACTACTATACAGAGCAGGAGGAGTGTACCAAAACAGAACAATCACCCTGTCTAGTTACATCCTGATTCTTTTTCTGCCCAATAGCGGACAAGATCCTGTTGTGTGAATTTCTGCCAACATAACCTGGATTGCGCACCAGAAGCAATGAATTTAAACTCACTGAAAGTTTCCTATCTTCTAGGTTCCAGTACTTCTTAAGGTTCCTCTTTGGCCTGAAGACGCCATTTGGGGGCACCAGAATGGTGGAGGGGCACCTTTAATACTCAGCAATTACTGACAGATGGCTGCTCCTAGCAGTAGTGATTGGGCCTTTCAAGGCCCTCCCTGTCCCAAGGCACCCAAAGAGCACCTTAGGGAGCCACACAATCTAAAACTCAGGTGGGGATAAGAAGAGGAAGGTTTCAGTTGATATGAATCAAGTTTCCAGCGCCCAATCCTGGTTGCCCTGGCACAAAGGATTTTGCTTGGTGTGAATGTGATCTCAGTTGTCTTGCAAGGAATAAAGGAAATGAGTGAGTGGCTCCCACCTGCCCCAGACTTAGGTCTAAAAGAAAGTTAAGTGGTTTGAAGCTGGCAGGTTCCTATAAAGAAAACTTTGGACACTTTGTTTGGGAACAAGATGAGAAACCCATGGCTTACTCAGGTGGTTGCCTGTTGCAGCACTGGTTTACTAAGCATGCTCTAGGGAACATAGAGATCTGTGATAGCGAAAGGGAATATATGTGGAAAGGAAGGACTCTGGGAATGGAACAGAAGTACAGAGGGAAACAGCACAGGAGGCCTTTAAAGTGCATGCCAAACTGGTGTGTTGGGTTGTCTGGTCTCATTGCTCACCAACCTCTTGGGACTATTGAAATAAGCTCACCTCTCAAATTGGCTTACCTGTGAAATTTGCAGGAGCTCTGCACCTTCTTAGCCCAGAAACTTTTACGTATTATTTTGTCACTGTCAGCCTTGCCCGCAATGACCTTTCTGCTCTGCATGTATTTAGAAGAGCCAATTTAGGAAATGTAAAGAGTCCTGTCTCAAAACCCCATTGCAATGTCCCCCACCCCACCCCAATGCACCAACCCGTTCGCAGAGTTAACCTACTTCTGTCAGAGATGAGCTCCATTCATCTTCAGAACAAATTAGTCTCGATTTCAATAGGAATTTAATGTCAGATAATCCATCTACTTTTGAAATTTGTTTAGTGCATCCGGCCCGGGAGAGGGGGGATTGCTGGCTGTATTTTCTTCCTATAAAAATCGTGCTGGATGAAGGCTTGGCAGAGTGGAATAAGTTTTGAATCACAGGTCTTCTCTTCAACAAAGTAAGACTTTGTATGTCTGTGAAGATTCTCAGTCATCCAGGTGAGCTTATCTGGAAGTTGAGCTTCGTGCTTGGATGAGTAGCAAAACATTTCAATCTCTTAAGAAAAGAAACCCAGTTGCCATGACTCAACTTCCAGATAGACCTTTTATGAACTGCATGAAGTCTCTGTTCCAGAACTAGATGTTTACTATTAGGTTGAAGGGGGTATCATGTTATTTCATCTCGCACTGATATCCCAATATGGAGCCTACTCAAGACGTTCTACCTCAAGTAGTCAGTATTCTATACAAAGAGATAAACATGAGAAGCTGCTTTATCTGTATATTGATCTATTCAGTTATATAGCTTCCTGGATCTGGAACAATTTTAAATGTGGCTGCTAGTGTTTGCTGATTATGGGTATTTGTACATAACCCCTAAACTCCGCCGCAAATGGCTCCCAGCTCCGGAGCTTAAAATTGTTTCCCCACCAGCTCCGGAGTTTACAAAAAATTAAGTGGAACCACGCCCACCTAAGCGCGTCCCAGCACACTTTTCAGGTACCTGCTCTCCGGAGGTGAAAATTCCTGATGCGGGTATAAGGTAGTGACTGCCGGGCTCTCCTTGCTTCTGTTTGTTCTTTTTTTGCCCCCCGCCCCTTTAAGAGATCTGAATGTAGTGCCGGGACGGCAGAACGGAGGTGAGCGGCATTCTTTTCTTCTTTTCTTCTCCCTCCCCTCACGCAGCCAGCAGCCAGGAGTGCGGAGGGGGTGGGAACGCAGGAACAGCGACAAACCCCTAAGATCTCTGGTCCGAATTTAAGTGGCCAGCGGATCTTAGGGGTCGTGTGAAAAGGCTCTGTGTTCCACACTCTTGGTCTTGAATGTTGGTTCTGTTTCATGGTCCTTTTGAGAGCATAAACTCCAAAATGAAACCAAAATCCAGTTGCTTATATAAAAGGAAGGGAAGTTGGTGAAAGCTGTTGGATACTGGATTAGTGTAACAGAATGCCACATAGTACTTTGTACATTATTTTAAATTAATGGCCACACACCTAATGATTTTGTAGAACTCATACGGCAGTGGGAAACATACAATGTATTATAGTCACGCCTAGGATGAAAATACAGTGAGATTATTGGAGGAGCAGGAGGTTTCCATAGAACAACAGAAAAGTACATAGTTTTAATTGGCAATACTGTTTTGAACACACAGAAATTGATTAGATAAAAGTTTATTTTTTATTAAATTTTATTAAATTATGATGTTTTCATATCTTTACTGAATATTATTGAAAAAACTCAGACTATAAATTCTTGGCAATTTCAGAAAAATGTCATTTGCATCTCTATGTGTTGGTTAGATGATAACACACGTACGTAGTACACATCCCAAGCCAAAGTGTTTTTCCCTATTTGCCCAACAGTGAACATTTTGATTTTAATAGATCTTTCCACTGTGAAACAAGCATTCTGAAGTGGTGATGGTTTGGTGGCCCCTGCATCTGTTTTATGTGCACCCCCCCCCCCAGCAAATCAAAGGCACAATCAAGTCAAAATTAAGTACTTTTGATTTTAACTCAAAATGAAAATGAACTATATTATTAGAACTTCAGATAAGAACTTAAAAAGTGCTTATCTTAGGATGAATCACATCCAAGTATTTATCATGAGGTTTTCCCTCCCCTTCACATTCGTTTCATCTAGGAAAGCCTTGCTGATAGATGATACTACTATGGTCTATTTCATTTTTTCTCAACCTGATTATGTTCTCCATCAACCAACTTTTTTGAACCACCAACTTCCTCAGTCCCAGCCAATGGGTATGCAGGGTGGGGATGATGGCAGTTACTGTCCCACACAGCTAGAGGAGGGACTGGCGGTCTGATTGAGGTCAATACAATCATAGTATTAATCTTATGTTGTGGCCAGCATTACAGATTCAACTGTGATGAATCAAGACCACTATTATGCACATTGATTTGGTGAGCTCACAGTTTTAAGTGGACGGATACGTTCATAGATAATAAGTAGGATACTGTGAGATCCTGCATTTCTCCTTCAGTTTTTGAAAAAAACTCAGATGAGAAACATGTTCATAGTATGATTTTTAAAAGTATTTTTTTCACGAGACTATACTTCTGAGTTACTCTCATGTGAGCTATACATTCAATGCCAAATCGTTAATGGTTAAACGTAAGGCAGGTGTGAAATGATGGCACATTTTCTAAAGGAGTCTCTTCCAAAGAATTTCCATTAATTTGGTTCAAAATGTGCTATTTTCTCATAACTTTAATAAGGAAAAAATCATTTAAAAATACAAAAGACCTAAGATTTGAAACATCTATAGTGAGTTTTGAGGCATTACCCATTGGATGCTTTATGGAGTGGTGGTGTTATCCTCTCCCCCTTTAAATAGCAGATCCCCATCACTTGTATAATTTTTTTTTTGAAATTTCCATTGATTACAAAACCATTTTGACCCACAATGAGGGAAACGGCTATTTCGAGGAACATAAAACTGAACTTCCTGTGGGTTCACCGAGTCCACTATTGGTTTGTTTTTTTAAATTTCAGTCTTGATTGCCTATTGCTTCTCTAAGATATCTGAGATGTACAAAATGTCTTACAAAAACCAGGAGTCACTAACAAGGATGTACTATATGATTTAAAAAAAAACCTGCATGGCTACAGACAGTGGATACTGATCACGGATGGTTGCAGGTCATTCTGTTATAATATTGCACAATACAGTCTTTTTGGATTCAGGGTAGCTCCTAGGTCAGTTTTGTGGGTTGTTTAAAAACACCTCATGTCTCATTCAGATAGGCCAGGCCTCACTTTACTCCTGGTTGGTTAAAATAACCCTAAATATGTATGCTGAGGCATTTTCAGGAATGTTATCCCTTGTACTTGTTTCTTCACTGATGATACTGTTACTTCTTTCTCACACTGGCCACCGCCTTCCTGGCAGCATCTTCAAGGTCAGAGGCAGACGTGATTGGGAGTCCACTTTCATTCAGAATGCGCTGGGCTTCGTGAACATTAGTCCCTAGGGTGAAAAGAGGTGAGAAAAGGGATTACTGTTTAATGTCCACTTCGGTGTTTTTGAAAGCCTAGGTCTTGCCTCAGGGCCATGTTGAAGAGTGGAATAAGAAGCAGGCATATTTCACCAGGCACATATCTGGTAGCATAATAAAAAAACTAGGACTATTATCAGAAATATATGGTGAATGATGTGAACAACTGTGGGTCACCCTATTCCAGGCATGTCCAAAGTCAGGCCCAGGGCCAAATGTGGCCCGTTTTCCAATTTCAAGTAGTCCGCAGCCTCTTCTCCCCACCAGCTCAGCCTGTCATGCATCCCTGCCAGCTGGCCCCTCCCCATACTGGATGGAGACGTCAGCTTGCAGTGTTATGGTTTGCTTGCCCTCCCTGCCTCTGTCCATCCCCCAGCCACCTGCCCAGCCTACCCTCCCCTGGCTCCGTTGCTGCAGCATCCTCCCCGCCTCCTTGCGTGTCCTAGAGGCTTGTCCAAAGTCCAGCCCAGGGGGCCAAATGCGGCTGAATGATCGGCCCCAACACATTTTTACCTCACCTCACCTGGCCCTCCTTGCAAAAAGTTTGAATACCCCTGCCCTACTCCATTCACTTTTCTATACATAATGCTCATTCCTACCTCCCTTAACTAGTGCTAAAGATGAGCTTTGGCAATGGGTCAGTAACTTAAATGATTGCATCACTTAGTAGAAAAATAAGTCCAACAGTGTAAGACTGAAAAAGGGAAATGGCAATTGTTGGGTACGTCTGTGAAGATTCTCAGTCATCCAGGTGCGTTTATCTGGGAGTTGAGTCATGGCTACTGGACTTCTTTTTTGAGAGATAGAAACGTTTCGCTGTTCATCCAAATAGTGTAGCAACACTGAGTACCATACCTTCTTTCAACTGGTTATAATAAAACAGCTCCTGTACAATCAGCATGTTATTGAAGTGCTCCCCATTACATTTTGAAAGACAATAAAGCCATTAAGATGTTGGGCACAAAATACTGACAAAGACATAAGATGTGAAACAAGAATGGCCATTTGGAAGTTGAGCCATGGCAACTGGACTTCTTTTCTTGAGAGATCGAAATGTTTTGCTACTCATCCAAGTACAGTAGAACCTTGACTTATGTCCCGCTTGACTTCCGTCATATTTGACTTGCGTCCACTAGGGGTCTGTTTGACTTGCGCCGCAGGCTCCGAGTTACGTCTCGGAGCCCCGGCGTAAGGCCCCGGAATTGGGTGGCTGGGCTACATTTCTATGCTTATCCGTTCCGTAAGTCCAAGAAAAAAGGCCAAAAAAAAAAAGCCTTTTTTCCCCTGAGACCTCTCTACAAAGTGCCCTTTCACCTCTTTGCCCACCCCAATCCTCCCCAGGGCCCCACCTCTCCTGCTTTGCCACCGCGCACGGACGGCGGGCACACCCAGTCAAAGCCGTGCGCCTCTGGCGCTTCCTCTGCCCGCCCCAGCCTCTCTTCCTTTGCCGGTGCCTGCAGGTGCCAAGCACCTGGGAGGCGGGTGAGCCGGGAGAAGCCGCTAGCACGGCCTTCCCCCTACCCCCGGCTCTCTTCCGAAGCTGGCACCGCTAGCGCTGAAGATCCGGGAGGCGGGCAAGCCGTGGAAAGCCCCGGGCCACTCATGCGGGCTTCCCCCCACCCCTGGTTCCCACTTTTTTTTCTTTGCCGGCGCAGCCGGCGCAAAGCACCTGGGAGGCAGGTGAGCCAGGAGAAGCCCCACGCCACTCGTGCGGGCTTCCCCCACCCCTTCCCCCCCGGCCCTGACTTCCCAGGCTCACCGCCGCTGTTCACCCGGGCATGTAGGGCTCCCCTCTCCCACCCCGCTTCTCTCCCGTCCCCAACCTCCCAGACTCACCACCGCTGTTCACCCGGGCGCGCAGGGCTCCCCTCTCCCATCCCCTTCCCTCCCACCCACAACGGTGAGTCCTTGACGCCGGGCAGCTGCAAGGGGGCCTGTGGGGAAGGGCAGGGGGGCACCGCTGCCGCTGTAGAGGGCCCCTGGGAGGGGCGGCCTCGGGAATCCTGCAGAGCCCCCACCTCCTCTGCTTCCATCCCCTCCTCCTCCTGCTGCTTATGCTGAGGGTGTCCCAGCACGTGCAGAGGGCAGTTTGCTGCCGGAGGGAAGGCAGGAGGGGGTCTTGGGGTGTGTGCCCCCCCTCCAAGCAGGCAGGGAAACTGTGCCGTGGAGAGGAGCCCCCCTCACCACTCCCGGCCCACTTGGCGAGGGAAGTGTGTGTGTGTGTGTGTGTGTGTGTGTGTGTGTGTGAAATGTTCTGGCAGCACAATCACATCCATTTAGGGTTGTTATTGTTGTTGCTTTGCTCCCAAGGATTGGGCCACTTCCTGACCAGGATGGCACCTTTCGCTTCGTAGCAGAAAAGGTGATGAGCAGGATGAAGGCCCTGTCATAAACAGAGACAGCTCCCTCCTCCCCTTGGACATAGAATCTCATTTTTTTTGAAAAAAGATCACTAGCCATCATTGTTAAAAAGGCAGGTGTAGCTGCAGGCAGCCCAGACCTCCTGAGGGTGGAGCTCTCACTTAAACCTTGATCAAGCTGTGGATACTGTGTCTGGAGAAAGGACAAACCGCCTCCAAGCCCCATTCCTGAAGTGTTAAAACACTGCAGGAAATCGGCTGGAAGATGTTCAGTGCCAGACTGCATCACACCGAACAGGAAGATTTTTCTCTCTAACTCAGGATGGCAGGTTCGAAGGAATACAACTTCCCAGCAAAGCTTCCGGACTTAATGAAGAGTCTGCGGCAGTGAAGTATGGTTGAAAAGGTTTTGCATTGGCCTCCTCACATGTGCATCATTGTTAGTGTGGCTAATTCTCTCTCTCAGTGTTTAAAGTGCTTGCACACTCTAGAGGATGAAATGTGTACACTTCCAGATGCTTTGCACTGCAACATTCATCAACCCTCACCGTTGGCTATACCAAACAGTACTGTACGATATTGTAGTCCCAACAAAATCTAGAGGTTACATATTTTCCCCACTGTTGACATCCAGTTTTCTAATGACAACCAGCTCCTGGAATCTCAGACTGGAAAGCTGTATTAGTGTTTGGTTCTGTGTGTGAGAGAGGAAGTTTGACAGGTTAGGGGTGGGGAAGGTGATTTGCTAGGGCTACTGGCTTTGTGGCATGGGCAAATCTTGAACCAGAGACCTCTTGACTCATTGCTCAGTCTTTCAATTATTGTGCTATACCAGCTTCCACTTAGTATCCAGTTGCACAGAATTTGCTGTTGTTTTCTCCTTTCATCCCTGCTAACACTTTCTTTCTGATTATCAACAATAGAGATGGACACGAAATATTTTTTTATTTTGTTTTTCATTTCGTTACAGAAAAAAATGAAATGAAATGGAAATTTTTGTTTTTGTTTTGAGAGCGGGACTTGTCAAAATAAATAATAAAAATAAGCGCCGACCAGCCAGCCCCACACGCCAACTGGTCTGTTCGAGTTTTTTTTAAGTGTCAACTGGTCAGTGCGGTCAGTGTATGGTTAAAAAAAGCGCCAATCAGCCAGCTGGGTGCTGCGTGTGGGCCGGTCAGCATGGGGGGGGGAAGTGTCAATCGGCCCACACTACAGCTGATTGATGCTTGTTTTGTAAAGACAAAACAAAACAAAAAACACTGACAGGCTGGGCCCCATGCGCGATCAGGTTGGCTGTTAAAAAAAACATTTGAAAATAACAAACGAAAAATGAAACAAAATAAAAACCGACATGATTCTTTTTAAAAATAATGTTTTGTTCCAGATGAAACAGAACAAAAAAAACAAACAAAAAACAAAAACAAAATGCCATATTAACTGTAGTGGTCAGGGATTGCCAACTATTTTTGGAGTATGTTTACCCTGTCTTCCTCCTTGGAAAAGGACCCAAGGCGGCTTACAGTAAGGAGAAACTCTACAGTCCATTACAATTAAGACACAATCAGTTTGAGAAACAGGGAATTGAGGGGCATCGTACAGTATTATAAACACAAAGTCTGTGTAGCCGTGTATGGTACATTCATAAAAAGGCACAGTAGGTAGTCCATCATTAAGGGAAAGCTTGCCTGAAGAGAAAGGCCTTTGCATGTTTCCAGAAAGACATCAAAGATGAGGCAGTCCTCACCTCTAATGGGAGGGAGTTCCACAGTCTGGGCGCAGCTGCCAAGAAGGCCCTTTCATGTGTTCCCAAAAGGTGTACCTGTGAGGGAGGCAGGATGGAAAGGCCTCTCCTGATGACCTTAACACCTGAGTCGGTTCATACTGTGGAATTTGATCTTTGAGGTAGCTAGGACCCAGGTCATACAGTGCTTTGTAGGTTAAAACCAGCACTTTGAATTATGCATGATAGCTGGTTTGCACCCAGTGGAGCTTTTTTTAATAGGGGTGTAATGGGGTCTCTGTAACCAGCCCAGTCAGCGGTCTGGCTGCTGCATTTTGGACCCATTGAAGTTTCCTGAGGCTTTTCACTGGGAGTCCCACATAGAGTACATTGCAGCAGTCCAGTCAGGACGTCACTAGGGCATGAGTTGCTGTGGCCAGAGCTGGTTTCTCCGGGAATTCTAACTGTTGTACTGGGCATCCAAGCTCAGGGATGAGTCCAAGACCACCCCCAAGCTGTGTACCTCTTTTTTCAATTGGAAGGTGTCCCCATCCAGTAACAGGTTGCATCCCTATCCCTTGTTCTCCCTTTCGACCAACCAGGAGCACCTCTGTCTTGTCTGGGTTTAATTTTAATTTGTTCATCCTCATCCAGTTCATTACAAAAGTGGAACAGGTGATACCTTTAGGCTACTATAAAAATAACAAAACATTGCTAATATTTCGAGGGCAAGCCCCCTTCCTCAAGAGCAGTACCAATAGGTAACAACATGGCAGAAGATGGATTTACCAGGAATTATTTCTTAGGTGTTAAGTCCATGGCAAGATGGAAAAAAGGTATACTCAGTGGACTTTTCCAAATTTTATTCCAATCTTCAAATGAAATGCATGGGCCTTCTACACCCCCCCCCCGCCGTCGCTGACAAATCAGGGACTTTTGGTCTCGACAAGTCACATTGGGGAGAGGTGAGAATGTGTGTACGTGAGATCTGTGACATGTCTTTGGAATGACTGGGACAATAAAGGCATCTCCCTCCCTCCCTCCCCACACTTCGAAGGCAGCCCAGAGAACATCAAAGCTCCAAGCCTGAAGTAAACTGCCTGGCTTTTTTCCATCTTGCCATGGACTTAACACCTAAGAAATAATTCCTGGCAAATCCATCTTTTGCCATGTTGTTACCTATTGGTACTGCTCTTGAGGAAGGGGGCTTGCCCTCGAAATATTAGCAATGTTTTGTTATTTTTATAGTAGCCTAAAGGTATCACCTGTTCCACTTTTGTATTTGTCTTTTGTGATGGCTACATGGCTCCTTGAATTGTTTTGCTTCAATCCAGTTCATTACTGAAGCTAAATACTCATGTAAAGCCGAAATAGCAGTTGCCTTAGAATCTGGAGGTGACGAGAGGTATAGTTGGGTGTCATTGCCATAGTGGTGGCACTTAACTCCAAAACTCATGATAATGTCCCCCAGAAGATTCATATCGGTGTTAAATAACATAGGAGACAGAACAGAACCCTGGGGGACTCTACAGGTCAGAGGCTGGCTGTGGTGTCCAATATGAATCACTTAACACCACTTTATGCATTCTTTCCTGCAGGACGGATCAGAGCCACTTTAATGCAGTGCCCCCAATTCCCATTTTGGAGAGATGAGTCAGGAGCATGCCATGGTCTATAGTGTCAAATGCAACTGAGAGGTCTAGTAAAATCAAAAGGGACACAGATCCCCTATCCATTTTCCTGCGCAAGTCATCTACCAGTGCAACCAGTGCTGTCTCCATCCCATAGCCAGGCCTGAACCCAGACTGAAATGGATCCAGATAGTTTATCTCATCCAGAAACCTCTGGAACAGCGAGGCCACAACCCACTCTAGTACTTTCCCCATAATGGAATATTTGGTAATTGTTCAGTATTGTTGGAGGGCTTTTTAAACAGTCGTTTTACTATTTCCTCCTTTAAGCATGTTGGAATCCTGCCCTGTTGTAAGGGGACATTCACTACTCTTCCTAACCAGTCTGCCATACCTTCTCTGGTAGTTTTGGATGCTGAAGAACTCCAGTTCCCATGGGCCACAGCCAACAGGCACTGCTGAAGGAAGCTGGAACCCAACAATACTTGGAGGACTACAGTAACAAAGGGCCTTTTCACACGACCCCTAAAATCCGCGGCAAATGGCTCCCAGATCCGGAGCTTAAAACTGTTTCACCACCAGCTCTGGAGTTTACAAAAAATTAAGTGTGACCACGCCCACCTAAGCGCATCCCAGCACATTTTCCAAGTACCTGGTCTCCTAAGGTGAAAAATTTCTGATGCGGATGTAAAGTAGTGAGTGCCGGGCTCTCCTTGCCTTGTGTTTGTTTTTTTGTCCCCGCCGCCCCTTTAAGAGACAGGAATGATGACGACGACGGGGCTCGACGGGGCTCGGGGCGGTTTCCACCACCAGCAGAGTGAGGTGAGCCTGTGTTTTTTCTCCCTTTTTTCCTCCCTCCCCTCACGCAGACAGGAGCAAGGAAGTGCGGAGGGGGTGGGAACACAGGAAGAACGACGAACCCCCAAGATCTCTGGTCCGAATTTAAGTGGCCAGCGGATCTTAGGGGTCGTGTAAATGCGCCCAAACACCACCATGGTTTATTTCAGTCTGCATTACTCTTCAGAATTTCAGGTCCTCCATGAAGTTGTACTTTTTTACATTACAATAGTTCAAAGTAGACTGGCTGTCCATTAGACAACTGTGTCCGGAGCATTTGTGATTAGATTGGGTGGCAAATAGATTTGTACACATCCTGAAAAAGCTAAATTAAGTTATTACTAACCAGAGAGCTATTGAATTGTGTTGATTGTGCTAGATGGAAAGGTCTTGCGAGATCTTTTCCACAAACTTCATTTGAAGGAGAGTATTGATTTTTTAACTTTAAGACTCGATAGTTTCACACTTCCAGCATCAGATAAAATATCTCCATCTCAATTGTAGAAAGGCCAGTTCAATACTGTTTACCAAACTTCTAACTACAAGCAACAAAAGCACCGAAATATATTTACATCTATCATTTACCACCTACTGTCTCTGCCCTTTGACACAGCTTTCAACTCTGTTTCTTGCCTCAAAATAGTATCACCAAATTCACAATCTTTGGGTGATACTGATAATATACAATTAGAGATGGGCACGACTTAGCGGTATTCCCGTTTCCGTTTCCGTTACTCGGTTCCATTACTCTACGGAAACGGTAACGGGAATTACTCCGCCAGACTTCGAGCTCGAACCAACGAACGAACAATTTTGGTCTGATTTGTCGTGCTCGTTACTTGCATCGCGCGATTGCGCGATGCCACGCGGCACAGAAAAAAAGTTTTTAAAAGTTAAAAAAAAAAAAACGGTTCCCGGCCAAAAAGCAGGCGGAAAAATGCCTGCCGTGCCTCAGGGCACCTTACCAGAGGGGTGGTTTCTGGAGGTCCCCATCCTCCCCCCCATCCCCCGTCCTGGGCTGCTCTGGTGGGACTCGCCGCAGGCTCGCAGCCAGCAACAAGCCCAGTCTCGCTGCCAGCCGCCGCAATTAAAGCGCAAGCAAGCGGCACGGACGGCACAGGAAAAAAGTTTTAAACTCTCCCCCCACCCATTCCCGGGCCAAAAAGCAGGCGGAAAAATGCCTGCCTGACTAAGGGCGCAGGGCACCGACCGGAGGGGTGGTTTCTGGAGGGGGGGTCCCGCCTCCCCCCCGTCTCCTGTCCTGGGCAGCCGGACTCGAGTCGCCAATGCCATGCGGTGCGGGCGGGGGATCCAAAATGGGGCGGCGAACGCAATATTGTTTTTGAAATCGTGGTCCAAAAACACACAAGCACAAAAGAAACACGCAAAAATTTATAAGCTGCCGGATTTTTTACAGTAGCAGTGGGTTTTTTCTTGCAACAAAATGTCTCTCCTCTCCTCCTCTGTCCTCCATTGATTTTATTTTATTTTATTTTATTTTACACCTGCACAATGTTGGGCTGGCCGAGTGGCCATGTGGGAGTGGACCATGCAAATTTTTGGAGCCATCCCACCAATCGCATGGCCACTTGGCCACGGAGACTTCTGGGATGTGCCAAAAAGCCCCCTAAAACCTGCCCTAGCCCCCTAACTCTAACCCTAATCCTTGACTCCCTTACCCATACGTCACAGACTGTCTTCTTAGTGGGTCAGAGAGGCACCCAGAGGTGCAACCCACTAGCCCACCGTAACCTTACCCGTCACTAGCCTAACCCTAGCCCTTGCACTAACCCACCTTAACCCTAAGCCAGATCTACTTGCATTGCACTACACGCAAGTACGATTCCCTTCTTTGTGAGACATAGCGGGTGCGACCCAGTCTTCACGGTTCTCCTGGACGGCCGGCCGTGCACCAATGCACTGGTCTCATAGTCTGCAACTGGTATGCATATCCATATGGCTATGCATGCCATTTTGCAGCAGCAGGTGAGGAGGGGAGACCCCCATGTTGAGGGGTCTCTTGGAGCCTGCTTCCCCTTCCTAGTGGGTGAGGATAGGAGGCACCCACGGGTGCCTCTAGGAGCCCGCTTTCCCTTCCTAGCGGGCCAGAGGAGGCACCCACCCACTGTGTTTATTTATCTTATGGTGTTTTTATTTATATCTGTTTGCTGTGAGTTGCCTTGCATTTCAGTCTAGGGAGATAGTTAGGTTCAAAATTAAGGAGCCTTATGGTGCAATGGTTAAACTGCAATCAAGACTCCGCTCACACAACCTGAGCTTAATCCTGGGCTCAGGTAGTCAGCTCAAGGTTGACTCATCTTTCCATCTTCCTGAGATCTGTAAAATGAGTATCTAGATTGCCCTCTCTCTGTATGTGTGTGTGTGTGTGTGTGTGTGTGTGTGTGTGTGTGTGTGTGTGTGTGTGTGTGTGTGTGTG
>JAHTLZ010003448.1:0-24113 GCA_023846285.1 Phrynocephalus versicolor | reverse complement strand
GGGGGGGGGGGTTCTTTACACAGTCCAGGTTGGGAAATCCCTTGACAGAAGGAGGGAAGATTCGGTGCTTCTCCTTCTACCCCCTCTAGTCTGGCCTTCTGGCCTCCACTACCCTTCACTCCGGGCTGCACACACTGTGGCTCACAGAGAAGGGCATTGTGCTGGCTTGTGTGCTAGAAAACAGCCGTGGGCCCGTGATTGCTCTCCTCAAGTGGCTTGCGCAGACACCTCATGCGAAAGCACGCTTGGACTCTGCCTGGGACAGTGACAGGCCTCTGCAGGAAGTAGTGCCGCTGTGTGGGAGTGTTGTCAGCCTCTGGACCACTATTTAGTCTTCACTGGGCTGCCATACACTCTGGCTCACTAAGAAGGACAACTTACTGTTGTGATGGTGTCACCACTGACAAATTGAACAGCTTATCACACAGTTGCAGGCTTGGCTGTTCGAATTGTGGAAGTTGTGATTAACCACGAAGGGCATGCCACTGGGCTGGGCTGCAATGCACTCCATGTTTGGAGACTCTCCTGACGCACACGGACTGTGTGAGTTTCCTCCCCCACTCTCACTTGGCTGCCAACTGTGTCTCACAAGGAAGGGCATTTTCCTGGCCGTTGAAACAAAGGGTTTCTCTTGTAGAAGGATTAGGCTCCCCTTCTCTTAGCTGGAATGCCTTTGTGGAGCCGCTGACCCACAAGGAATGTGTGACTGAGTTTGTAGTTCACACATACAGGCTGAGCTCTGTTTCCTCCCCCACTCTTTCAACTTGGCTGCCAACTGTGTCTCACAAGGAAGGTTCAGCGTGACGGCACCCACCCAAATAAATGAAGTGTTTGCCTCGGAGAAGGACTGAGTTTGGAGGCAGCTTGGCAATTGGCACTGCTGCCGTTGACAAGAAAGTGTTTTCCTTGTGGAAGGTGTAGGTTTTGGGGTTCTGTTTCCTTTCCATTTGCTGCAACCCACTGTGGCTCACGAAGAAGGGCATTTTCCTGGCGTCCTCCTCAGGCCATTCAGCCACGCTAGGCAGCTGGAGCTTCCTGGCAATAATCCTCCCCTACGGTCCGGCCCTGTGGCCTCAGACTCAGGCTATGTGGCCTCCGCCACTCTTTCCTCTGGGCTGCAAGACGCTGTGTCTCACACTGAAGGGGGTTCCTGAATTTGAACAGCGTTCGAGTACGTACAGCACCACCAAGACTTAGTCCAAAAGTGACATGTGGTGGTGCATCGCAGGCAGTGTGGTGCCAGACCAAACCCAAGGTGATTGGCCTCCTCCTCCAGTCTTTCCTCTGGGCTGCAAGATGCCGTGTTTCACACAGAAGGGGGGTACTGATTTGAACAGCGTTCGCATCGCAGGCAGTGTGGTGCCAGACCAGACTCAAGGTGATTGGCCTCCTCCGCAACTCTTTCCTCTGGGCTGCAAGACACTGTGACCCAAGGCCAGTGGCATTTAAATTCCTGTCATGCCATTCAGCTCCATCCTTTTTATACTGGAGCTGGCAATGAGCCTGCCGCACTCTGGCTCTGTGCTGTGGTGCTCTCCTACTCTGCCTTGTGGCCTGGCCGGAGTGGCCGCCCTTACTCTGGCCTTATGGACGCGTCGACCATAGAGATAGTCCTCCTCCTTGTATAGCCTAGTGGGCTGGGCTGTGGGCTATAAAAGTTAAGTCAGAGCAACCCAGAGCCCTATCCCATTCCCATCCCTACCAAAAACTATTCCTGGCTGTAGCTACTAGCTAGGTACGTATGTACGTACGTGCAACGTAGCTTTAACCACCTCAGGCTCTAACTGTAGTCTAATGCATTGCTGAATGCTGACCAATCCGTGACCAAAAGCAGGGTTGCATTGGCTTTGGCTCATTGGCTGTATTGCTTGTCCTTTAAGTGTGTGTGACTTTGACTGTGAATGTGAAGTGAAGTGAAGGCAGAAGGACCTTGGAGATGGGGGGGCAATTTGAGAGGAGTAGAGTTGTAGACCCCTCATCCAGATTTGGGGAGGAACGGAATGTCTTTCTCCTGCTGCCTCTGAGAGGTGGAGGGGAGATGGGATGGTATCAAAAAACCAAACAACAAAAAAGTACAACAAACAGGCACGTCAGCCAGACCAAGTAGGGTGGCTGCTGGCTGGTTCAGCATCAGCAGATTCAGCACAGCAGACCAAGAGGGGAAAAAAAGAAATGCAAATTTGTTTCTACCCCACTTGGTTTGCTTAGGATGCACTCTAGCCTTGTTGTGCAGCAGCAAGTCCATCACCCAGGCAACTGCATTTCGCCTGCTCGTTTGCGGGACCCGTGCCCGTGCGCCCGCCCGCCTGCGCGCCTGCGCGCCAGCCAATCCCCCTGCCGTTGCCGCTGCCGCCGCCCACGCATGTACCCCCGCGCCCCCGCCACCCGCGCTACGCCCGCAAGCCGCAAGTCTTGGTCGGACGTCAAAATGCGCGAAATCGCGGCAGAAATGAAAACGAAAAACGAAACGACTAATTTTTTCGATTTTTTGCGAAAAACGGAAACGAAACGAATCGGACCCTAGCCGAAAACGAAAACGAAAACGAAGTTTTTTTTCTGAGTCGTGCTCATCTCTAATTATAACCAAAGTTTTTTGTCCATTGGACCATTGTCTCTTTCACTTGTTCATCTTCCATTTTCTATTCTAATAGAAATTTGTATATTTTCTTAATTAGTTTATTGTCTGAAGTCAACAGTATTTTATCAGATGTTGAAAACATACATTTTCAAACCTCTCTTATATCTAGTTTGTATTTGCATTAGAGGCCACCAAGAGGAAACCAGACCCTGGTCTATAAGGTCTTGCTTAGATTTTAGTTTTCCCTTCCATATCTAACATGTCTGTATAGGTTATAATTTTCACATAGTTTAAATTAAGATTAGGATATGCAAATGTTTCCATAGGTGAAACCCATCTTTGGAATTTTCATTTTTATTTTTTTCTATACCTTAATTGTGTGTGTGTGTGTTGTGTCGTTACAGTCATGACCGACTCTACGTGACCCCATGTCCATGGAGTTTTCTTGGCAGGAGTACTGGAGTGGCTTGCCAGTTCCTACTCCAGGCACCTACCACACCTAGTATTCCCTGGTGGTCTCATATCCAAGGACTAACCAGGGCTGGCCCTGCTTAGCTTCCAAAATCAAGCAAGATCAGATGTGCTTAATTAGTGAGCATCTAAGATAATGATTTTGAATGTACTGTATCTATCTATGAGTTTTAGTTTTGAGAGAAAGGCCTCTCCTGATTTCCGTAGCACCTGAGCCAGTTCATACTGCGAGATTCAGTTTTTGAGGTAGGGCCCAGGACTTTTAGTGTTTTGTAGGTTAAAACCAAATCCTTTGCAATCAGTGGGATTTACCTGTACAGTACAGTGGTACCTCTACTTACGAGAGGCTCTACTTATGAGCAATTCGACTAGAAAGCAGAAAACCGTTGGCGTTTTAACTGCTGCCTTACAAATTTTAGATGCGGTCTGCTCTACTTACAATTTTTTTTATTTTTCCCAATTCTTTTATTTCTTTTTCTAGATTTGGCTGCTATACATATGAGTTGTTCGACATGAGCATGCATTTCATTACCATCTCTATAGGTGACTTTTAGATGGAATACCATACATTATTGATTAGACTGAATTCACAATACTACCTGTGTTTTCCATTTTTAGTTTTTCATCTTTGACAATGGCTTTTTTAGTTTTAATTGTGCACACTCTGTTATTACCTTTAAAACTGCCTTTTTGTTGTGAGATACCTCTTCAAATTCATTGTTTTTAACTTGAATATGTCTTAAATGTTCTGAGTTGTATATTGTCCTTCAGTATTGTAAGCTGCCTTGGGTTCTTTTCTGGGGAGAAACGAAGGGTAAAAATATTCAAAATAAATTAAAATAAATATGTAGGCTACACCCTCTCTGACTTCACATGGGGACTCACTTGGTGTAAGGGCTAACAATTTACAGTATTTTGCTGTGTATAAGACAATATTTTTGTCTAAAATTGTTAGATTTAAAAATTGAGGGTCATCTTATATGTGGAAGTAAACTGAGGAAAGAGCTGCGTGATTGCAAAACTGTAATTTTGAGTTGGAAAAGTGGGGGTCGTCTTATAGATAGAAAAATATGGTAATCAATAATGAGCTCGACGCTTTATCTATAGCTAGGGGAGAAGGTTATGGAGTGAGTGAGCGACACTTGAGAACTCAGTAGCTGTTAACTAATGATTGAATGTTTTCGATGACATTTTCTATCTTGAGTTGATGGTTATGATTTTCTGTAGCATAGCATTGTTTACAGGGCAGAATCAGATTCACTATACAGGTATGTGTAAGGATTCAAGAATACCAACTGTGGAAAACAGAAATCATACTAGATTGATCTCGTGGCGCAGTGGTTAAATGCTTGTACTGCAGGTAAAACTGTGCTCACAACCTGGGGTTCAATCCCCGGTAGCGGCTCATGGTTGACTGAGCCTTCCATCCTTCCGAGGTCCGTAAAATGAGTATCCAGCTTGCTGGGGGGGGGGGCAGTGTGTAGCCTGCATACTGTAATTAAAAACTGTAAACCGCCCAGAGACTACTTGAAGTGGTACGGGGCGGTATATAAGCAAACAATGTTGTATGGGGAGAGGAAGAAAGTGAAACACTGAAAACCTTCCCCATGCAGTTCTTCCACTTAAAATCACCCTCCATCTTGACATTACTAGTTCAATAGTTGGAGAAAATACACATTTCGAAGGCAACAAAGTGAATATTGAATGGCAACCTCATGCATTGTGCTTTGCTGGGGTGTTATAGTAACAACGAGTGGGATAGGACAAAGGTGTTTGTTTTGCTACAGGTAATTAATTGCCTTACTGTATTCAAATATATGTTTGAAAAGTAACTAAAACAACTATTTTAGTTATTTTAAAAAAATGGAAAGTAAAGAGTTGCTTACAAATTATTATTTGGGGGTTAGGAACTGTAATGAATTACTTTTTACGTTACATTTAAGGCACTGTATATTATAATTTTGAGATTAGTCTTCAACAGGAGGCACCACATGTGAAACTATTCTAAAATACATCTTGTGATGGGGAAAACATTCCACAATTTAAAGAAAATGCAGTGGTACTAGATTTGTTCTCAGAAAGAGAAAAATGTGTTCAAATATTCAAAAGTGGCCTTGAAGGAATCACCCTAAGGCCATTGGTTCAGAAATCCTGGTTGTGAAATTGGATTAGACTTTTTCCAGAGTTTTAGCAGGCAATCAACAGAACTGGGCAAATTTCATCCGTAGAAGATGGAAGCAGATCCCTGTTGCCTTTTGCAGTATGAGGATACCTCCCTGTTCTCTCATGTCCCACTGAAGCATTAAAGTATGGTGGAGGCAGAGAGTCAAGAAGATCACTAGGTTTCCTATACAAGGCTAGGCCCAGCTGCCTGCACCACCACGAGAGCAGCTTCCATTTTCTTGAAAGTCCAATATAACGGCAATGGAGATCCAGACACTGCTGGTTTGATCCTGTATCTCACAGGACTCTATATGTGGGGGGATTTGAGGCCAATTCAGGGAGATGAGGTTAAAAAGGAAGAAAAGTCCCATAACCAGTGAGTGGCAACTCATTAATTAGTTGCAATTCACATCTGCAATTTAATCCCCACCCCCACCACCTTTGACCTGCAGCCAGAGAGACCGAAGCCACTGAGCTATCCATTTATACAATTTCACTTAGCCTGGCAAAAATCTCCAACAGGATTCTGCCCCTTCTCAACTGCCTTCCCCTTATGTATGTTCTGTCCAGGTGTTTTGAGCTAAAATTCCCCTTCGCTCCAGATAATGCATGGTTAGTATTCTGAGTCCATGGAAATTGTGGGTCCAAAGCATCTGAAAAGCTCTGGGTTGGGAATCGTCTCCTTCTTGAAAACATAATCTAACCATTAGTCTCAATTTAACCGCTTGACAGAGCTATGCTGGTCATTCTCAAGCGCTTCCACTCCGTCCTGTCCGTCTGCTCAAGTTCTGTTTTCTTTTCCTCTTGTGTGGCTCCACCGAGAAACATTGAGACAAACGTGTATGGTTTGTTTGTTTGTTTTTTATTTGTTTGTTTACAGACGGTGGGGATTGGGTGGGAAGTGGGTGTACAGTTTTGTCCTCCCTACTAGGCCTCCCGGTTTCTCTGTACTCCGGAAGGGAAGGTCTGTGGTGTAGCAAATGGCATCTACTTAAGCGGCAAGGTAAACACACCAAGAACTTGAGAGGCCCAGGCTATGTTTTTGTGTACGATACACAACACTAATGGTGCAGCTCCGCAGAAGTGTACACTTGATTTCTTCCCATATCCTGCCCTAAAAACAAAAAACAAAGGCCTGGCAGTAAAAGAAGATGAATCAAAGAAGAAAGCTATGACAACGAGACTATCCCTGGAACAGCCCTGATGAAAAAGAGAGGGTGTTTTCTTCTTTTTCACAGATCTCTGAAACTGTTCCAATACGGGAGCATTGATCAAAAGGGAGCATAAATTGGATATGGCCGGGAAACACCGTGACTCATAAAGATCTACATGAAGATCAAGTGTGGATATCAGAAATGAGCAAAGATTGAGATCCAGCACTGTGAGAGCAGACTCTCCGTATAGAATCATCCACTCCTGTCATATTCTACTGTATATGAATCCATCTATAGAGAGGTTTCCCTGTGAAACAGAGATACGGGGATGGGTACTTTTCCCCCCAATTATGCTCCCCCCAAAAAAAAAAAATCCCATTCATTTCCAACATTGCTTTTGGCATAAGATTTCAGAAGCTTTTCGTTCTATTTAGGTAAGACAGGGAGGGAAATAAGGAATAATTCTCCCCTGTGACAGAGAAGTTAAACTGCCATACTGCAGTCAGGACTCTGCTTGCGACCTGAGTTCCACCCCAATGGGTTCAGGTAGCCCTTTGCTCCAGCTTGACTCAGCCTTCTATCCTTCCAAAATCAGTAAAATGGGGGGGGGCTCACTCAGGAGGGGAATGTCATTGTCCAAGTAATTATGTTTTAAACAAACCAGAGGGGGCTCCAAGCACTATAGGGTGGTATATAAGTGGAAACAAGGACAGCAAACTGCTTCCCCGATTCTGCCATTGCACACCATTGGGGACCTGTTGAAGGGCCAGACTAGGAATGATATTAGCCACATGGATAAACATATATTTATTATAATAAGTTTATTAATAGTCTACCATCTTAAAATTTCACATTTCTAAGTTAATTTCCACAAACAGTTCCAGTTGTCATTCATCATACTGTCTGGGTGTGCTTAATATTAATTACATCACGTCTTAGTACCACCGAATGCATTATTCCTTCTCTCCAACCAGTCATAAAATCTATTCCACATTGAGTGATACACAGAATCCTCTTTTTCTTTAATTCTCAATCTCCTTCTGTCCATCTCAGCACAGTCTAAGATTTTTTTTGTAGAATTGTTTCCTCCTTAGGTATGTTTTCATTTTTCCACATTTGAGCCCACACTATTCTAGTGGCAGTCAAGATATGCAGTAAAAGCAAAGTGTTCTGCTTATATACCGCCCCATACCACTTTAAGTAGTCTCTGGGCGGTTTACAATTTTAATTACAGTGTGCAGGCTACACATTGCTCGCCCCAGCAAGCTGGGTACTCATTTTACCGACCTCGGAAGGCTAGGAGGCTGAGTGAACCTTGAGCCTGTTACGGGGGATTGAACCCAGGTCGTGAGCACAGTTTTACCTGCAGGACAGGCCTTTAACCACTGTGCCACGAGGCTCAGTGTATAATATATCTATCCTGTATATTAATATTTTCTGGCATAATACCTAGTCGAAACATTTCTGGTTTAAATTCTATATTCAGCTTAGTTATTTCTTTAAGCCATATATGTATTTTAACCCAATTATTTCTTTGCCCTCACATAAGACCACCATGCATGAGACTATGTCCCATCCTGATTTTTTTTACATTTCCAACAAACGTGTCTAACAAATGAATAGCCATCTCGTATTATAAGGCAGCTTCCTGGTCTCGCGCACCTTTGAAAGTGAAGGACAGCCAAGCAGGAGGCAGTTCTTAGCAGATCAGAAACACTTTCCACATTTTGGTCCCATGTCAGCTTTTTCTTTATTCCATTCATTTCCTATGCCACTCATTCAAATAAAAACCAAGGTTGAAGGTGTCCATTATTTGAAATGTAAAGTGAAAAACACACCATACACATACACACACAATGAAATATGTGTGAAACATAACTGGATGTAGTTGGTTTTGGGGACTCAAATCAAAACCTTTGTATTAAAACTAAATGAGTATAGCGCTAATCAGCAAATCAATTAAAAGACCTCTGGAAGATAGAGAACCATATCAGGTATGACCACAACTACTACTGTTAGTGCCACGGTTTGGGGTACCTTTGATGTTTTTATTGATTATTGATTATTTATTTTTGAGTGCAGTTTCCATAATAACCACACCAAGCTGGTCAGGAGATTCCAGGAATTTTCGTCCCGCAGAGGAACATTTCTAAGCCTTGAAGACGGCAGCAGTGAAAATGACAACCACTAGATTTTTAAGAAGTAGTTCTTGGAAGAAAGGACAGCCATGTTTAGCAGAATAGCAAAGCTCTAATTTAATCCATAGGCTATAATTACTCAAAAGGTGATGGTATCTGCTCTGAAACAACCTCTTAGAAATACCAGGACATTTGCATGGTTATTGATCAAACGGAACCACAGGATTTCCGAAAGTCACCTTGTTATAAATGATCTCCCACACTCATACACCATTTGTTTAAACCCACCATTTGGAGGTCAGGATGGTGTTTGTACAAGAGTAATGAGTTGTGAGTAATGGCTTTCCTTGTAGACGAGGTGTGTTTTGTTTTAAAGCAGGCAATAACTATTTAGATTGGGATTTTCAAAGGCACAGCAATGGCTTAGGAGTCCATCTCTCACTGGAAACTCAATTACTGATCTTCACGTAGGTCACGGTTAGAGACTTGGAGGTCACGGAGTCCAAGGATGTGTATCAACTACTGAATTCATATGGACATTCCAGATCTTTAAACGGGAACTATGCCTGGTTAGGGTATAGGTTAGCAGATGTGGTATACCATATATTATTCATCTCCTTGCATAATATGAAAAGACAATCTACTTTTTTTTAAAAAAAAAGTTTGGTGTTGACCAACATAACTGCAGTAAACATTTTTGGGTTTGGAAGAGTCAGTTTAAGTAGGAAATGTTAAACATTTATGTTAGAAATGCTCTGTGCAGGCTCATGGTCTTCATACTAGTTAAAGGTATTATATGTAATACCATGGCTTTTGTGAAGCTGTTAAATCCTCGGTAGGTTTTACCCATCTGCAGAAAAAGGTGTTAATTAAAGAACCAAACAGAAGTAAAGAGGCACATTTTGATTTCACCCGGGTCCCTACGCTGTGGTTAAGAGGCATCAGAAAGGCATGCTTTTCATAAAGTATTACTACAATCATTGCTGAAGGTTGCTCACAATGTGCAAATAAATATAAAAAAACTAGAGTAAGAAAATATAAATATTCACTGGAAGAGTACTGTGCTTTCATATTATACCTTGGAGATGGTCATTTGGAGGCCATTCAGATTTTTCAGATTTTTTTTGTACTCCAGCAGCCATTAGCTTTGGTAGCTAAAAGACTGGGAGGACAGCTCCAATTGTTACTAAAAAAAAAAAAAAAAAGAAAAGAAAAGAAAAGAAAAGAAAAGAAAAGAAAAGAAAGAAAGCTCCCCAACTTATTTTAGGCCCTGTAGATGTAGGCAGTAGAGATGGGCACAAAAATGAAAAACGAAACACCCAAAATTTGGAGAGGTTTTGGGGGGTCAGGAGGCTGAGTTATTAAGCTCCAAAAGGGGTGCCCCTAGCAAAAAATCTTTCTAATTGATTGAATCAGGATAAGGAAGCCAAGCCGTAGTGCTCGCCCATGGGTTGGCTCTTGTGGTTTCCGGATTTAGTTAGAAAGTTTTCCCAGGGGCACCCCCTTTGGAGCTTAATAACTCATCCCTGACCGCCAAACCTTTCCAAATTTCGGGGGCTTACAAGAAAGAATCCAAAGCAGATCCCTAGCAATTTTGGTGCCTCTAGGACCCAGGGGAGCAGAGTGTATTTTTTTTTCATTATAAAAAAGGCAAAGGTTTCCCCTGCCCATGCATGCTAGTCGTGTCCAACTCTATGGGCGGTGTTCATCTCCATATTCAAGCCAAAGAGCCAGTGTTGTGTTGTGTATTGATCTGTAATTGCTTGTTGAAGTAACTGCCTTCCTGTTCCAAAGGGAACAGGCCTATTGGTTGATTCTAGTTGCTGCATTTGGATCCTCAATCCTATTGGTTCCCGCCAAAAGGCAGCCTTGTGATTGCTTGTAATTGTTCCCTCCAAAATATATCTTTTCCTAGCCAGTCCTGGTGCCTATAAATGTAACTCCCTCTCCCCAGTCCCCAGTCTTGTTCTCTCCCTGAATAAAGAGCTGTTCACTAGAAGCTGTCTCCAGCTTGCTATGTCTCAGAGCTGAAATCACTAACCCCACGCCACAATAGTTGTGCAAGTCCCTGGCCACGTGACCAGCATGGCTGCAAGGAAATACTGTTTTACCTTCCCACTTTTTATTGCCATACCTATTTATCTACTTGCATTTACATGCTTTCGAACTGCTAGGTTGGCAGGAGCTGGGGTTAACAGCAGGAGCTCGCTCCGCTGCATGGCACCCGGGATTTGAACCGCTGAGGTGTCGACTTTGCAGCCAACAGTTTTCGGAGCCTTAGTCCTCTGAGCCACCATGCCCCATGTTTCATTATAAAACTACAGTACTTTAAAAATTTGTTAGTAACGAAATGAAATGAAACACTCCTTTTCCGTTTCATGCCCATCTCTAGTAGGCAGGCTCATGGTGCAATGGTTAAACTGCAGTATTGCAGTCCAAATTCTGCTCATGATCATGTATGATCCCAAAAGATTCAGGCTCCGCAAGGGGTACTACAGCAGCACACACTTCGGGGAGGCACTGTACAAGTGGTTGTCGTTATTGGAAGCCAGGTGCATTGGATCGCAGACTATGCAACACTTTTCTCCTTTCCTTACAGACCCATCTAAACCATATTTCTCTCTCTCTCTCTCTCTCTCTCTCTCTCTCTCTCTCGCTCACTCGCTCTCTCTCTCTCTCTGTTGGCTTTATCTCCCTGAATCTCTCCACCAGCATGATAACTGTCTTGCCTTGTTCTCTGGGGAATCCCTGGAGCTGTATTTTAAAAGAAAGAAAGAATGGGAGGGAGAGGAGCTTTTCAAAATTCTGAGAGATTAGGCAGGCACCCCAAGACTGATCAAGCCACCTTGGAACTGAAGCCAGTCGGCTCCTTCTGACAGCAAAAGCCGGGATTTCCTGCTGCCTGCAATGACCGTGTAAAGCATTATATTGGCAAGGGAAGCCCCATCCATGACTATGTACAAGGAGCAAGGAGCCTTGCATCTCAAAGCCTACATTTACTGGAAGCAATTATTTTTCAAAGCTTGCATGTATCAACATCAACCAAAGCATTGCCACAAGAAAAGAAAAACCTCATATTGCAGTTATAGAGCAACAACGGCACGCAGGACATCGAGCCGTACATTCTGCTAAAGCTCTGCTCCATAAAAGCTGCCGAAAATAATTCATGTAGGTTATAAATTGCCAGTGGGCAGCGCTCTTCCATGAACCAGAGGATTGCTTTTGCTGTCTAACAAGAAGCACTGAAGAGGAAATTACGAAATTCACCCGCTCAGATCTCTGGAGGGTTATAAACTATGCCAGTAACATAAGATAGGAACCAACTTCTATCACCACACCTACACATAATTTATAGCTGAATGGAATTATCAACTGGTCCATGAGTAGTCTTAGAAACACGTGAGCAAAGACCACTTCATAAACAAACAAAAAAATTAATTCCAACCCATCAAAGCAGCACAGGCTATCTGTTGGGATGGACATCACCCAATGAAAGTGTGGGAAAATGTTGTATATTGGCCCATTTCTTCTTCTTCTTCTTCTTCTTCTTCTTCTTCTTCTTCTTCTTCTTCTTCTTCTTCTTCTTCTTCTTCTTCTTCTTCTTCTTCTTCTTCTTCTTCTTCTTCTTCTTCTTCTTCTGGTTTTTAAAAAGAGATCAATAACAATACTGAAGCATTCTATATGTCCCCAAAGAAATACCCAACTGATTTGGTGATAAAGAATATATGTACAGTCAAACATAGATAGAACCAAGAGGTCTTCTGACCACTGGATAACAGAATGATCCGTTCTCCTCTATATTTGTTGTGTGAACAAAACTAGAGTTTGATGCCATATTAATTTGTTTGATTTTAAGGAGTCACAGGATTCTCTGCTGGTTTTGTTGCAACAGATGAAGACTGTTTATGTATTAATTATGTAATCAATTGTGAAGTGACAATCTCCCCGCCTAATTCCTCTTTTTCCTTACACAGTGCCACAAATGCTGTGGGGAAAAGGCCACAGAAATGTCAAATGTGCAGTTCTCCATAATATGAGCATTTTACAAACCTGTTTACAACAGGCTTTTCAAATTTCTGCCCTGTTTGTGGGGAGAGAAACTGAAGGGACAGATCCACTGACTTCCTCAAGAGAGTAGAGAAATTCTTTAGTGAAGGTGGGGCTCACTAGTACCAGTTGTTACAGGGCAGTTTTATTCTTTTCTCACAAAGGATGTTTTCTTCTTCTCCTCTTCCCTACTGGTACAAGTGACAGCGTGGACTTCATTTTGTTTTCTCACGAGGCAGCCACCAAATGCATTTGGCAAAATTCTGGAAATAATTTTGCAATGCGGCATTCTATTCCCCATGAATTAACAAAGAAACTATCTCAGAATATTTGACAGAAAAAGGTCTTCTGAGAAAGTTTGGCTCACAACTTCTCATTATTTAAGATTCAATACTCTCCCTAATGTCTCATTATTCTGAGTACATTGTCCATACATTTTGTTTCTACTGTGGATACTCATTAATATTTCCCTCCCTGCTATGTGAGGCAAGGCAATGTTATGTTCAGTACAGTACCAGGGAAAAAGTTCAGCTAGTCCTCTGCCATAATTTGTACGCTAATTTCCACTACCACCACCTACCCACCAAAAATCACCATAAAAGAGGCTTCTGTTTTATTGTCTCATTCTCAGGATCCTTTGGAATTGTTGAGATGATCATAAAGTTGTAAGGTAGGCCAAGGTGTCGCATTTGTTTTTAATTTCTGCCAAATCTCTCATCCATGCTGTGCAACACTCCTGGATTCTCACCATTTGTGATCTGAGAAAGCCTTCTGATGAGTTTTCCTCTTGACACCTTCCCTCTTGGCCATGCTGGAAGTTGGGTAGGGTTGCGGGCTTGAGATGGATTTGTTCCAGTGATTCTACACCAGGAAAGACAAAACCTGCACACACTTGTCATCCGCCATCTCATAACCACAAGGGCCCTGAACTTCACTGTGAGCATTATTACCAAATGTTCGTCTTTTTAAAAAATATCTTTTTAGTGGGATTTCTTTTCTCATGGGAGAGAGCCTTACTTCAATGTCTATTTATTTATTTATTTTGAACATTTTTTTACCCCACCTTTCTTTCTCCTTGGAAAATATATAATAAACCTTTCAGAGATGCCATCCAATGTTCAGCTCAGGCATCAGCAACATCCCACAATCGGTGCTTCGGTATTCCGCACATTCTGCTGATGAGAAAGCATTCTGTTCTTCCCATATTCTGTTCTGGTAGCAAAGAAGCAAGGCCAACTCTACAGTGAGGCAGAATGAGGCAGCAGATTGTTGTGAGTGCCATTAAACAGCATGAAATTATTAGCCACTACGTGATGGTTGCATTTCTACTGGCAGGAATAGGTAGACAAACTAGTGGTGTGTAAGTGTGGTGTGCGGTCACTTATGTGGGTGGGTGGGGCTCTGTGTTGATGGGTGTGGTTTTTTTTTTAACCTTAGTTGCAACAATAACTTGGGTGGCTTTGGGTAAGAGTATGCACCTCGCTGTGGATCAGAGAAAGGTGCCACCTGCTGTCTTGCTTCAGGCAGCCAATTTATCCTGGGTTAAAAACTAGTAGCCTATGAAACGGCCAAAGTATTTGGAGGAGATTTAAATGCAAATGACATGGGTGGTAACGGCCCGCATGCCTCAAACTATATAATGTATCACCCACAGTAGAATTACGAGCCCACAACACATCTCAAAGGGATGCAGACTGGAACCTCTGGGGAGATTGCGTGGTGTAGGTCTTGTCGTGTCAAAACAGCACAAGCAAAACAGGGCGATCCAACAAGATCGCAATTTGGTGCTTTCAGCATGTCCTGAATGAGACTTTCCTGATTAATCCTCACTGTGTCCTTTCCCTAAGAAGCCAGAAAGCCAGACAGCTTCCCATCCATAGTTAAAGGTTATTTGACATTGCCCATTTCTTCAGAGCCTAAATGACATGAGCGACATCTATACAGCTGAGAAATTTCCTCTGAAAGCAGTGATCAGCTGGGATTTAAACACTAGTGCGAGGGATAAAAGTAATCCACCCTTAATTAATGTAAATATGCTCTCAAATACATAGACAATGGCAATATAATGATATACAGTGGTACCTCAACTTACAAATTTAATCAATTCTGAATGCATGCTCTTAAGTCGAACTACTCTTAAGTCAGGGTACCTATCTAAAAAATTGGGGAAAAAAAGTTAAAAATAAAAAAAAATGAAAAAACAGTAGCAGTTAGACCATATCTAAAATTTGTAAGGTGGCAGTTAAAACACCCACAGTTTTCCGCTCTTAAGTCGAATTGCTCTTAAGTTGAGCTGCTCTTAAGTCAGGGTACCTCTGTATAAGGTTTTGCAGAATACAATGCCTACCCTGTTTCTGCTTACTTTTAATATTTAAAAAAAAATCTTCCATGGAAAGTTTTTTACTGTCTACAAGTTCAACACACTTAAACACATGCCTACACTGAAGTCAGTCCCACTGCCTTCAACGGGGCTTAGTCTAGGCAAATGGGTATAAGATTGCAAACTTTTTTCCCAGTAAGTCCGTGTCTCAAATGGCCTGCCAGAAATACCATATTTTCCCATCTATAAGACGACCCCATGTATAAGATGACCCCATTTTCCAGTGCAAAATTACAGTTTTACAATCACACGGTTCTCTCCTTTGCTTACTTCCATGTATAAGACGACCCTCAGTTTTTAGTCTTACCAATTTCAGACGCAAAATATAGTCTTATACATGGAAAAATAATGTGTGCTTTGTTCTCCAAGGTATCTTTTGTACACCCAAGAGACAGGTGGCACGGGCAAACCATGTGTGATACTCGTGAAGATGGTGCCTCAGTGCAAATACGGAGATCCAGTTTAGAGCTTTAGTAATTGTTTGTTTTGGTAATAAGGCTTCTTTGGCACAAAATCCTATAGGAATCGTGGTTCATTTTAGTTCACAGTTTGCTTACATTAGTTCATGCATTTAAATGTTACTTCTTAAGGAGAAAATAATGTTGTTTATTTTTCATGCTGTCCTTACTTATTTCCTGGGAAATCCCTGAATATGAATATAAATCTAAAGCATTCTATTTATAAGAGATTAAACATAACAGACTAAAGCTCAGGAGACCTAGTTCAAATCCACAGTTGGCCACTGGAATTCAATCAGGGTAGCATTAGGGGAACACTCAACGTGTAACTCACATACCTGTAAAATGCTACTAGAGATACCATAAGTCAGAAGCAACCTGCCAGCAAGTAAAATACAGTGGTACCTCGGATAACGAAATTAATTCGTTCTGTGGGTCATTTCACTAACCAAAATTTTTGTTACCTGAAATGCGGTTTCCCATTGAAATGAATGGGAAGCCACTTAATCTGTTCCAGAGGTCAGATTAAGTAACAGTCACCTCCTTTCCCTTGCTGGGCTACGCAGCGGGGGAAAGGACGTGTTGGATCAGGCACCCTAAAGCCAAGCCCAGCAATGGGGGGGGGACTTTGGGGTGCCTGATCCCAGTGGGGAAGCAAGGCTACCAACGTGGGGAGTAAAGTTGGGTGGCAGTGGCGAAGGTGCTAGCTGTTCCTGCTGCCCAGTTTCCCTTCAGACGGCTAGCACCACGGCCACCTGACTTTGCTCCTTGTGGTGGTAGCAAGCAAGGGGTGGTGGTTTTGGTTCTTTCCCACACCTGAAAAGAAGACATCTACTTTTTGGGGTACATTCTTTTTGGGAGTGGGTAAGACCCACCTGCCGCTACTCCCTACAAGCCTGGGGGGTAGGGATGAAAGCTAGTGGTGGCAGGCAGGAGTGGCGGTGCCCGGGAAGTTCACATGGCTGAGTACAGCCGTTCAAACTTCCCAGGCGGTGGGCTGAGGGGTGCAGCACCCAATCCCACGGTCTGCCCAAGGGGGTGGTGTGGCTGGGTAGACCAGCGAATAGGGTGCTGCACTGCCTGGTCCACCGCCCAGGAAGGTTTTAACTTCCTGTTCTGCTGCCGGGGAATTTCAAACCTTCCTGAGTTCAAGCTGCTAGGAAAGGTTTGAATTTCTCCAGCAGGAGATGGAGCGAGAGGTTCAAACCTTCCCTGGCAGCGGACCCAATCCACAGCGATGCCCAGCCACAGGGGGTGGTGTGGCTGGGCAGACCGGCAGATTGGGTGCTGCACCCCTCAGCCCCTCACCTGGGAAGTTTGAACAGCTGCACTCAGCCATTTGAACTTCCCGGCCACTGCCACTCCCGCCTGCCGCCACTCGCTTTCATCCCCCTCAGGCTTGTAGTGAGCAGCAGCAGGTGGGGCTTACCCACTCCTGAAAAGTACATACCCCAAAAGTAGGTGCCTTCTTTTCAGGTGTGGGTAAGGACAAGTGTGTGTGGGGGGGATTAAAGATGCAACTGAAAGCCGAAGGCACTCACTTGTCAGCCAGCGGCTTCATTCAGACTGACCAGTTTCCAATGGGGTATGCCCAAAAGTGATAAACTGGGCACCTCATTGGAATTTTCATTAGCAGAAACATCCCTATTCTGGGAAAATCTGTTTCGTTATCTGATTTTTTCCATTAACAGAGGCATTCTTTATCCGAGGCATTGCTGTAAATAAATCTGTTTACCTTCTGCTTGCAAGCTCATAATAAAATGACACACCTTTATTGGTTGGTTGGTTGGTTGGTTGGTTTAAATACAGCTCCCACCTCTTATTAGTGCCGTTGATCTTTATTTACTGAATGACTGTGGACCAAAAGAGCATTGTCAGTAGATGGATCTGAAAAGAAGAGAAGGAAGGCTGGTACAGATCTATGACCAAACCATTAAACAGAGTTATCAGGTGACATCCCATGCTTCAGGACAGATGCCCATCCGCAACCTATCATTTTTGAGATGTGTTCTTCTTCACCCTCACCAGCCAACATAGCCCGTCTGAGTAAAAGAGCCAGGCTGTAGCAGGAACATTTGAAACAAGAAAAGGAACACTTTTGAAACAGTAAAGACAAATGTGCCACACGGGGTCATTACTAGTGAAAAATCTCCCATTCAAGGATGGGGCCTCGAGTCACGCAACTTGCTGTCGAGTCCCATTTACCTAAGGGCAACTCCACTTAGAGACGGCTTCCCCCCACCCCACCCCCACCCCCAATGACTCAGACCTGACTCCCAACTTGGTCCCATTTCTCCAAGTTGCGCTGTTGAGTCCCTGTTCTTTTAATGAAGGACACCATAAAGGCAGAAGCTTTGCAATGATCACCAGAAGATACAGGAGAGGTGGGCAAATGCCAGCATTTTCCCTTCCCCCTCTCACAAAATACCAGAACTAGGGGGCATACATTCAAATTGAGGGTTGGGAGAGTAAGAACTGACGAAAGGAAATATTTTTTCCACCCAGCGCATTGTTAGTCTGTGGAACTCCCTGCCACAGGATGTGGTGATGGCATCTGGCCTGGATGCCTTCAAAAGGGGATTGGACAGATTCCTGGAGTTAAAATCCATCACAGGTTACAAACCATGATGGAGATGTGTAATCTCCAGGCTTAAAACCAGGGTACTTCAAGGGCCAGATGCAGGGGAGTGGTTGCAGGAGACAGATATCTAGTCTTGTGCAGAGGCTCCCAGAGGCATCTGGTGTGGCCACTGTGAGATACAGGAAGCTGAACTAGATGGGCCTTTGGCCTGATCCAGCATGGCTCTTCTTATGTTCTTAAATGGAGGAGGAAGAGATACTGATGGGGAGGAAGGGCTTTTGGGAGGGTGAGGGAGGTGCAGTGGGGGTGGGGGAAGGAATTCTCATATTGGCCATGACTATGACTACGAGGGTAGCCTGGGCAAGAGAAGGAGGGCAGGGAGGAGGAGGATTTTACTAATAGGGTCTCAGACTTTGGACTTGGGACTGGATGCCTAAGGCTCGGGCTCAGATTTGGGACTCAGGCCCCAAGATCTGCCAACATCCCTGTGATCCTCCATTCTCTGGAAAGCCCACTTTTTGTTCCACAACTAATAGAGTTGGACTAGAAGACCTCAAAGGTCTATTCCAACCCTACGAGGAATCTATGGTTCTATGATTCTATGAAATTTTGCTACCCCAAATTTCCAACAAGATAAAGCTGTTTGACATTGATTAATTAATTTTGTGATCTAATATTCCAACTCTTCCAACGGTTACAAAGTGATGGGGAGTTGTGCTGTTATTAGGTCCCTATTCTAACTGTCAGTGGCCCCATGGAATAGTTAGCCATTTTCTTGTTCTAGGCAGCTTGTGTGTGTATCTTTGGGATGGAGAACTTTGGAGTAGTAGCTGCATATTTTTACGGAGATACCAGAGAAACCATTTGTGAACAAATGATAATGGGTGTACGAAGGTATGTAAATTATAGGTAGTTCAACACGAGAGCTGAAATTATGTTAGTGTTTAGAGACATTATTTAGGGAGGGGTTTTGTGCCTGAGAAACCAAACTTGTGAACAAAGAGTCTGCTTATTATAGCCTGAAGGCCAGTCACAAAACAAAACAAGCCAAGCTGCAGACTACAGGAGATGAGATGCGCTCCTGCTGTTACAATAACAGGGAGCAACAGAGAGTAAACACTTGGTGGATTCCCTCATCCAACGATGGGTTGTACGTAACACAGAATCATACCTAAGAGGCACATCCTCAACGCATCTCTTTTAGTCTGACATCTCACTTAGAAGCAAACATGCATGTCAATGACAATTAAACTTCCTGTTGTGTTTTAAGGGGGAAAAAATTAGAAGCAGACAAAATGTGGGTAGAAAAAAAGTACTTAACCCCTGGCCATTTCTTTTTCCTTTTAGAAATCACTTCTGTCAGGTTGCCTTCCTCCTCACTCAGAGGTGAACAGGTTCAGAAATGTGAATCCTTTCTTTTGTGAAAGGAGAAGCAATTGGCCAAAGGCAACTTGAAAAGTTACACACAAGGCCTTGGGATGTGCACTTCCATCCTCACCTCGCCCCTGCCCATGTAGCTGCTGGGCACCTTTTATCTGTGCATCTCCCTGTTCTTCACTCCACCTTTGATGAAGGCCGTGGCACACAGCCACGACGTACGCCCACAGCTGATGCCATATGATTATGGCTTTCAATGAATGACAAGAGAAAAACTTTCGTAGCCTCTGGCTTTTTGGAAAGGAATGTAATTGAAGTAATCTTACAAAGTATGCACACCCAGATGCTCTATCTTCTCACATACCTTGGCTGCTGAAGAATGCATTTTGGCAAAGTGGGAAAGTTGGCTGATGTGCTGTCGAGTTGTGCGGTAGAGCGACTTACACAACCAGCTTGGATTTTCTAGAATTCTGAACACTCGTGACTAGAGCTGGGAACGAACCAGAAAACCCATGGTTCGGCTTCGTCTGGTTCGGGCGCACTCTTGGTTCGGTTCGGGTTCGGGTTCGTAGGAATTTTTTAAAAAATCATACGAACCCAAACCGGTTCGTTGTCCGGGTGGTTTTTACCGTCGGCGGCAGCACCAGCAGAGGCTCCTCAGCGGCAGCGGTGGTTCCTGGCTCCTGCAGCGGGGGGGGTAGGCGCTGGCATGGGGCCAGAGCCTCTCTCTCTCTCTCTCTCTCTCTTAGCTTCTGTTGCCCAGCAAGAATAGGGCTTGGCTGGCTGGGTAGGCAGGCACCTTTGGTGCCCGGTGGTGGCCAGCCACACGGCGGGCAGGCAGAGCTTTTCGGGGCGCAGCGGAGGCTTGCTGGCGGCTGGGTGTGAGTACTCCACCACAGCCCGGTCAGGCAAGCATCCAGCAGGGTGGGCGAACTTGGAGGCTGGGCGCCGGGTTTGTGGCCTCCACAGGGTGCGCTCAGCCACAGACCGGCCCGCGGTGCTATATTGCGGCGAGCCATGCTCGGGCTGTCCACTCAAAGACACTGCCAGCTAGAGGAAGAATTACCTGAAAGTAAGAAAAACAAACAAACAAAAGCCCCACGCTACAAACCTGGAAGTTTGGGTTCACGTCCAGGTTTGGCCCTGCGCTACACCTGTGGCGCAGGGCTTTTTGTTTGTTTGTCTTTCTTACTTTCAGGTTAATTCTTCCTCTAGCCAGCAGCGTCTTTGAGTGGACAGCCCAAGCACGGTCACCGGCTCGCTGCAATATAGCCCCGTGGGCAGGTCTGCCGCTGAGCCGATGGCGCTTCATCATCATCCTCCCAGGGCACCTTGCCTGCGCCGGCAAGGAGGAACCCGGGAATCCGGGAGAGCCACTGCCTCCCAAGCCCCCCCCCCTCGCCTGGCCAGCAGCTCGCCTTGACTGGTCCCACTCGCCCCGCAAAGCCTCTGAGAGGCCCCGAGGAGGGCGGTGGCGGCAGTGGCGGCGGCGTTTTCAGGAAGGCTGGCCTTTCACCATTATTTAATGGAGAACAGCAGTAGGCTTTCCCCCCCTCTTCCTGGTCACTGACTTGCCATCCCTGAAGGACTTCCGGACCAGCACTAGGTAGGAGACATCTCCCCCCCCCCATTAACGAATCGAACCAATTTTTCTCGCTTCAGTTTGGTTCGTGTTAAATTTGCTCCTAGGATCGTTATTCGTTCCGAATAACAGATAACGGAATGGGGGGGGAGTCATTTCATGCCCATCTCTACTCGTGACTGATTCAAGAAGTCACCCTGGCCGAAGGAAATTCCCCCTTGATACTCTACAGAGAATGTTTAAAGACAGCTTATAAAGTGTGTGCCTATGCATTTACACACACACACACACACACACACAAGTGGGGACTAATAACTGGATTTAGGCCAAAACAGAAGTCACAATTTAGGACAATCCCCAGTGCATCAATTCCCAAGTGAAACCAAAGGACTTTCTTTATTGATATATCACTCTGCATTGGGTGTAGAGAGACAATTAGTCACTGTGAGCACTTTAGCAGAGGTGGTAATTAATTTCAACTCAGCAGAGTCTTAACTGCTACTGTTTCTTCAGTTGTGTGTTCATTTCAGTCCATCAGCGGATGGGGAGGTTGTAAGGGGAGGCTGGCAAGTGTATTTCATCACACAAGATGCTTCTTTAATCTTTTGTTCAGCATATGAAGGAAAGTTACACATGCACATTGAGAGTGGTTGTGTGTGTGTGTGTGTGTGTGTGTAAGTACAGGGAAACATTATCTGTAGCAGCTGTTAGTTTTTTTTTTTTTCAAGGCCCAGCTTGAAACTCAGCGGGTCATATCAAATAGCTAAAATACAAGTACTAAATATATGTAACATGCAGAGATAGAGACGTTAGTAAAAAGAATTAATGGTTTAGCTGAGCCCCAAGATTTGATTCAGCTAATTTTGTCGATACGTTTTTGAACAGTTAAAATTATTTTAAATTCCCATTTGGGCAAGGTGATTCCAATAACGCCTTTCCAAAGAAAGAAAGACAATAGGAAGGCATCAATTTATCATTTTCCCATCCTTTCTTGTTCTGAGCCATGGAGACAAGCAATCGGTTCCATGATTTCTGAGGGGGGGGCATTTCCCACTCCTCACAATCTCAACCCTTCATCCTCCCTCCTGTTTTACCAATTGCCTCAGAAATATCCTAGGCTAGGGAGTCAAACTGCAGTTTCTTGGGGCAGATTAAGAGCCTTTAGTGGGGTCCAGGCTGAAATATAAAATGTCTCCATCTTTACACAAAAGAGGCCACCACCTTCTCAAGCTGTCTGTATTACCTTGCAGTTTAATTTTATTTTAACCTTGTGCTGTAGTAATAATTATCCTTTCAATTCTGACTTAATAGCAACCCTTCCCAGAGTTTCCTAGATATAAAACACCCAGGAGTGTGGTTTACCATTCCTTTCTTCTGGTGGTGTTCTGGAGCTATTTCTACAACACTGGGGCTTCTCCCCGGAGGCAGAGTGGAGAATCCGTTCCAACCTCCATGGCCAGATAGCATTTACTCCACTGGTAAACACTTTGCTTTTGGTGGCTCACTAAACAAGGAAGGGTCAAGGTTTTCAGTCATTTAAATTCTGTACTCTACCAATGGACGGAAGGACCATCTTCAATATTCAGTGAGGCTTATTACCATGAGAAGTGTTTATACTTCTGTTGCAATTGCCTTACAGCACAAACTGATGTGATGAGGATTTATTAAGTAAAGTGACAGTGTGTTCTTAGCCTTGTGTAGAGCTTTATTTTTTGTCTTGTGTGTGTGTGTGTGTTCTTATGTGTGTGGTTTCTCCAACAGGATTTTGGCCATTCGGTACACTTCTGTGTAGCTTCAAAACTATTTTGTTTTACTGTTATTTTAAAAAAATCACAGAAGCATAAGAATAGTTTTAGTGTTCTATCCAGACCCCTTTTTCCACAAATTCATTAAACCATAGGGCTATTATCTAAAGCATGGAGACTCACTGCCTTGCCCTCACTTGGTCAACTCTAGCATTGGTTTCCATACGAGTCATGGGTAAAAAGAGACTGACTTTTAAGTTTTAAAGAGCTTTGCTACCATTCTGAACGATTTTGGGCATTGAAACAGAGAAGACGGCAGCTTTACAACTGGAAAGTGAGCAAATGTCCTTCCAGAGGCGCATTCTGCAGTACACCTGTGTTTGCAAAATCAGCATGCAAATGATTTTATATACCTTCAAACAACAACACCAAGCAAAAGTCATTTCACTGAAGGACAATCAAACATTGTTCACTTCTGAAGCAGCTCTACTTCTAATAAGGAAGTTGCCCTGACAGAAGCCCTTCCACCTTCACAGAAGTAATTTTTTAAGAGTCTGGTAATTCAGCAGTTTCCACACTAAATTTTACACGATGGAACTGGAATACTCTTCTTACATATGAAATAATACCTTTCCCTGGAGTTGTACAAAACATGTTAGGAATTTTTTTTTTGTTCTTTTAATAAACGTTTTATGAGTTTATCTGATATTCTTCTTAAAACCCATTCCAAGAATGCTGTTTTGATGTGTGGATTTCAATAAACAGACGAGTTCACAGTAGTCCTAAGAACATAAGAAGAGCTATGCTGGATCAGGCCAAAGGCCCATCTAGTCCAGCTTCCTGTATCTCACAGTGGCCTCATCAGATGTGTTTGGGAGCGCATGAGACTTGATATCTGTCTCCTGATACCACTCCCCTGCATCTGGCCCTTGACGTACCCTGGTTTTAACACTGGAGATTACACATCTCCATCATGGTTTGTAACCTGTGATGGACTTTTGCTCCAGGAATCTGTCCAATCCACTTTGGAAGGCATCCAGGCCAGATGCCATCACCACATCCTGTGGCAGGGAGTTCCATAGACTAACAATGCGCTGGGTGAAAAAATATTTTCTTTTGTCTGTTCTTACTCTCCCAGCCCTCAATTTGAGTGGATGTCCCCTAGTTCTGGTATTTTGTGAGAGGGAGAAGAGCTTCCCTCTATCCATTTGACTCATGCCCTGCATTATTTTGTATTTTTCAATCATATTCCCCCTCAGGTGCCTTTTTTCCAGACTAAAGAGCCCCAAATATTTTAGCCTTTCCTCATAAGGGAGGTGCCCCAGCCCACTAATCATTTTAGTCGCTCTCTTCTATTTCCACTATGTCTTTTTTGAGATGCAGTGACGAGAGTTGTACACAATACTCCAGGTGGGGCCTTACTATTGTTTTGTATAATG
>JAHTLZ010003447.1:15390-35321 GCA_023846285.1 Phrynocephalus versicolor | reverse complement strand
TCAGGGGATAAGAGGGCAGGTCCTCTTATGGATTGAGAACTGGTTGAGATCCCGGAAACAAAGAGTAGGTGTCAATGGGAAATTTTCACAATGGAGAGAAGTGAAAAGCGGTGTGCCCCAGGGCTCTGTCCTGGGACCGGTGCTTTTCAATCTGTTCATAAATGACCTGGAGACAGGGATAAACAGTGAGGTGGCCAAGTTTGCAGATGACACAAAACTTTTCCGTGTGGTAAAAACCAGAGAAGATTGTGAAGAGCTCCAGAAGGATCTCTCTAAACTGGGGGAGTGGGCTGAGAAATGGCAAATGCGTTTTAATGTAACCAAATGTAAAGTAATGCATATTGGGGCAAAAAATCCAAACTTCATCTATCAACTCATGGGCTCTGAGTTATCCGTGACGGATCAGGAAAGAGATCTTGGTGTGTTAGTGGACAGCTCCATGAAGGTGTCTCCCCAATGTGCGGCAGCGGTGAAGAAGGCCAATTCCATGCTAGGGATGATCAAAAAGGGGATTGAAAATAAAACAGCCAACATTATAATGCCATTATACAAAACAATAGTAAGGCCCCACCTGGAGTATTGTGTACAATTCTGGTCACCGCATCTCAAGAAAGACATAGTGGAACTGGAAAAGGTGCAGAAGAGGGCGACTAAAATGATTAGTGGGCTGGGGCACCTCCCTTATCAAGAAAGGCTAAAACATTTGGGCCTCTTTAGTCTGGAAAAAAGGCGCCTGAGGGGGGATATGATTGAGACATACAAAATAATGCAGGGTATGAGTAAAGTGGATAGAGGGAAGCTCTTCTCCCTCTCCCAAAATACCAGAACTAGGGGACATACACTCAAATTGAGGGCTGGGAGAGTAAAAACTGACAAAAGAAAATATTTTTTCACCCAGCGCGTTGTAAGTCTATGGAATTCCCTGCCACACAATGTGGTGATGGCATCTGACCTGGATGCCTTCAAAAGGGGACTGGACAGATTCCTGGAGGAAAAGTCCATCACAGGTTACAGACCATAATGGAGATGTGTAATCTCTAGGCTTTAAACCAGGATACTTCAAGGGCCAGATGCAGGGGAGTGGTATCAGGAGACAGATATCTAGTCTCCTGAGCTCCCAGATGCATCTGGTGGGGCCGCTGTGAGATACAGGAAGCTGGACTAGATGGGCCTTTGGCCTGATCCAGCATGGCTCTTCTTATGTTCTTATGTTATATGTTCTTATGGATTTACACTTACTAAAGAAAAGTCCAGATAGAGTCTGAGAGAAGAGGTAGAATATTTAGAGTGTCTGTGAAGAAAACCAAGTGTTTAGAGTTTGTAAACTACTGAATTAGTGGCAAAATTCTGGATGGCATGTCACAGCAGCCAGAATCGACAGCTAAATTCTTAAACCTTGGATTTATATTGTTATATCTGTTGCCCTAAAGTATTTTTACACTCTTTATCTATTTTTCATTGATCACTGTAATGTATGCCAGTTTTTAAATTTTCCAGCCAATGTCTATTGTATTGTATTTTGCTCTATTCTATTTTATGTTTGGCTTGATGCCATAACATTAAACCTACCTAACTGGGTGTGCTATATTCAACTTTATTAGTTGTTGCAGAGAGCTCAGATCCCATAAGATCCCATGTAATTGGTTTCTTTTTGTCTCAACGTGCATTATTCTGCACTTACTAATGTTGAAGCTCATTTGCCATTAGTTTGTCTATTCACTCAGTGTCAAGAGATCCTTCTAGAGATCCTCACAATCTCTCTCAGTTTTTACTACCCTGCATAATTTAGTGTCATCAGCAAATTTGCCTACCTTGCTATTTACTTCCACTTCTAGATCATTTATGTAGAGATTGAAAAGAAGGTGTCCCAGAACAGAACCTTGGGGGACCCCTTTCTTTACCTTCCTCCACTTGGAGAAGTGTCAGTTTAGTTCTACCCTCTGTTTCCTGTCCCTTAGCCAGTTGCTGATCCAGGACAAGACCTGTCCCTTGATTCTATGACTGGCAAGTTTATTCAAGAGCCTTTGGTGTGGGCCCTTGTCAAAAGCCTTCTGAAAGTCCAGACAAACAATGTCAACTAGATCTCCCTTATCCACATGCCTGTTGACACATTCAAAAAAATTCCAACAGATTAGTGAAGCATGATTTGCCCTTCCAAAAGCCATGTTGGCTCTCCTTCAGCAGCGCCTTCTTTACTATGTGCCTATTAATGTTATCTTTTAGTATAGTTTCCATCATTTTACCTGGGGCACAGGTCAAACTGACCAGTCAGTAATTTCCTGTATCACCTCTGGATTGTTTTTTGAAGATTGGTGTTACATTCGCTACCTTCTAGTCATCAGGCACAACACCTGATTTGAGGGAAAGAATACAGCAATTTCATCTTTAAGTTCCTTGAGAACTCTGGATGCTTGCCACCTGGTCCTGGTAATTTGTTAACATTTAGTTTAACAAGACATGCAAGGACCTGCTCTCTGGTTATTTCAATCTGGCTTAATTCTTCGGTTTCCCTCCCTACGAAGATAGGCTGTTTTAGGCATATGGTCTCTGTCTTCTTCAGTGAATACCGAAGCAAAGAATTCATTGAGTCTCTCTGCAATCTCTGTTTCCTCTTTAATAATCCCTTGCCGTCCATTGTCATATAATGGTCCAATGGCCTTCTTAGTTGGGTTCTTACTTCTAACGCACTTAAAGAAGTCCTTGTTATTTCCTTGAGTGTTTATAGCTACACGCTCCTCAAAGTCGTGCTTTGGTTTCCTGATTGTTGCCTTGCACTTGTTCTTCCAGAATTTTTTTCTACATGTTGTCCTCATTTGGACTTGAGAAATGGGCTGAAGCCTGAGTGGAGAACACTGCAGTGATAATCCCAGAATCTTATGGGTGGGGAGAACTTCAGAGAAAGGTTAATCCAGCCCCCCACGCACCTAAAGCCAGAGTTTAAAATAGTGGAGCATGTCACAAGAAAAATAAATATATTTGCTTGTGATAATGGCAAAGCCAGTGGACATGCTGCGTGGGACATACTGGGTGTTATGGCTCAAGATGAATGTTGTCTCCAGACCTAAATAATCATGAACAGCTGATAGTCCACTCTTTACTTGAAGATCTCCAGTAAAGGGATCCAACCATCTCTCTCTCTTTCTCTATCTATCTCCATCTCGATCATGTTCAAGTACTGTGTACAGTTCTGGATGCCACATTTTAAGAAGGATGCCGACAAATTGGGGCAAATTCAGAGGAAGGCATTTTTTTTGGGGGGGAGTTGCCTTCTTGCCGATGATCTTGTTTCTATCTTGTTTTCTTTTTATTCTTTCTTGACTTTGTCTTGATTGTTGCATTGGGTTTTTCATTTGCTTGTGCTACCTGTATTGTTAACCGCCCGGAGTTCCTTTGGGAAGACAGGCGGTATAAAAATAAATAATATAAATAAATAATAAATAAATAAGGGAGGGAGGGAGGGAGGGAAACTCATGCACTATGAAGAAACAACCGGGCATGTTTAGCCTTTAGAAAAGAAGACTGAGGAAAGTTAAGATAGCACTTTTCAAATACTTGACAGAGGGCACGATCTGTTCTCATCAACCATAGCAGAGTTCAGGAAACTTAATAATAGACTCAAGCTACAAAAAACAGATTTAGGCTGAATACTGGGGATAGAGATGGGCACGAAATGAACAATTTTTCATTTCTGTTTTTGTTTTTTCATTTCGTTATGTAACGAAATGACAAACAAATTTTGTCTCTAAAATGAAACGAAACGAACAGAAACACCGGAAATTTTGTCGTGTGTTTCGTTTCCGTTACTGCAACATGAGTGAATTGCTTAAAATCCTAAAAAAAATCACAACAAATGAAATAAATGGTAACAAAATGGTAATGAAACAAATGAAAACGAAAACAATTTTTTTGCAAAAAATCATGAAAAATGGAAACGAACCAAAACGGACCCTCCAAACAACAAACGAAATGCCATTTTTTTGATTCGTGCCCATCTCTAATTGGGGAAACTTTGTAAGAGCAAGAATAGCATAGAATCATAGAATTACAGAGTTGGAAGAGACCTCAAGGGCCATCCAGTCCAACCCCCTGCCATGCAGGAACCCCCATCACAGGACTCCCGACAGATGGCCATCAGGCCTCTGCTTAAAAACATCCAAAGATGGAGACTCCACCAACCTTTGTGGCATCATATTCCACTGCCGAACAGCTCTAACAAAAAACTTCAATATTACAGCCTTTCAAATATTTAAACATAGTTATCATATCCCTCCTCAGCCTTCTTTTTGAAAGGCTAAACATTCCCAGTTCCCTAAGCCGTTCCTCATAAGACATTCAAAGGGAATTGGTTTTCCCCATAATGCAAACCCCAACAGTGGAGCCTAAAAGCTACACGTCAGGAAGGAGAAGTCAGGTTAATTCATATTTAGGCCTAATTCATACTTAGGCCTAATTCATATTTAGCTGTAGGTTGCGTCATGAGTGGAAAATACTATGAATTTCCTCAGATCAATTCTGGAGCAGTTACCGCAATGTTTGTCAATGTGGTTGCTGCCTCAGTGAGCATTGAGGGCCAGTCATAGCACAACACTAACCACTATGCCATATGGGCACGGATGCATAGGAAGCTGTCTCAGTGCAGAACATTAGTCCTCCTCCTTTTCATTTTCAACATGGCAAGGAATCTACTGAGTTTCAGGGAAGGACTGTTCCAAACCCTGCTTTAAAACATGAAGGGCCTTTTGTCTGGGAATCACGGTTGCTAAAACAGCTCTGCCCTCTTAACTCCAAAGCCAAAGAACCGATCTTGTGAAGAAGTGTTCTAAGCACGTGATGCCATCATGTGGAAAACTGAAAATACCAGCGTAATTTTTTAAAAAGGGGAACAAGGTTTGCACATCCCTTGTTAAAGGATACTTCTCAAATTATGTTTGATTCATATCTCTGTTATTACAGTCGGAATTTAGTTAAACTGCACTTGCTAGTAGGCAAGCCAAGCATACTCAGAAGTATTTGGAAGGAAAACGCTGGACTATGCTTCTCATGCAAATGAAGCAGCAACCATGCATCTTATGAATGGTTCCCACTCGGAGCAGCTGAACCAATTATTTTGGGAGGTGGTGACATGTCCTGCACTCTAGGGTGATTCAGGCTCAACATCATGAAAAACTTGTTAACTGTTAGAGTAGCACAACAACGGAAGCAATGATCTTGGGCAGTGCTAAGCGCTCCAATGGGAGCACTTAGGGAAATATGGGCACCCATCTGTCCATGGGAAATTTGGGCACCCATCTGTCCAATCGATTTTGAATTGAATTCCAACATTGAGCAGGGAACTAAAGGTCTTATAAGGTCTTAAGTTAAGGTCTTAACTTAAAGGTCTTCAACTCAGTTATTTTATGACCCTATGATTTTATGTATAACTTGACAAATGTCATTGCATCTAATAGTGACCTCACTGCCAGATGGGCGTATAGAAATCCAATAAATAAAATTAATAATAATTAGAGATGGGCACGACTCAGAAAATTTTTTTCGTTTTTGTTTTCGTTTTCGTTTTCGGCTAGGGTCCGTTTCATTTCGTTTCCGTTTTCGTGAACTAATTTCAAATTTTTTTGTTTTCGTTTCGTTACGTAACAAAAACAATGAAAACGAAAACGAAATTTTTTTCGTTTCTTCCCATTTAGCTCCATTATGTGTTTTTCCAGTAACGAAAAATGAAAATTGGCTCGAAATTAGTCGTTTCGTTTCCGTTTTCGGTCCATTTTTGAACCGTTTTTCATTTTCGTTTCATTACGTAACGAAAACAAAAAAACAAAAATGAAAACGAAAATTGCGCTAAGTCGTGCCCATCTCTAATAATAATAAGATTAGAAGGCCAGGTGTTTCTCAGTCAACTTCCTGGTCACACACTCAACTGCACGATCAAGCCATGGCCCAACATCCTATCAAACATTTACAGTCTTTGCTCAATCACCTACAGGATCATGGCCATTATCATCACTGCTTTTTTTATTCACAACCCACCCTTATTTGTATCTACGCAAGAAGAGACTGTTAAATTTATGGGCAGCAGATACCTAAAATAATACATGACAAATTTATTTGCTAAAATGCAGTAAAATTAAATGCAAACAAACAGCAGCAGAAACAAACACAAGTACTTCAGTAATTGCTTCTACGGTTGAAGGGCTCTTACTGTTACTCTCAATGTTCAGCTGTAATCTGCACATTGTTATCTTATGCCCAGGAGATCCAACCAAAGCTTGTCTTTCTTTCTTTTCTTTTTTGTAAAAAGATGCTTTCTTAGATGAAACAGCTTTGATGTCTTACCTCTTCAGTGCTGAAGGCCAGCCAGGCCATTCTGAAACATGAGATAAATGCCACATGAGATGAAACATAAGGAATGGCAAATTGTGTGGTTCCTCTACCCAAGGAAAACATCCCCTACCATCACTGTTCCAAAAAAGATTTGCTCTCTATGGTCACTCCAGGTCTCAATGTCTGGAAGTGAAGTGTTTGCTGGAAAGATGCCGCTTTTTTTCCCCCTAAAGATTTAAAAAAAAATGAAAGTGAGAGAAGGTTTCCACTCACCCACCCCTTCAGATCTTCTGCAAATGATGGTCTTCAGAAAATTAGTGTCCTTTCCCTGGTAAGAAGTGAAGTACAAACAGGAAAGAAATGGCTGGCCATTTCCAAAAAGACTAAAACAACCTATCCCATGCTTCTGCTTCTTTCATAGCCACGTGACAAGGCGGAAACCATTGTCTCGTTCTCTTTGCATGAAGTGACACCATTTGTGTCAAATCAGTTCAACCAATGCAAAAACCCTTGCTAAAAGCTCCAGAAAATATGCCATCCTCCTGCAGATGTGGAGAGGATGAGATTCCTGATCCTCACCTGTAGGGAATAAGTCAGGATTTAAGGCCCTAATAGAGTTCCACAGCCAAGGACATCAAAAAGCTAGTAGAGGTGAATGACAACAATTCAGAAGACATAGTCAAGCATTCCAAGAAGGGTTGGTTTGAAAGCTTGAGCATTGCCCAAAACAATTAATAAAGAATTGATTTTGAATTTAAAAGCCCATGCTGGCCTGTAACTGGGATTTTTAAAACTGGATTTCAACTACGCCAAACCCGATTCAACAGCAGTTCTTATTGTTACTATAGCCACTGCCTTGGTTTCAAAATGGAGAGACATGAACATCTATAGATGGATTTGGGGGCTTTCTGTGTTTCAGTTCAATGGTCATCAATCTGTCAACAGCCTGTTCTGGTCCAATAAAGGTACCGCGTATGTTGAGACTGGAGAGACAGCTACGGGCAGGTGCAAGGGACCAAAGTTAGAACTCTCTTTGCCGCCGTTTTCAGATTTATCTTTTCCAAACACCTAAAGTGAATCCAAGAGAAAAATAATAACTTTTATTCAATAAACAGTCCAAGGTCATGCACACCTCAGTAGTCAGAGCAGTCACAGTAGGTAGCATAAAAAGAGTTGTTAATGTAAGAATTGACTGCCACAGTGCAAGCTTCTCCCTGCTGCTGCTGTCATAGAAAAACACAAAATAACACAAATTCTGTTAGCATTTTGGCTTTTGAATACAGGGTGCATCCCTACCAACAATTAATTTCACTCTATCAGCCAGGGTCTTTCTTTAGCATTTTTATGTATGTCCAGGGCGTTTTTAACATTTAAAACAGCTCATTTCATTGTGTGTCACCATTAACGAAAAACGAAACGTAACAAACCTAATTTTCGTGGTTCTGTTCGGTTCGTTCCAATTTCATCTCAATGTTCATTATTCGTTTTGTTACGTAATGAAATGAATAACGGAAAGAAAAAAAATTTGTTTTGTGCCCATCTCTACTGGCAATATCATGGACCCAGGATGAACCAGATTGGAATGTCTTGTGAAAGGTGTAAGACGGGTCGGCCGTGAGCTGCACTCCTTTTTTTCCAGGTGCAACATGTGTTGAAGCTTCCACGCAGCCCTGTTCTGAATTATATATGCTGCTAATAATACACAAGCAACACTACACATATCTGTTCATAAATCTGCCCTGCCACAATGTCGGCATTTAGGATTTCTGTTTTAAAGTTTCTTTCCCTGTTTTTTCATAATATGCACAAGCTGCATCGCATGGCACACATGAAAAAATGAGCAGAACAACTATTAGGGGGTGGGAAAAACATGTATCTTCCCCTTTCTTCTTTGGCACAGGTCTTTGTCACACAACCTACTCTGTGACCAGGTCCAAAAGCACCATCCCATTAGTTTCATCTATCAGAATTGCAAGATCCCACTGCAAGCAATAACACTATTAAATTCAGTTAAAGCAATATTTTGTGCATGGAGCCGTAACTCTCTACTAAGATTTCGGCCTAGAAATAAAGAGTTGATGATTCCTCACTTTAAAAAAACAAATCGCTTTACTTGCCTGCCTGCTGTGAACGAAATAGGAGTGTGAAAATTAACACCTACACTTTGGAGCTATGTATAGAACCGGTTATATTCATATACAGTGTGCTAAACTCCCCTGATCCTTCTGTGCTTCTACTGCAGTCCCAATTCTGCTGCTTTCAGACAACCAAATCCATAATATAAGGGTATTTTGTGGACTCCAAGCTGCCATCATGAGAGTTCTTAACACCTTGACTCCCCAAACAGGCATATAGCTGTGTTAATTAATCCCTGTCAAGAGGACTGTTTTTGCGGTTTTTCAATGCCATCAAAATTAGGATTTAATTTTTTTGTGTGTCTCAGCTTCCCAGGCAAAGGGAAAGATCTATAAAATTATCTCCCATGTCAGCAAGACCAATGAGAGATTTCCTGACGCTGTTTTATCTCATAGATTTTGGGAGGGATTAGGAGTATTAGATGGGTTGTTTGTATCTTGTTGCACAATCTTCCAGGCCTTCTGTGCTTTGGGCTGCTTTGCTTCTCAAAGGAAATGGATACTAGATTTGCCCAGAGGTACTCTGTATGGTGCATGGTGGCTCTAGTTGGCTGCAAAGTTCGAATCCTAGGTGCCATGCAGCAGCTGTTAAACCAAAGCTCCTGCCAACCTAGCAGTTTGAAGACATGTAAATGCAGGTAGATAAATAGGTACCGCCATAAAAAGCAGGAAGGTAGAGGGGAAAGAAAGGGGAAAGAATGAATGCACTAGCTAGAGGAGCAAACTTTCTTATGCTAGCTGCTGCAAAAGGGAAAGTTTATGCACAGAAATGCATTCAGGCATGCTGGCCACATGGCTACATACTTGTGTGTGGGGTGGGTGGGGTATCTGAGATGTTGCAACATCCTAATAGTGGCTGAAATAGATTGTTGTAGTTCAGTGCTTTCAAGTTGCCTTCAATTTATGATGACCCTGTGAATTGGTGACCTCCAATGTGTCCCATCATTTGCGTCCTTGCTAAGCGCTTGCAAACTCAACGCTGTGCTTTCCTTGGTGGAGTCTCTCCATCTCATCTCTAGTCTTCCTCTTTTGCTGCTGCCTTTCAGCTGAATATTGGGGTGTGGGGGCTGAGTGGGCTAGAGCATTGAAACTGTCGTCTGCAAAGTCAGTAGTTCAGTGGTTCAAATCCCGGGTGCCATGCAGGGCAGCGAGCTCCCGCTGTTAACCCCAGATCCTGCTAACCTAGCAGTTCAAAAGCACGTAAATGCAAGTAGATAAAGAGGTACCATTGTAAAAAGCGGGAAGATAAAAACAGTGATTCCTGGCCAAGGACTTGCACAACACTGGGTCTTTCGGCTTGGAAATGGAGATGAGCACCGTCCCTAGAGTTGGACATGACTAGTATGCATGTGTGGGGAGAACCTTTACCTTTACTCTGCACAAAGTGCAGGCATTTTGATGGCGGGGCTGGGAAAGGGTCTCACCCTTGCATTGGACGCAGAGCGTTGTGCAGGCTTTAAAATTCCTTTTTAGAGTGTCTTGATTTCATTGCCTTTTAATCTTATGTCAAGACTTATTTACAGTATATTTACTGGTTCCATTTTGTTTACAGACTTGTTGTTATAGAGGATTTACTGTATTAATTTGGTCTTATGTATATTTACCTGTATTTTGTATAGTATTGTAACCCATCCAGGGTGGCCAAATGGGTGGGCTATCAAACAAACAAACAAACAAACAAACAAACAAACAGAGACAGCCTGATTCACCAGTAAGAAGCAATCTAGCAAATATTCGTCACAAATGCGATTTTTTAAAAAAACTAATGGCCAGTACAGTGGTACCTCAGATAACGACGGTAATTCGTTCTCCGAGGTTACTCGTTATCCGAATCTCGTCATTATCCGAAATGCGGTTTCCCATAGGAATGGATGGCAAACCGTTTAATCCGTTCAGAAGCCTAGGAAAAAGGCACGGACACCTATTTTTTTTTTTTTGCTTAAAACTCTTTCTTTAAAGTGCACTTTAAAGGTACAGATGCAATACCACCCGGGATAACTCTTTTTTACTGATGCATGCTGGAAATTCGTTATCCGAGGCAGTCCATAGGGAAAATTTGTTATCCAAGGCAGCCCATAGGAAAATTTGTTATCCGAGGCAGCCCATAGAGAAAATTCGTTATCCGAGGCAGACCTATACCTAGAATTGCAATTCGTTATCCGAGGCAGCCCACAGGGAAAATTCGTTATCAGAGGCAGTCAACCTGACAATTTAAGAACTCCAGTTGCCATGACTCAACTCGCAGACAAGTTACACGAACCATGATACTTTTCATTTTGTTAGAAAGTCCGTGAAAACTCATGGTTTGTGAATAGGAATGAACCATAAGCCATCATGAACCGCCGTTTCCCCAAATCATATTCATCTCTGCTTTTGAGAACTCCACAAGATGAAGACATTAATCTGGCTAGAAGCCCCTGGAAAACTGCTCAACTTCAATACGATAGTAAGGCCGCACCTGGAGTATTGTGTACCATTCTGGTCACCACATCTCAAAAAAGACATAGTGGAACTGGAAAAGTTGCAGAGGAGAGTGACTAAAATGATTACTAGGCTGGGGCACCTCCCTTATGAGGAAAGGCTTAAACATTTGGGGCTCTTTAGTCTGGAAAAAAGGTGTATGAGGGGGGATATGATTGAGACATACAAAACAATGCAGGGCATGAGTAAAGTGGATAGAGGGATGCTCTTCTCCCTCCCACAAAATACCAGAACTAGGGGACATCCACTCAAATTGAATGCTGGGAGAGCGAGAATAAACAAAAGAAAATATTTTTTCATCCAGCGTGTTGTTAGTCTGTGGAACTCCCTGCCACAGGCTGTGGTGATGGCATCTGGCCTGGATGCCTTCAAAAGGGGATTGGACAGATTCCGGGAGGAGAAGTCCATCACAGGTTGCAAACCATGATGAAGATGTGTAATCTCCAGGCTTAAAAACCCGGGCACTTAAAGGGCCAGATGCAGGGGAGTGGTATCAGGAGACAGATATCTAGTCTTGTGTGCTCCCAGAGGCATTTGGTGGGGCCACTGTAAGATACAGGAAGCTAGACTGGATGGGCCTTTGGCCTGATCCAGCATGGGTCCTCTTATGTTCTTATTTTCTTATAAGGACAGGATTTTGACAAAATGTAGGCTCCTGCCGGGCTTGTCCCGGATTGGGGCCGCTTTGTCTCCCTGGCCGCCGTAGTATCGGTGCGAAAGAGGAGAGCACATGATCCCCGGGCTGTGCGGGGATCAAAGCCCTTAAAAGGGCAGCCCACGCTCCAACCCTCCTCTTTCGCGTCGAGCTGCACCCCACCCTCCCGCCCTTAGAGGTCATGAGAATGAGATAATCTGGTCGCTTCGGGGCCGAATGGGAATTTTTGACTAGTACCAAGATTGGCTGCCAGGTGCCAGTGTGTTTTTGCCCATTCCATTCTCATGGACCGTTAGGCAGGGCCACCTGAGTTTGCTTGGCGGGTAGTGCAACTAAAATGGGGCCAAGACTGTGACGTCAAAACTGAAAATGCACCTTGGACAGGGAGCAGGGCAGCTGTACAATAGAGAATATCAAATAATAACATCCTATAGGTAAACCCCACAGAATGAAAGTAAATTAAAAGATCATAAAGTCACTGAGCTCGTACGGCTGCCCCAAGTAATATGCTGACCTAGTTTTGGCTGGGAGGGCTGCTTCCTTTGAACAGCACCCCCCGTACTGGGTCACAACATGGCGTCACACTAAAACAACATCTGTAGGCTGAAATATAAGTTGCACTACGGGAGGCCCATCCCTCGGCTACAACTATTTAGTTACAGCTTCAGTACAGTTAATAATAAAGTGCATAAAGTTATTAATAAAGTCGTGGCCCGATTTAAAACCCAATTATCTGTGTGGACTCCTTATTTCGGGACTGGGGGGACAAAGAGGCTCCCTCAATAATATAGGGGTCTCAACTGCTCCCCTGCCCACAAAAGAACAGCAACAGGCTGAATTCTGCAACTAAGCTCCTCTATCAGATGGCCAAATGTCTGCTGATCTCTCACTGAGGCTCCCATAACTCATCTATATAAGGTGAGCTGCTGGCCTTGGGACCTTAGAACTTGGGAAATTATTTTTTAAAAGTAATTTATTCCCACTTCGCCTTTACAGAATATGAAAAGGAGTCCATTGGAATTACTCATTAGGATGCTGGAAAAGTCAAATGCTTAATTACTTAATGTCCTGCTTGAAACTTCCCTTTTTAAAAAACCAATAAATAGAAAAAAATGACTTGTCACCCCACTCCCACTAGTTGTGTTGTAACTTGCTTAGAACTGCCTTACAAAATAATTACAGGTAATCATAAATATGCCTCATATGTTCCAAGCACTCAGTTACAGATCAGCTCATTAAGGAAGCTGGTTCTGATTCATGTATAACAAGTAAAAAGAAAACAAGTAAAACCAAATTTAACAACTAAATTATTGAAACCAAGTAAACTCCCATTTCAGCATTAAAAAAAAACATTAAAAGCAGCTACGTCTGCAATTAAAAACAATTTAGTAGATATGCCAGTTTAAAAATGTGTGTTTTTGCATCCTTCTTAAAAGCAGGGTGAGTAGAAACCGATCACATTCCACAATCTGTGAGTCACGCAGGAGCCCCCTTCTGGATGTCTAGCACTCAGGCCTCTGCAGCAGAATTCTTATATGGCTTCTCTCGTAATATGTAGAGAGGTTCACAGTGTGGCAGATGGTCCCTTAGCTGTTTAGGGCTTTAAAGGTTAAAGCTAACATTTTAATCTGACCTGTTTATTTTTTGAAAAAAAACCCCAATAATTAGCACAGTTGCTGCCACATATTGCCCGCCCGCCCATATTGAACATCCAAGAAGCTCTTCAAGGAGAGTCCCACACAGAGTGCATCGCAGTAATCAAGGTGTGATGTAATTAAGGCATGGATGACTGCTGGTAAGCCAGGTCAACTCTGGAAAAGTTGTAGCAGGAACACCAAGCAGAGTTGTCTAAAGGAACATCTCATCGCCACTGCTGTCTAGAAATCAGGAATAGCTCAGCATCAAGTCCTTCCAAACTAAAATAGATGTCTATTATAGATGAAGAGAGTGCTCAAGAAGGTTTTTATTTGGCTTTTAGTGTAGCAAGGAGAGTGGGCTGAGTACCTTTTCTGGATTTCTACATTAATAGGCTTACTGGACTAGAGATGGGCACGACTCAGCGAAATTTTTGTTTTCGTTTTCGTTTTTCATTTCCGTTATGCAACGAAAACGAAAACGAAAATTTTCCAGAAAACAAAATGAAAACGAAAACAAAAATGAAAAATTTTGCCCTGTTTTTCATTTTCGTTATGGCAGACACATCCCAATGAAAAGAATTGCTAACGAAAATGAAAAATTTTCGTTTTCATTTTTTGTTTCGTTTTGTAACAAAAACGAAAATGAAAAATATGCAAAAAAACCCCAAAAAATGAAAACGAACCAAAACGGACCCCAAAACGACAAACGAAAAACGAAAAATTATTTTTTTGAGTCATACCCATCTCTATACTGGACTCTATATAGGAAAAGCTACAGGTTATAAAAAGTTGGGATGGGTATTTCATTTCGGAACCAGTAGGTTACAAAGCAAACCACATGAGCCCAGGTGGTGCTCAGAACTAGAGATGGGCACGACTCAGGAAAAAAACTTCGTTTTCGTTTTCTTTTTCGGCTAGGGTCCGAGTCGTTTCGTTTCCGTTTTCGCAAAAAATCGGAAAAAATTAGTCGTTTCGTTTTTCGTTTTTTCGTTATCGTTATACTGGTTTTTGGGGGGGGGTAGCGGGCTCCTGGAGGCACCTCTGTGGGGTGGGTGCCTCCGCTGCCCGCTATAAAGGAAGGGACAGCAGCAGCAGGCTCCAAGAGACCCCTCAACATGGGGGTCTCCCATCCTCACCTGCTGCTGCTGCAAAATGGCATGCACACAACCATATGGTTATGCATGCCATTTGCAGGCAGAGCGAGACCTGCGTGTCGCCAGGCCAGGCAGTGCCACTGCACCTGCTCAAGCACCTGATCCGAGCGGGTCGCACCTGCCATCACATCCCACAGAAGGGAATCGTACTTGCGTGTGTAGTGCAATGCAAGTCGATCTGGCTATGGGCTAAGGTGGATTAGGGTTAGGGCTAGGGTTAGGCTAATGACGGGTAAGGTTATGGTGGGCTAGTGGGTTGCACCTCTGGGTGCCTCTCTGACCCACTAAGAAGACAGTCTGTGACGTATGGGTAAGGAGTCAAGGATTAGGGTTAGCGGGTTAGGGGGCTAGGGCAAGTTTTAGGGGGCTTTTTGGCACATCCCAGAAGTCTCAGTGGCCAAGTGGCCATGTGATTGGTGAGATGGCTCCAAAAAATTTGCATGGTCGTCCCCTCCCACATGGCTGGCCAGGCCACTGGGCCAGCCCATCATTGCACACTGCGCAGGTGTAAAAAAAAATAAAATAAAATAAAAAAATCAATGGAGGACACAGGAGGAGAGGAGAGACATTTTGTTGCAAGAAAAAACCCACTGCTACTGTGAAAAATGGCAGTTCATACATTTCCGCGTGTTTCTGTTGTGCTTGTGTGTTTTTGGACCACGATTTCAAAAACAATATATTGCATTCGCCGCCCCATTTTCGATCCCCCGCCCGCACCGCATGGCATGGCGACGAGGCGACTCGAGTCCGGCTGCCCAGGACGGGGGAAGCCGGGACACCCCCCTCCAGACCAGAAACCCCCCCTCCGGTAGGTGCCCTACTGAGTGAGTGCCCTAAGCCCTTAGTCAAGCGGGCATTTTCCGCCTGCTTTTTGGCCCGGGAATGGGTGGGGGGGAGACCCGGGGGAGAGTTTAAAAAAGTTTTTTCCTGCGCCGTCCGTGCCGCTTGTGTTTGCGGCGGCCGTCGGCGTCTCGGCGAGAGTGGGCTTTTTGCGAGCCTGCGGCGAGTCCCACCAGACCAGAGCAGCCCAGGACGGAGGGGGGGAAGCCGGGACACCCCCCCTCCAGACCAGAAACCCCCCTCCGGTAGGTGCCCTACTGAGTGAGTGAGTGCCCTTAGTCAAGCGGGCATTTTCCGCCTGCTTTTTGGCCCGGGAATGGGTGGGGGGGAGACCCGGGGGAGAGTTTAAAAAAGTTTTTTCCTGCGCCGTGCGTGCCGCTTGGTTGCGCTTTGGCGGCCGGCGGCGAGACTGGGCTTTTTGCGGCGGGCGAGTCCCACCACCACACCAGAGCATCCCAGGACGGAGGAGGGGGGGAGGCCGGGCGGAGACCTCCAGAAACCACCCCTCTGGTAGGTGCCCTGAGGCACGGCAGGCATTTTTCCGCCTGCTTTTTGGCCGGGAACCGGGCTTTTTAACTTTTAAAAACTTTTTTCTTCTGTGCCGCTTGGCATCGCGCGCGATCGCGCGATGCAAGTAACGAGCACGACAAATCAGACCAAATTGTTCGTTCGTCGGTTCGAGCTCGAAGTCTGGCGGAGTAATTCCCGTTTCCGTTTCCGTAGAGTAACGGAAACGAGTAACGGAAACGGAAACGGGAATACCGCTAAGTCGTGCCCATCTCTACTCAGAACCGTCTGATACATGCTAAGCTAATAGCTTTACCTTTCTCTGGGCTCGCGCGGGGTTAAACTGCAATGAAGTAGCACATTGCGATGTCATCTTTCCTTATTTTTCCTCCTTCATGGTGCTGGCCAATCAGACAGGGAGGCAGGATGATGCCTGTCCCTGCACAGTTCCTGATTCGCCAGCACTCACAGAGGAGGAAAGAGGACATTGCAGCATGCTTCCTCATTGCAGCTCAGCTCCATGCCAGCAGAGACAAAGGTAAAGCAATTGGCTCTGTGTGTATCGGACAGTTCCGAGCACCACCTGGGCTCGCGTGGTTCGTTTTGTAACCTACTAGTTCCGAAACGAAATGCCCACCCCTAATAAAAAGTGCTCCTGCCACACACCTCACTGTCATCCTGACATGCACAACAGAGCAGTGAAGGCAAGGGACCCCCCAGTGTTAGGCAGCTATGAATCAATTTTAAGTAATAGTCTGAGTGTTGTGGACGTTGTCCAGGGAGTGAACCGAACTGAGCAAAGCAAAGCAAAGTGTTCTGCTTATATACCACCCATTTGGAGTGGATTCATTGCCTCTGAACTTCCACAGCAACAGAGCTCAAGGAAGCCATGAGAGTTAGCACTTGAAGCATGTGGCATTTATTATTTCATTTATTTGTTACATTTCGTAGATACCTGTTGCGCAATTATAGAATGATGGCATTGGAAGGGGCCTATGGTGCCATGGAGTCCAACCTCAGGAATCCAAATCAAAGCAGATCTAACAGATGGTTGAGCCTTGTGGTGCAGTGGTTAAATGCCTGTGTTGCAGGTAAAACTGCTCACGGCCTGGGGTTCAATCCCAGGTAGCAGGCTCAAGGTTCACCCAGCCTTCCATCCTTCTGAGGTCGATAAAATGAGTACCCAGCTTGCTGGGGGGAGGGGCAATTTGTAGCCTGCATTACTGTAACTGAAAAGTGTAAACTGCCCAGAGACTACTTGAAGTGGTATGGGGCGGTATATAAGCAGAACATTTTTTTGTCCAATTTTATCCTAATTACCTCTAGCACTGGAGGGCTCACTATCTTCCAAGTTAGCTGGCTCCATTGTCATACTGCCCTAACATTTAAGATATCTTTCCTGATATTCAATCTGGCTTCATGTAATTAATTAATTTATTATTTATTTACAAAAAAAATTAGCCACTCCACTACCAAATGGTCTCTGGGGGGCATACAACAATATATTAAAACAATAAAACAACATCATTATTGTTATATATAAAATACAAATCATGTATACAACAACATCATTATTGTTACATATAGAATAGAAATTATAAAATCCTGCTACACATGAGCCCAGCTAAAAAACACTATCTAATTAAAATGCTGCCTGGTGCCAAAAAGCCAAAAGCACTGGCACCAGGCAGATCTCTGTAGGGCAGGCATTCCAAAGTTGAAAGTTAATTGAAGCCCATTGTTTCAAATTACAGGAAAAGAGATTCCATTTGAACATTAGGAAGAACTTCATGACGGTTAGAGCTGTTCGGCAGTGAAATATGCTGCCCTGGGGGGTGACGGAGTCTCCTTCACTGGACGTTTTTAAGCAGACATGTCGGGAGTACTGTGATGGGGGTTCCTGCACAGTTTGGCTGCAGTACAGCAGTTTAACCACTGCACCACAAGGCTTTTTAATGTGATTCTGAGCCATGATGCCTATGTGTACTCAAAACTCAGGTCTAACAAACCAAACCTACAAAATAAATCTTCTTGGTATCAAACAGGGCAACCAGATGAAAAGATGAAGTACCTGTACCTTTTGAAAGGAAAATTCAGTAAGAGTATCTTTTAGCATAGGCTATATCTGCGGATGTTTTCTCCTCTAATTGATATAGACACCTTGCCCTCATTTCATCTGATCACTTCAGTCCTCTAACAAGACATTTTTTTTCCTGCATTGAAGCATCATTCAGACAAGAAGAAGAATTTAGAAGCTGTACAATAGTACACATAAAACTAAGCATGAATGAATAATGTTATGTTGTTAAGAATCAAAGTTTGGTCTGCTGAAACAAATTATTTATAGTCCAATGTAATACAGTTTGTTACTTACACACACACACACAGAGAGAGAGAGAGAGAGAGAGAGAGAGAGAGAACAAAGCAACATTAGCCGTGGTCTCACCACCGTTTTCTGCACATTTTTGCTGCAGAGAACTGTGTGGTAAAAGATCGTGTCCTAACTATGAAGGGAAGTAATTTGGTACCCCGATCGACCACACCCCTGGAAGCGCACTTTCACCGAAGTATTTTAAACCACCACTAGGGCTTGGTTTAAAATACTGCCCTTAATGATGCGCAGTTCTTTGCTACTCTAACGAGTTGCGACCCCAGAAAATATGCAGTAATTAGCTTCATAACACATTTCCTGCTGTTAATCACCCGGGGGGGGGGATAGTTTTTTAAATGCAACAGAGACTAAGGCCATAGTCTTAAAAGAGTTTTCTGCGTATATAAATTTCCTGTGTATTTTTTTTTTCGGGCATTCACATGGTTTTTAATGTGCAGTTAGTATCCTTTCTTCTGCGTCGTATTTTCGTATTCTGGTTCGGTCTGTACCTGTCTCCTTTACATTTTTGTCCTTCTTTCCGGCTCTAGTTTCTACACCTCCATGGTGTTAAAGGGGAACAACTGAGTTTACTGCGTATTTTCAGGGTCCTGTTGTGGTTACTGAAGCAAATAAGTAAGCATTTTCAAGTGAAGTTTCTAAATCCAGCCCCTGGTGGTGGTTTAGGAAACTTCACTGAAACTGCTGTTCCAGGGGCATGGTCGGCTGGGACCTGAATTTACTTCTCTTCCTGGTTAGCACACAATCTTTTACTACGCAGTTCGCCGCCGGGAAACTACGCAGAAAATGCTGGTAGAACAGCGGCCTTAGAAAATAAATTCGTGGGAAAGGGAAAAGATGCGCAGTAAACAGGTAGAGATGGACACAGAGCAGTAAAATACTACTCTGTTGACAGGACACTAACTGTGCATCAAACATAATGTGACCACCTGAAAAAAACCTATGCATCAAATAAAGATGCGCAGAAAACTTTAGTGAGACCGCAGCCATTGTCTATGGGAGGCCTGCCCAAAGTCCGGCCCGTGGGCCAGATCCAGCCTGTCAGGCCATTCTGAGTGGCCCGCAGCTGGCTGGCCTGCCCCTCCCTCCCCCTCCTTCACCCCATGTTTTTTTAAACAAAGTGGGTGGGGCTTGCAGTGTGGTGGCAGGGTTGGGAAGCAACCGGCCCCTGACACATTCTCAGCCACCAAATCTGGCCCTCCTTACAAAAAGTTTGGGCACCCCTGGTCTATGGGAATGCAGAATAAATTTCCTTTCCAATCTCATGCCTCCTGTCCTCGCAAGAAGCTTTTCTACTTCTCTGACAACACTCCTGTTGCCACCCAAGCTACAACATGAATCTCAACAAATTAGCAGTAATTTAGAATATGTCCAACAGAATTCAGCATCCTGGCCCTATTTCAAGAAATCATAGATACAACTCAATAAAGATGGGACAATGCCTCTATCCCCGGTCTGAAACTTAATCTTTATGCCCTTCCTTTTCCTGAGAGAGGCTGGCAGAATTCAGTCACAGGAAGATGTTTGTGAAGATTCTCAGTCATCCAGGTGAATTTATCTGGAAGTTGAGTCATGGCAACTGGGCTTCTTTTTCTTGAGAGATTGAAATGTTTCGCTGCTCATCCATATCTCCCCAAACGGATGAAGCTGTTTCGATGAGCAGCAAAACATTTCTATCTCTCAGGAAAAATAAGTCCAATTGCCATTACTCAACTTCCAGATTAGTCACAGGAAGAACACAAAAGAAAGAAAGAAAGAAAGAAAGAAAGAAAGAAAGAAAGAAAGAAAGAAAGAAAGAAAGAAAGAAAGAAAGAA
>JAHTLZ010003447.1:2699-15380 GCA_023846285.1 Phrynocephalus versicolor | reverse complement strand
GAAAGAAAGAAAGAAAGAAAGAAAGAAAGAAAGAAAGAAAGAAAGAATCACAGAGTCAATAGAGCTGACTGATTAGAAACCTCAGCTGCATCTTGTATAATTACAAAATGTTTCCAAGAGTAGGAAAGAGGAGATCAATGATTACAAAATCCTTTATTGTTCACTCTCAATGTGATTCTGAATTAAAGCATTACTAGATATCAGATCTGATAAGAGAACAGAAAGGTTTTGATGAAAACCCAAATGAATGGCTGGTCGGAGGCAAGACAATAGTAGTCAAGGCTCTCCATTGAGGGAGACTACAGTGATGGATCTTTGCAATATGATTATCTCAGATTGTAAATCATTACAGTCTAACTCATTACATATTTCAAGGGAGGGGGACAGATAAATTCCCTTTCCTTCTCTAAGATGTTTTGCAATGGTTGTGCACGGCTGAGTATTTATATAACAATAATCTTCTTTCTTAGATACAAAATATCTCGAGAATGCCATACAGTCCTGGCTGACGGAATAGGGATACTGAAAATAAACTATAAGGTTTTATAAATCTCAAATAATGTGAAGGCCCAGACACAACACTGGCCAGGAGTCTCCTGGTTTTATAATCCAAAATTGTAACTCATCCACACTTTGCCCAAAAGGGTATCATATCACTGCTTAGTACAATGAGAATCTGTAATTTTTATGGTTATCTTTTCTGCATTTTTCTAAAGGGGAATGATTCTGGGACCAGGCCTATAGCTTCTCCCTGCTCACAGAATCTAACTTTCACAGACTGTCTGGGTGTCTTCTATGTAAAGTGTTATCCTATCTCCCCAGCAGCCTTCTTAGAGAGAGAGAAAAAGACCAAGGGGAGATCATATAGCAGTTTTCAAATACTTGGAAGGTAAGTCATAGTGATGAGGGGCAAGACCTGTTCCCGATCATCCTGACGTACAGGACACATAATAATGGGCTCAAGTTACAGGAAACCAGATTTAAGCTAAATATCAGGAAACAATATCTTAACTGTTAGAGCAGTACAACAATGGAACCAATTACCTTGGGAGGTGGTGAGCACTCCACTTGGAGCTCCATCTGCTTTGATTTGGATTCCTTCATTGAGCGGAGGCTTGGACTTAATGACCTTATAGACCTCTTCGAACAAAATTTTTCTATGATTCTATGTAATCTCAAAACCAGTGGTGGAGTAGTAAAATGTCAAATGGAACAGTCCATTCTGAGTTTCCATAGCTATGTTTCCAGGTCACCTGAATCCCACTGGTGTCTTTGTGTCAACTTTCTGAGTAATTCAGAAGGTGCAGAGATGCATCCTGATTGAACAGAAATGCAACTACAAAGCCTGGATGGAGCAGAAAGGTCAACATAGGGCGTTTTTACACAACCCCTGAAATCCGAGGCAAAGGGCTCCCAGATCCGGAGCTTAAAAATGTTTTCCCACCAGGTCCAGACTTTAAAAAAAATTTAAGTATGACCACGCCCACCTAAGCGTGTCCCAGTGCACTTTTCAAGTACCTGGCCTCCAGGAGGTAAAAAATCCTCTGATGCAAATTGTAAATCTGTGAATGCCAGGCTCCCTCGCCTTCTGTTTGTTTTTTTTTGTCCCTTCCTTTAAGAGACAGGAATCACTACGGGGCGGCTGGGGGCGGCTTCGACCGGCAGAGGGAGGTGAGCCTGCATTTTTTCCCTCCCTCCCCTCACAGACAGGAACAATGGAGTGTGGAGGGGTGGGAACACAGGAAGAGCGACAAACCCCCACGATCTCTGGTCCGAATTTAAGTTGCCACCGGATTTTAGAAGTCGTGTAAAAGCGCCCTTAAAGATCAGTCTCTCTAAAATACCATTTTATAGTGCAATCACAGGTGTGCTTTTCCTCCTATCTGATTTATCTCTGACTTCCCTGTGCTACACACACACACACACACACACACACACACACACACACACACACACACACACACACACACACACACACACCATTTTGCCATTTTTTCACAAAGGCAAAAGAGAGCCAGTGCAGAGTAGGAGATAGGGTGTTGAAGTAAGATTTAACCTGCTAACACACAACAATGAGAAGGGTAAAGCGCTATTCCATGAGACATCACAATGGAATAACAATCATAAGAATCTTTCAGACTGAGATTTTGATCATGAAATCTGAGGGAATGGGGGCTTCCCGGACAATATACAACATGTTTTTAAAGCCGTGAGGCTGTATTTGGAGACCATGTTTAGTGGCATATAGATGCACAGGAACTCTGCACGGGTCTCCTCTTCTGCACATACCAATAGCACATGGTCTGAGAGGTCTACACAGATAGCAAGCAAAATCATAGATACAACCATGCACGGAATCTCCACCTGCACAAAGCTGTTCTTCCTCTTCTTGTATCAATGACGGAGATGCAATCCCAACAGAATGATTCAGAATTGGCTTGGTATTTACCAATGTTCCTGGCAGGCATTCAGGAATTGCTCTGGTGTTGTCTCTTCCAACTTGTACTGACGATGCCCACGCATAACAACTGTGCGCAAATGGCATCTCTAGCCTAGTTGTGGAGGGGAAAACGAAGGGGACAACTTCACTGAATTTCTCTCAGGGATGCAGAAGTCCTCTACAGTTAAGAGTAGGAGGTCTCCATTAACAGCGGTTATAGCAGGTTTGTTTTGTTTTGTTTTTCTGTAGATTTGTTTGGGTTTTTACTCTACAAGTTATAGGACAGCAAGTTGGAGTTCTGGCCATCATTTAGGTTCTTCCACTATGAGCCTTTTCACACGATCCCTAAGATCCGCTGGCCACATAAATTCGGACCAGAGATCTTGGGGGGCTTGTCGCTGTTCCTGTGTTCCCACCCCCTCCACATTCCTGGCTGCTGGCTGCGTGAGAGGAGGGAGGAAGAAAAGGAAGAAAAGAACGTTCTGCTGTCTCACTCTTGCCCCGGCAGCATTCCATTCTCTTAAGTAGCTTTTAAAGGGGCTGGGGGCCAAAAAACAACAAACAGAAGCGAGGAGAACCTGGCACTCTTAAGTTATATCCGCATCAGGAATTCTTCAGCCCTGGAGAGCAGGTACTTGAAAAGTGCGCTGGGACATGCTTAGGCGGGCATGGTCGCACTTAATTTTCTGTAAACTCCAGACTGGTGGAGAAACAATGTTAAGCTCTGGAACTGGGAGCCATTTGCCGCAGAGTTTAGGGGTCGTGTGAAAAGGCTCTAAAAAAGGTAAAGATAAAGGTTTCCCCCCCACACACTTGCAGGCTAGTCGTGTCCAACTCTAGGGGCAGTGCTCATTTCCATTTCCAAGCCAAAGAACCAGTGTTGTGCACGTCCATGGCCATATGGCCAGCATGTCCGAACACATTTCTGCACACAGAACACTGTTTCACCTTCCCGCTTTTTATGGCGGTACCTATTTATCTACTTGCATTTACATGCTTTCAAACTGCTAGGTTGGCAGAAGCTGGGGTTAACAGTGGGAGTTTGCTCCATTGTGTGAGTCCAGTTAATACATAGAGGTTTTCTTGGTATGGCAGCCTGAATGTTGATGGCATCAATGGCAGCAGTCAAGATGGTCTACACAGGACACCCTACACAGGATATGAGAGGGTTACCGTGTAGATCCTACAGGTATTTGGGTTCATGTCAAGGCCTCCTCCATCTCTCTAAGATCTAATCTCAGAAATGCTTCTGACTTCAGTGTACCAGCTCAGGGAAACACCTAGGGAAGAGTGAGCTGTCCCAGTGCCAGAACAGCCTGAATGCAAAGTAGAGATGGGCACGACTAAAAAAAAATGGTGTTTCGTTTGTTGTTTGTCGTTTAGGGGGTCCGTTTCGGTTCGTTTTCATTTTTCATGAATTTTTTGCAAAAAATTTCGTTTTCGTTTTGTTACGTAACGAAACGAAAAAACAAATACAAAAACAAAAAATGCTGTTTCGTTAGCATTCATTACAGTTCAATGTATTTGCCGCAACAAAAACAAAACGCACGACAAAATTTCTGGTGTTTCGTTTTGTTTCGTTTCATTTTGGAGACAAAAGTCGTTTTTCGTTTTGTTACGTAACGAAACGAAAAAATGAAAATGAAAACGAAAAATTGCTCATTTCGTGCCCATCTGTAATCCAAAGTACAATAAAGTATTAGATACCCCCCTCTCTCTCTCTGTGTGTGTGTGTGTGTGTGTGTGTTGTGTTGTGTTGTGTCATTACAGTCATGATTGACTTTCCGTGACCCCACGTCCATGGAATTTTATTGGCAGGAATACTGGAGTGGCATGCCAGTTCCTACACCAGGCGCCTACAGCACCTGGTATTCCCTGGTGGTCTCCCAACCAAGTACTAACCAGGGCCTGCTTAGCTTCCAAAATCAGGTGAGATCGGATGTGCTTAGGGCATCTAGGCAGCTCTACCGCTCACTACCATTCACAAAGGAAGAAATCCCAGAAGCTGACTCCTTTTTAAAATATCAGTGAATCACTTCTCATTCCAACACAGAGCAACTGTCAAGACTGTGGCTGAGGTCTCTGAGGTTGCGAGTTCAATACCCCACTGTGCCTCCTTGAGATAGGCTGGTTTCAGTGATCCATTGGGTCCCTTCCAGCTCTGCAGTTCAAAGGTAATATTACAGGTTACAGTCGTCCCCTGCCATTTTGCGGTTCATATACTGCGGTCTCGACTGCAGTATATGAAACACAAGGGCCCCTGGGGCAAGCTGCTTGGGCCCGTTTGCGGCCTCTTGCACTTACCCCAGGCCTGGCACTGCCCTGAATGGGCCTCCAACGGGCTTCTCGGGCCTGTCAGAGGCCCCAGAAGTGCTTTCCAGCAAACTAGAAGTCACTTCTGAAAAACCAGAAGTGACTTCCGGATTGCCGGAAACCACTTCTGGGGCCTCTGACAGGCCCGAGAAGCCCGTTGGAGGCCTGTTCAAGGCAGCACCAGGCCTCAGGTCAGTGCAGGAGGCCCCAGAGAGGCCCCCCAGTACCAACCCAACCCAGCATCCTCATATTGTGGTTTTTTCCATGATTGTGGGTCAGTCAGGTCCCTAAACCCCCGCGATAGGCGGGGGATTACTGTATGTTATTATATAGATATGTGGAAGTGACATGAAGCTCCCTTCCAGTTTCAAATAGACCAGGCATGTCCAAACTTCGGCCCTCCAGATGTTTTGGACCACGACTCCCAGAATTCCAAGCCAGTATTGCCAATGACAAAGGACTGTGGGAGTTGTGATCCAAAACATCTGGAGGGCCGAAGTTTTGGACATGCCTGAAATAGACCATCCCAGGGCTAAGATAGTGCCTCCATGCCCTCAGAGCTAGCCCACCGAACCACCCCCTTCTTTAAGGAGACTGAAACCAGGCCAGGCCACGTATGCAAGCAGGGTAGTGAATGCAGACGCTTTAGCACTGCAGGAACGGTGACGTTGCCTTTGCATGCCTGCAGAGCTAATAAAAGAAAATCAAACGGAAAGGAAGCATTCGTTGCCAAATACTCAGAGTGTGCAGTACATAACAAATCTTTATATATTTACCTTTTGGAACATTAGATCGATCCTTTAGAAACTTTGGTCTTTTTGTGATCATAACTATTATTGTTTGCCATTCATTAGAAGTGCCAAAATAACAGAGGGAGTGATGATGGAAAGACTGTGACCTTACTTATTACACCACCTGTGTCCCCTCGAGAGGCCTATAATTGAAACGTTACATGTTGACTCACCTCTTATGATGTATTGCAACTTCTCGGGGCTAGAGTTTTCAGTTGAGAGGGTTTGGGTGGGGGTGGGGGGCTTTAATGTTTTCTTTTACCCAGAGATGAATTGCCGGAACTGATTTCAAATCTATTCTTCTTAAGAAAAGAGCACCTCTAGCTGATGAAATTCAAACTCTCCCAGGTGTTATTATTCCCCTGAAAGAAAAAGATTCATGGAAACTCAGTACTTTAAAATCCTATCTATTTCTGCATGAATAAATCCTATTCGTTGCTTCACACAGAACCACTCTGGAGGGTGCTGGAGATTATCCAGTTACTGCAAAATAAATGTGGAGCAGTTGTCACTGGTTAACCGTGATTCTGGATGTTAAGACAGCAATGCTGAGGTATGGCAATCAGGTTTTTCTTTTCCCACACTCCAGTCATATTTTTTACTCTCTGGAAATCTATAGTTATTTTTTCCAATAAATAGGTTCATTGTTGCCATCAGTACTCAAGATGTGACTGACTAAAACCTGCAGACTTCAGATAATCTCTGCCCTTGTACTCTCTCGGCAACTGGAGCCCAGCCTGGTAGTATCCAAAGATAGAACCTGGAGTTATCTGGGAGTTGAGTCATGGCAACTGGACTTCTTTTCTTGTGGGATTGAAACGTTTCGCTGCTCCTCCAAGTAGCTTCTTCAGTCTGTGGAAGGTTGGTTGGGAGTCATTCATTTTAAAATGGTTCTGATTTGTTTGGGGATCGATGAAAGGGCAGCATGATGCATAGACTGACTGTGCCTAAGTCCCCCGCCCCTGTTACCTTGTTGTCCTTTCACCTATCACCAGACAAATTAGAACCACTTCACATCTCCACCAGTAAAATGACAGCTAAAGACCTATACTTAATGGGTGTTGGGAAGGGCTGCATAGATGTGAGTTCCGTTAATGATAGTGGTATTCACACACCCCGAGCCATTGTCACAGCGAACAAGCATATCCATTCAAACATTTCATGCACCCCAAGCCATTGTCCATCTAACAAGCCTATTCAGACCAAGGCTGGGTGAATCGAAGGTGAACTATTTATTGGAAGCCTCCCCACCAACCTTCCTCAGACTGAAGAAGCTACTTGGATGAGTAGAGAAATGTTTCTATCCCACAAGAAAAGGAGTCCATTTGCCATGTCTCAACTCTCAGATAACCTCACCAGGATATCTGAGAATTTTCACCGACATTGAACCTGGGAGCACAGCATGAAACCACTAAGACTAAGAATGACCCCTAGCCTCGTGGCCTCTGGTCAGACAGGCTCAGACATTCAGGCACTTACAGTCCCCAAAAGTAACTTTCCCAAGCTCTGTCTGAGAATTCAAATTGAGGTCTTTTCAGATAGACCTTTTTAAGATGGATGAGAATTTTTGAGAAAAACTTGCCCGCATTCACATATTGCTTCATATTCCAGGTGGAAAAAAATTGGGTTTTAAGATTATGAATGTGAAAGAACCCAAAAATAGAAATAATAATCCATCAAAGCTTAATGGCTGGAGTGGTTATATCTGAAAAGGGCTGGGGTTGAATCCATTCATATTCAATCATGTTAACACTGAAATAGAGATGGGCACGAAATGAATTTTTTTGTTCCGTTATTCGTTATTTGGTTCATTACGTAATGAAATGAATAATGAAACTGGCGATGAAATTGGAACGAACTGAACAGAACCACGAAAATTAGGTTCGTTACATTTCATTTTCTTTAATGGCTATACGCGATGAAAAGAGCTGTTTTAAATGTTAAAAAACGCCCTGGACATCCGTAAAAATGCAGCAATAATGATTTATTCTGCCTGATCATACCTACCAGGGGGGTTGGGGTCCTTAAAACGTGCATTTCTGTCTTTTCTCAGAAAACTGCATTTTTTCCTTTAAGGGGGAGTTAGGGGACATCAACCCAAAATGGCTGCCAAATGCCTAATATAAATTAAATATTGATTTCTTGGGTATTAAAACACCCTGGACATCTGTAAAAATGAAGCAATAATTATTTATTCGGCCTGATAATACCTACCGGGGGGGGGGTTGGAGTCCTTAAAATGTTTGTCTAGGATTGTGTGTTTGGGTTGTTTTCTGGACAGCTTTCCATCTTTAGCACATCATCAACCTGTGCCATCAGGTCAATTCTGACTTAGGGTAACCCTGGTTTTCCAGATAAAGCTTACTCAAAACTGGTTAACCACTCCCCTCTTCTGGGGGTGCCCTGTAGCAGTGCTGCTTTATAAAGGCCACACAGGCTCAGGGACATGGCATGGGGAGGGCAAGGGGGTTACGTACCCCAGGGGGCAGCAATTAGGGGGCACCAAATTGCCTACCACCCCTGCCACCGCCGTGCCATCTCTGGTTACTCCTGAGTAAAGGCATGAATGCACCTGGTGCACCTGGGCTGCCCCCCACTGCCGTCACATTCAGCCTTGCCCCCCTGAACTTTGACATCACCTTAGCTGTGGGGGTGGCCCGGCTTGGCGCCCTATCTGCCCAGTGGCATGTGAATGGCCCTTAGGGCGCCGGGGCCACCACCATTGTTGTGCTGGGCCATGGAGGGGGATCGGGGGTGCGCCGTCCGGGGTTGCCGGTGCTGCTGCCGGAGGCGGAAGGCACTGCTGAGATTTGGTGGGGCAGCCTGGCCAAGCCCACCATGTCTTGCTCTGTCTGAGTTGGGAGGTTGCGGGCTGGCACCGCGGGATGAGGGAACACACTCCGGGTGGCTCGTGCAGGCCGAGGGGGAGTGTCATTTTTAAAATTTGGTCAGGATGGCATGGGGCGGATTTCATTTCAGTGTGTTTTGAAGAACTTGTCGACCTTAACAAGTTACACATTCTCTACCTGAAGGACGGTAGAAAACAAAACCAACAGAATAATCCATCACATTCATTCAGACCTATCCTGTTTCCAGAAAAGTTACCAGTTGAAGAGGCAACCATTTCAAGTAACGATTCATCCAATGTCTAAACTCCAGAGTCAAGACCCCCATTTAAACTTTCTAATGCTATAAGCACTCTTCCCATTCCAAGAAGGAATGAGATCTAGCTCCTCGACATAAGAAATCTTTTGCCTCTTTAGCTTTGCAGTGAGGAATCTGGCCTATTCTCATTTAAGACCTAGCCATTGTCGAAAGATCATTCTTGTAGTTCAACTTGGAGCTCTTCTGAGACCCTCCAGCCTTTGCTACTAACCCTGATTCTTGCTGTCTTGGTGCATTGATCCCCTTCTTCTTCTTGATTTGCTTCAACTAAAGTGGCTGGCAAGAATTTTCAGGGGGAGGGGGGTTACAACCTCTGTCATTCTTAAGGAAAGAATTGAGACTGAATGGACTTTTACCTGCATCCTATTAGTCTTCCTTTTTCTGTCTTTTTCTATATGCAGTGGTGACAAAGCTGCCACAAGACTTGTCATGGATATTGTGGGTTAAATTATTTACAGGCGAGCAAACTGCAAGAGCTCCCTACAAAACAGTTTTTGAAAGCTGACATCCTAGCTCATCTCAGGTTTGCAATCTACCTAAGCCTGACATTGATCTGAAGGATTCAAGAGGCTTTAGTAAACTGGTGGGTCTAGGACAATGATGGCAAACCTATGGCACAGGTGCCAAAGGTGGCACTCGGAGCCCTTTCTGTGGGCACCCGACATGGACCCTTCATAGCCACCTGTATACAGGTTAAATTACTGTATTGGCACTTTGCAAAAAAAAAATAGTGGCTTTTGAATTGCAGTTTGGGCACTTGGTCTCTAAAAGGTTCGCCATCACTGGTCTAGGAAGAAAAAGAGGAAGATCAACTAGGTCTGATTTCACCCACACACACACACACACACACACACACACACACACACACACACACTGTATACAAAAGGATCACAAGTTCATATGTGGATTTTCAAAACCCCAGAGTTTTCTGTGCCAAAAATGAAGTAATGTCTGCATTGTAGCAAAATCTCCAGATGCACACTGAAAATAAATATCTTCCCCTTTGTTCACATAGCCTGGAAATAAAGAGGTGAGACACATTTGTGGGATTAAAATTGGGCCACAATTTATTGATATGAATTCACTCAATTCAAATGTTAAATATCCCTTAAACAAGGGGGCCTGAATGTAGTGCAAGTGGATCAGTTAATGATTCCTAAGATTATTAGAAGGATGCTGCCCACGTGTTCAGCGCCCTCCAAAAACTTGTGGTCTGGGCATCCCTCATTCCTAATATTTGAACTGTTTGTACCTAACGCCTAATGTTCCTCATTTACTAATTTATTTCCTAATTCATATTGAGGGCTACCAGCTCAATAAGGGTATATTATTCAATAACTTTCACCTGATTTAAATTTACAATTTGTACTACCCGCCAATTGTGACCGGTTATAAACCTCCACTTCGCCTTAAAGAGAATGAGATGGGTGAAAACACACTGCCACACTATTCCAATCTGAGTGGAAGCCAAAAAATCCCATTCGGCCTGCACACAACCTGCTAATCCCATTCTCTTATTGGGGGTGGGGAGGGAAGACAGCTAGATTGAAAAAGAGGCCTCTCACCATGTGGCAAGGCCTTATCTAACCTACTGCCCCTGCAAGCAGCCCCATAGGCTGCACACACGTGACACCAACCGGTCGGGTAGACAAAGAGGCACCTTGCAACCATGCCGGACACGTGACCAAGGACATGCACAACAATGGCAATTTGGCTAGAGTCTGATGTGACAAGCACACATGTGTGTGGGAAAACTACCTTTAGAGAAAGAGAAAGAGAGAGAGAAAGAGAGAGAGAGAGAGAGAGAGCACCCAATGAAGGCTGTGTGGAACCTCATTATTTTCCCATTGGGAAAACAAACCTTATTCTCTTTAAATAAATAAAATAAATGCATTTCCTTGTCCTCATGCCTGAGGTTGAGGCAAACAAGGATTAGCTTCCATAGCCTTGATCCCATCTATTTGAATGAAAAGTACAGTAGTGACATATATTGAACACGGGCCCTGACAGCAATGGAGATAAACGTCTTAAGCTAATCTTGTCTCCTTTTTGCTCACTGCCCGCTGACATTAGATTCCAGCCCAGTTCTACTCCATAGGGTCATGCAGCTGAAGGATCTTTCCCCTCCCGTTAGAATATGAGAAAGGAAGGCAATTGGGAGGAGGGGAACGACGCTTGTGGATACATTGTGCAGTTGTACGACCTGACTTTAAAAGCTTGATAAATGGAATATTAACGGCCAAATAACAATACCAGCAAATGAAGGCAGTATGGTGCCACTTAGCGAGCCATGTTAAGTGTTAATCACCTTACACACAAAGAACCCAAAACCTCTAGATGGTGTGGCATTTATGGTGGTTTTGGGCGAAATTTTTCAAGGATTAGGGAGCATTACTTTAGTCACTGGAGAGCCGGCATCGAAATACAACAAAAGGCAGCGGAGAGACCGAAGCTGAAAAGAAAACGCTAAATTTTTATAATGGCCTATAATAGCTATGAAGTTCAACACCCTGGAGGTAGATCCGTACGTGAGCAATTTCGTAGCAATTTGGAGTGTGTGACAAACCCAAGAGCACGGATGCTTCTCAGTTTGGACCATGCATTTCGTCCAAGCGGGGCAGTTCCACTGGCACTCAAGGCATTTCAGACTCCAAAGAACGTTAATGTGTGCATAATGGCAGGGCTGCGTGTGAATGAAGAAAGGAAAATCTGGACCAACAGTGGTGGTGTAGAAAAGTTCATTATTGGATAACCTGCCTGCCCATCAATGCAACCACTGGAATTTGAGGAACTGCACTCCAGGCTTAAATTGGCAAGAAAAAACCTGCTCCCACAATTGTGAAGGACTGCATCATTCCACAGCCACGTCTACCACAGAAGCAGATAATCTATTGGGCTATAATGCACTCTATATGTGTCTACCAATGGAAAGTCTCAGGAAACTTTAACAGGTCCAAAATGCAGTGGCCAGATTGCTAATTGGGGTGGGTTACAGAGATCACATTGCACCCCTATTAAATCAGTTCCACTGGCTACCAATCAGCTACCGGGCACATTTCAAAGTGCTGACCTTAACTTACAAATAGAGATGGGCAAGAAATGAACAATTTTTCATTTCTGTTTTTTTTGTTTCGTTACGTAACGAAATGACAAACAAATTTTGTCTCTAAAATGAAACGAAACGAACAGAAACACTGGAAATTTTGTCGTGCGTTTTGTTTCCGTTACTGCAATATGAGTAAATTGCTTAAAATCCTAAAAAAATCACAAATAAATGAAATAAATGGTAACAAAATGGTAACAAATGAATGAAAACGAAAACAATTTTTTTGCAAAAATTCGCAAAAATAGAAACGAACTGAAACGGACCCTCCAAACGACAAATGACAAACGAAATGCCTTTTTTTTTAATTCGTGCCCATCTCTACTTACAAAGCACAAAATGGCCTGGGCCCAAGCTACCTCACAGATCAAATCTCATGGTATGAACTGTCTCGAGTGCTAAGGTCATCAGGAGAGGCCTATCTCTCCACCCCACCATCTTCACAGGTGCGTCTCATGAGAACACATGAAAGGGCCTTCTCTGTCACTGCTCCCTCCTGCTGGAAGCCAAGACTGCCCCATCTCTGCTGTCTTTCTGGTAGCAAGCAAAGACCTTCTGCTTCGGGCAAGCTTTCCCTAAATGAGGGACTGCCTACTATATAAGTTTTATATTACTTACCATGCCCTAAGCACATCTGATCTTGCCTTATTTCAGAAGCTAAGCAGGGTCGGCCCTGGTTAGTACTTGGATGGGCGACCACCATGGAATACCAGATGCTGTAGGCGCCTGGATTAGGAACTGGCAAACCACTCCAGTATTATTGCCAAGAAAACTCCATGGACATGGGGTCACAAAGAGTTGGTCACGACTGTAACGACGCAACACACACACACACACACACACACACACACACACACACACACACACAC
>JAHTLZ010003446.1:0-16191 GCA_023846285.1 Phrynocephalus versicolor | reverse complement strand
CCAGTTGGCCCTCTGGATGGTGAGGGAGGAAAAGGGGAGGTTAAGGAGGACTTGGAAATTGCAGAGAAATTAAATGAGTTCTTTGCATCTGTCTTCACGACAGAAGACCTTGAGCAGATTCCGCTGCCTGAACAGCCCCTCTTGAGTAAAGAATTAAATCAAATACAGGTTAAAAGAGAGGATGTTTTAGGACTAATTGATAAATTGCAGATTAACAAGTCACCGGGACCAGATGGCATCCACCCAAGGGTTATTAGGGAACTGAGAAATGAAATAGCAGATCTCTTAACGGTAATATGCAACTTGTCTCTTAAAACGGCCACAGTGCCGGGGGACTGGAAGATAGCAGATGTCACACCAATTTTTAAAAAAGGAAAGAGGGGGGACCCGGGAAACTACAGGCCAGTTAGCCTTACATCTGTCCCAGGGAAGATGGTGGAAAGCCTTATCCAAGAGAAAATCTTAAAACACATAGAAAAACAAACCTTGCTGAGAGAAAATCACCATGGCTTCTGCAAGGGCAAGTCTTGTCTGACAAATCTTTTAGAATTTTTTGAAAAGGTCAGCAGACATGTAGATTTGGGTGAACCGGTTGATATAGTCTATCTGGATTTTCAAAAGGCTTTTGATACAGTCCCTCACCAAAGGCTGCTGAGAAAATTGCACAGTCAGGGGATAAGAGGGCAGGTCCTCTTATGGATTGAGAACCGGTTGAGATCCAGGAAACAAAGAGTAGGTGTCAATGGGAAATTTTCACAATGGAGAGAGGTGAAAAGCGGTGTGCCCCAGGGCTCTGTCCTGGGACCGGTGCTTTTCAATCTGTTCATAAATGACCTGGAGACAGGGATAAACAGTGAGGTGGCCAAGTTTGCAGATGACACAAAACTTTTCCGTGTGGTAAAAACCAGAGAAGATTGTGAAGAGCTCCAGAAGGATCTCTCCAAACTGGGGGAATGGGCTACGAAATGGCAAATGCTCTTTAATGTAGCCAAATGTAAACTAATGCATATTGCGGTAAAAAATCAAAACTTTATCTATCAACTCATGGGCTCTGAGTTATCCGTGACAGATCAGGAAAGAGATATTGGTGTGTTGGTGGACAGCTCCATGAAGGTGTCTCCCCAATGTGTGGCAGCGGTGAAGAAGGCCAATTCCATGTTAGGGATTATCAAAAAGGGGATTGAAAATAAAACAGCCAACATTATAATGCCATTATACAAAACAATAGTAAGGCCCCACCTGGAGTATTGTGTACAATTCTGGTCACCGCATCTCAAGAAAGACATAGTGGAACTGGATAAGTTGCAGAAGAGAGCAACTAAAATGATTACTGGGCTGGGGCACCTCCCTTATGAGGAAAGGCTAAAACTTTAGGAGCTCTTTAGTCTGGGAAAAAGGCGCCTGAGGGGGGATATGATTGAGACGTACAAAATAATGCAGGGCATGAGTAAAGTGGATAGAGGGAAGCTCTTCTCCCTCTCACAAAATACCAGAACTAGGGGACATCCACTCAAATTGAGGGCTGGGAAAGTAAGAACAGACAAAAGAAAATATTTTTTCACCCAGCGCGTTGTAAGTCTATGGAACTCCCTGCCACAGGATGTGGTGATGGCATCTGGCCTGGATGCCTTCAAAAAGGGATTGGACAGATTCCTTGGGGAAAAGTCCATCATGGGTTACAAACCATGATGGAGATGTGTAATTCCCCAGGCTTAAAACCAGGGTACTTCAAGGGCCAGGTGCAGGGGAGTGCTATCAGGAGACAGATATCTAGTCTCATGTGCTCCCAAACGCATCTGGTGGGGCCACTGTGAGATACAGGAAGCTGGACTAGATGGGCCGTTGGCCTGATCCAGCATGGCTCTTCCTATGTTATGTTCTTATATGTTCTTATGCCCACCTGTGCCCATATTGTGGCTACTGGCCAGGGAAGTGATGCTTCTGGACTCCAGGCCAATGAGGAAACATCGGCAACAGAAGCCACAGGGCACCTGTTAATGTCAGGGACCAGTGTGGCAGTCGTGCTTCGCACCGGCAACTTGCTTCTTTGTAGATGCAGGAATCCTTGCAACCAAGACTCCTAAAACTCAGCTGACAACAAGGCTGAATAAACAGGCTTTTCTCCAGGAAAAACATCAGTCCCAGGTGTTTTCAAGCCAAATTGTGTATACAGACTGAGTCTCTGGCATCAGTTATCTATGTGGCTTAATCCTGCACCCTTTCTGGGTCCAGTGCTGTTCTGAGTCCAGTGCTGTTCAATATTGTTATTAATGACTTGGAGGAAGGAATAGAAAGTATGCTAATTAAATTTCCAGATGATACCAAATTGGGAGTGGTTGCTAATTCCCTAGAGGATAGGATGAAAATCCAAAAACACCTTGACAGATTAGAGTACTGGACCAAAGCTAACGGAATGGATTTCAACAGAGGGAAATGTAGGGTGCTACATCTAGGTAAAAAGAATGAATTGCAAAGATATAGGATAGGAGATACCCGGCTGGAAAATAGTACCTTTGAAAGGGATCTGGGAGTCTGGGTGGACCACAAATTGAAAATGAGTCAGCAGTGTGATGCGGTGGCCAGGAAAGCCAATGCAATTCTTGGTTGCATCAACAGAACCATAATGTCTAGATCAAGGGAAGTGATAGTACCACTCTATTCTGCTCAGATCCCACCTGGAGTACTGTGTCCAGTTCTGTGCGCCTCAATTTAAAAAGGAAGTTGACAACCTCGCGCAGGCACAGAGGAGGATGACCAGGATGGTTGAGGTTCTGGAGGAAATGTCTTATGAGGAACGGCTTAGGGAACTGGGAATGTTTAGCCTTTCAAAAAGAAGGCTGAGGGGGGATGTATATTATATTATATATTATATAGATATGATAGCTATGTTTAAATATTTGAAAGGATATCATATTGAAGAGGGAACAGGTTTGTTTTCCATGGCTTCAGAGACTAGGACTCGGGGCAATGGTTTCAAACTACAGGAAAAGAGATTCCATTTAAACATTAGGAAGAACTTCATGACAGTTAGAGCTGTTTGACAGAGGAATATGCTGCCACAAGGGAGAGTAGTGGAGTCTCCTTCTTTTGGAGGTTTTTGAGCAGAGGCTGGAGGGCCACCTGTCGGAAGTACTGTGATGGGGGTTCCTGAAGGCCCTTGAGGTCTCTTCCAACTCTATGATTCTATGATTCTATGATTCTATGCACCCTCTGAGGTCTGCCAGGAATGTTTCCTTTCAGTTTGGCCACAGGGTAGACACCTGTAGCAGTTCCTCTGATGTCATGGAGGGTCCACCTAAGAACTGACGGATATGTTTTAGAAAGTCTAGATCAACCACCTAAACAAGGTGGCCAGTTATATATTCCTTTAATGACAACAATCATGGAACTGCAGATCTGGAAGGGACCCTATGGAACATCACGTCCAACCCTTGTCAAGGAGGCCCAGTGGGGAATTGAGCTCCCATCTTTCTCTCGGACCCATCATCCTCGCTGATGCATTTGGTAGGGACACAGGAGAGGTCTTCTCTGTCACTGTTCTCAGACTGTGGAACTCCTTCCCACAAGAGGCCTGCCTTGCGTCCTCTTTGCTGTCCTACCAGAAGGCAGCAAATGCCTTTCTAATCAGGTAAGGTTTTGATGGGTTTGAAATAAGCTAAAATTACCTTTCAGCCAGGCTAGTCCTGCTGAGTTCCGCTGGACCCTCAGATGCCAATAAAAGTCCAACGAGAGAGAGATCCTGAGGCACATACTGTGTTTATTAGGCCTAATAAAGCAGCAGGCGAACACAGCGCCAGAGACAGAGCGAAAGTGTTCAGCGGCGAGCACATGGAAACCCCAAACTTTTATTGATTCTTCCCCCCTCCCATCCCATAAGGCGCCTTGTTCAGGGGTTGGCTGAAGGAAGTTCAAATTGTCCAATTGGGATAGTCCAGGAGCGGCGCTGGGCGGTCTTCGATGAGCTGGAGTTCGGGTTCATGCAAATGTTAATGAACCCAGGTGTTCCCTGATTAGGCCATCTTGGAGGACACAATGGGAAGGGGAAACAAGGCTTTGTTTGCTGAGCCTGGTACACTGTAGGAATTAGGAAATCAATAGGGGGCCGAGGAGCAGAGTCAATATAGAACAGGAAAGTCGGTAGGATTATTCAAAAGGGGATTTGCCAGTTTCTCATGAGTCCAGGAAAGGTGGGAATGATAAATTCCTCCAGGCGGTGATCCAATCTGTCTAGGTAGTCAGGGAACAATCAACAGGTAGGCAGAGAGGAACAGTCACAGTGGGGGGTAGGGGAGTCACAATGGAAGTGGCAAAACTAATCCGGAAAAGTCCTTTGCTGCCAGAAGGTGCCTTTAGTTGGATGTAGGAATGAAACAATGGTATGCTTCAGAGGTGATGATATCTTGCACATCTGTTGGGCATACTTGCCTTCCCCATGTTGAAGAAATGGAGTCTGGATGATCTTTTCCTTCAGTTAAGCTGGCAACCCCTCTTGCTGCCCAAAAGGGTGGCTCAGGTCCAGAGAGTAGAGGAATGTCCTTAGGTTTAATGAGATAGGAAAGGCCAAGAAGGAACGAGGCAGAAAGAAAGGAAAGGGAGAGATTGGCAGGATAGAGGAAGGGGGGTGCTGGTCCTATGGAGGTAATGTGGCTGGACTGTTAACCATTTGGGATTGATAGCTGAGAACCATTCCCTTGGCTGGTTGGGGCAGGGAGCAAGCAATCTCCCACTTAGAGGTTGCCCAGCCTAAGCCCTGTCTTCTAACTGCAAGTTTTGGGGTTTGGGAATGAGCAAGGCAATGGAAGGGTTAGATAGTGAGGTGGGACATGGGCAAAGGAGGCAGAAGGGCTAGGTGACAGAATTGGGGTGAGAGAGAGAGAGAGAGAGATGTGTGGGGCACTGGTAGTTGGGGGCTAAGAATCAGCTAGGCGGAAAACCCATGAGCACAGTCCTTTTGGTGTGCTGGAGTCCCTGGTTCCCAAGAGCGATTGCTCACAAACATTCCCTGAAAGCCATGAGCATGATAGAAATAAATCGCCAGGAAAAAAGCAGGCAGGAAGGGTGGAAAGGAAAAGAGGGGGGGGGGGACTGGCTCCCTGGCTGGCTTTTAAGGGGGATAAAGTTTAGTGCCCAATTCAATAATTCTATATATTTTTTATATTTCCATAATGACTCATCAGTTTCCCTGAGTGACCAGCTCCCTCAGTAGGGTTTCTAAATGGATTGCTGTGTTTTAGTCCTTTGAATGCCCTTGGGGGGTCAGATGGGTCACTCAAAGACATGCAAAACAGGGTCCACCATGAACACAAGTGAAAATCTTCCCTGGCACCTAAATGAGGAGGAGGAGGAAGATGCATGCCTTAATCATCTGCTACTCATAAAACTGAACTTTGCTCAGAAAAGGACGGCCTCAACCAGCATCTCATCAGGACAGGAGGCAAGTTCCCAGGTGAGAGAACTTCTCTGCCAGTCCACTGCCAGCCTCTAAGGACCTCAGCTTCTGCTCACACACACTTCCTGAGCTCCCAGAAGTTTGTGTGTCCTGCTTATATACCACCCCATAGTGCTTAAAGCACTCTCTGGCAAGTTTACAATTCAGTTATGCAGGCTACACATATAAGGGGTGATTGTTTTTCAACCCGTCTATGGAAATGATTGCAGGTAGGGTTTTAATCACATTGAGGCACTTGTGCTATGTGGCTGACAGAAGATGAGGCATCTGGCCTAACAACAGATTGGGTTGTACAGGATCTAGATAGGATGTTGCTCGTAACAGGGTTTCCGATCATGCTGTTCTTTGGAAGGCCTTGAGGCCCATGGTGGTCTTGTGTCAGGGTCATTGCAACAATCCTTGCAAAGCCAGGCAATGATGGCTTATACACAGGCACTTTGTGGGTGGATGGTAATTAACTGCAGTCTCTGGGCTAATTTCTAGTGTCTAACGAAGAACCATTATTAACACTGTAGAGAAAGTTGTGTCAGGACAACCTGGTGGTTCATCATCTTTCCACCTAGATGTCTTTTAATTAAAAGACAAGCTACAGTATACTGTGATTAATGGGACTCCTTTGGTAGGACTTTGCTTGGTGCAGTTTTAGAAGAGAAACCCCAAACTCAAATAGTACCTGTGAAAGGGATCTGGGAGTCTTGGTGGACCACAAATTGAACATGAGTCAGCAGTGTGATGCGGCGGCCAAGAAAGCCTACACAATTATTGGTTGCATCAACAGAACCATAGTGTCTAGATCAAGGGAAGTGATAGTACCACTCTATTCTGCTCTGGTCAGACCCCACCTAGAGTACTGTGTCCAGTTCTGTGCACCTCAATTTTAAAAGGATGTTGACAACCTCGAGTGGGTGCAGAGGAGGGCGACCAGGATGGTAGAGGGTCTGGAGGAAATGTCTTATGAGGAACGGCTTAGGGAACTGGGAATGTTTAGCCTCTCAAAAAGAAGGCTGAGAAGGGATATGATAGCTATGTTTAAATATTTGAAAGAATGTCATGGTACAGTCAGCTTCTGGGCAAGATGGCGGGTGGCAGCGGTAGAACTGTCCTGGGTCCAGTGCTTTTCAATCTGTTCATAAATGATCTGGAGACAGGGATAAGCAGTGTGGTGGCCAAGTTTGTGGATGACACAAAACTTTTCCGTATATTAAAAAACAGAGAAGATTGTGAAGAGCTCCAGAAGGATCTCTCCAAACTGGGGGCATGGGCTGCAAAATGGCAAATGTGTTTCAATGTAGCAAAATGTAAAGTAATGCATATTGGGGCAAAAAATCAAAACTTTATCTATCAATTCATGGGCTCTGAGCTATCTGTGATGAATCAGGAAAGAGATCTTGGTGTGCTGTTTGACAGCTCAGTGAAGGTGTCTACTAGAGGTGGGCACAAAACAGAAAACCCATGGTTCGGGTTTGTCTATTTCAGGCCCACCCTTGTTTCAGTTCGGGTTCAGGTTTGTCTGAATTTTTTTTTTTAATTGTATGAACCTGAACCAATCCGAACCGATTTGGGTCCTTACCGGCCGGCAGGAGCGGAATCATCTGTAGGCGAAGCATTCCCCTCCCCCCTTGTTCTCACTTTAACCTTATCTTTAGAGGCTGATGGCTGTTGGGCCGCATATTATGCTTAGTTTTTTATTGTTTTTAATTTTGAATTAGTTTTGTTGTTTTTAGTTTTAAATTTAGTTTTAGTTATTGTTTTTTGTTGTTATCTTGCTATTTTGCTAATTATTGTTAATTACTCTATTATTATATTGTAGTTAGTTGATTGTGCCTTTTTTCTCTCTCTCTCTCCCTCTCCACCCCTCCGGTCGCCATGTCTGCAGGGGCTGCCATTTCCATAGTGTCAGGCCATGGCAGATACCCTAGTGGCTGGGGGATTCATTGGGTAAGAAGAACTAGGGTCTGGCAACTGTTGCCTGTCCCCCGTTCTGATCCCTCAGCTCGCCGCCATGTTTCTGGGAGTCATTCCCTCAGAACCCACAACCTGTCCTGCCTTCTGATCAATGCCAGGTTGGTCATTAATAAAATTCCTGTCCTTCAGGATGCCATCTTGGATGGGCGGGCCGACCTGACTTGTTTCACTGAAACCTGGGTGGGGCAGAAGGAGGGGCATCTCTCTCCCAGCTGTGCCCTCCCAGGGTTCAGGTTCAGCATGTAGGCAGGCCAGAGGCATGGGAGCTGGCCATCATTTATATATATATTTTTTATAGATTTTTATTAAATTTTTAAGGGGGGAACTGGGAAAAAGAGTATGGGTGAGGGGGGGAAAAAGGAGGGGTACAATTTTTAAAAATTACATTGAGTATATCAAGCAAAATAGAGATAGTAATTTAACATATTACTAAAATTGCCAAATATTATCACAATACTAATAAATTTGTTACTTCTTGCCATCTTTCCCTAGAGATCTCATCGTAGTCTCCCTTTAGATAACCAGAAAGTTTATCAATTTCGATACATTCTCTTATCTTTCCGTGGAAATCCTTCTCTGTTGGCGTGTTTGGTTGTTTCCAAAGTTTCGCATACAGTATTCTTGCGGCAACAATTACATGGTGAAGTACATATCTCTGGTCATAGGAAATATTTATATCTACTATATTTAACAAGAATAGTTCTGGTCTAAGCTCTATCTTAATTTTCAAAGATCTTTCTAAGAAAAGTTTTACCATGTTCCAATACGCCTTTGCTTCTTTACAAGTCCACCACATATGATAAAAAGTTCCACAGTCATAGTTACATTTCCAACATCTAGGTGAACAATTATACATCTTGGATAAACGATGAGGTGCAAAATGCCATCTATAAAACATTTTATAACAATTTTCCTTAAACGAAATAGATTTGAAGATTTTAACTGTATTCCACAGAGAATCCCATTTATTTAAATGAATAGTATAACCAAAGTTTTCAGCCCATCTAATCATAGAGTCTTTAACCAATGTATCAATCATTTTTTCATTTAACAGTATATTATAAAATTTGCTAAGAAGCTTTGAGTCACCAGAAGAAAGTATTTTATCAAATGGGGTATCAGTAGTCATAAAGCCACCCTCTTTGGAAAGCTCTTTGAAGTGTGAATGTATTTGTTGATATTTCCACCAATCCAGATTATAACCTTCTGATACTAATTTCCCTAATGGTTTCAATGAGAGGTCAGCATTCAGAAGGTGTCTGTAAGTTATAACTTTTGAGATTTCACTTGCCTGGGAGCTATAAATTGCTCCCAGTGGGGATAACCACATAGGTGCTTTGAGATAAAATTGTTTTTGAATCAATGACCATATTTTGATTAAGGCATTCCTTATCCAGTGCTTTTTAAAGAGGGTAGGTAAATTTCCCTTATACCACATATAGTGATGCCAGCCCTTATCAAGGCCATAACTCTCGAGCTGTAATACTCTTTTATTTGTCATCAAGATCCAGTCTTTAATCCAAGTCATGGCGGCAGCCTTGTAGTATAGTACCAAATTGGGAAGGGCAAAGCCTCCAAATTTGGTTCTATCCTGCAAGTAAATATTTTTAATCCTTGCTTTTTTCTTTTGCCATATAAATATACGTATACTTTTTTCCAGATCTGAAATGATCTTAAAATTTGGTAATATAGGCAGAGATTGAAATAGGAAAAGCATTTTAGGTAAGACATTCATTTTGACTGCGGCAATTCTGCCCATTAAGGATAGCTGAAGTCTTGACCAAGTTTCGAGATCAGCTTTGATTGTTTTAATAACATTAACATAATTGTCTTTGAGTAAAGAGTTACATCGGTTAGATACAGTAATACCCAAGTATTTTACCCTATTGGAATGTTGAAAACCAGATTGATTTACCAGTTTTTCGATCATGGGTGGGGTCATATTTTTAGTTAGAACCAATGTTTTTTCTCTATTCACCTTTAATCCGGAGATTTTAGAGTATGCCTCCAGGGTCTTTAGAAGTTCTAAGGAGGAGGTCTGAGGGTTCTCCATAATAACCATCAGGTCATCTGCAAAGGCTTGTACCTTGTAAACTTCTCCCTTATTTTGTAGGCCTTGAATGTCTGGGTTTTCCCTTATTACATGAAGAAGAATTTCCAGGGTGGATATAAACAGAAGAGGGGAGAGGGGACATCCTTGCCTGGTACCTTTGTATATATTAACTTTATCTGTGAGGTGACCGTTCACTACAATCCTGGTATTTTGGGTAGAATAGATTTGTTCAATAGCTCGCAACATTCTGTGGCCACACTGAAGGTAATCTAATTGAGTTTTGAGTAAAGACCAGGATACATTATCAAAGGCTTTCTCAGCATCAATGAATGCAAAAGCTACTTGCTTCTCGGGGTGGGATTCATAATATTCCAACACGTTGAGAAAAGTTCTGATATTGGATTGGAGATGCCTTTTCGGGAGGAAGCCAGTCTGGTCGTGTGATATCAAAGAAGGTAATATCATTCGCCATCTATTGGCCAGGATGGTTGCAAAAATTTTGTAATCCACGTTTAGGAGGGCAATTGGCCTGTAGTTCTGTATCAAATCTTTGGATTTCCCTTCTTTGGGAATCAGTGTCGTATGTGATGATTTCCAGGAATCTGGTATATTTTCGCCTTCAAATATAGATGTAAAGAGGTTTTTCATATTTCCAGAAATTGTCTCTGAAAATTTTTTATAAAATATGGCTGGTATTTGGTCGGGTCCAGGCGCTTTATTCAATTTTTGATGATTAATAGCCTCTGTTATTTCCATCATTGTGATAGGGGCATTCGTCTGGGCTCTCTGTTCCTCAGTAAGTTTTGGAAAATTGGCTTGTTCAAGGAATTGGAAGATAGCATCATTGTCAATCATCTCCGGCTTGAATAATCTTTGGTAGTATTCCTCTATGATTTTTTGGATTTGTAGTTGCTCTGTCTGATTTTCCCCAGTTTTGTCTTTGAGTGAAAATATGAGTTTTTGTGATTGTACCTTTTTTAACCTATACGCTAACCATCTACCTGGTTTGTTTGCATTTTCCACAAAGTTCAGTTTGGCCAACTTGATTTTGTGAGCTATATCTGCAGTCAGAATCAAATTGAGTTCATGCCTACAAGAGGCCAGGTCTTTGTTCAGCTTATCGTTACGGGGGTCTTGTGTTAAGTCCGTTTCAAGCTTTTTCATCATGTTAAGAGTTGATTCATATTTCTTTTTCCTCTCTTTATTCCGTCTTGCCATAAATTGGATAACAAATCCTCTGAAGTATGGCTTAAAGGCATCCCATACCGTTTTGAGTGGTGTACCCTTATTCAGATTAGTTTCAAAATACAAATTCAAATCTCTAGCAGCCTCTGAAATGAATTCTTTATCAGTCCAAAGAGTTGGGTTAATTTTCCAGTGCCTAGGCATACCTGAAGATTTCAGTGTCCATAAGATGGCATTGTGGTCAGATAACATTCGAGGTAAAGTTTCTATATCCCTTGTATTTAGTAGAAGATCAGATGTAGCCCAACACATATCTATACGGGAGAAGGAAGCATATTGTCTTGAATAGAAGGTGTAACCATCTTTTAGTGGATTTAGCCTTCTCCAGATGTCATGAAGTTCTAAAATGTCAGACATGTCCAGAAACGATTTGGGCAGTGTGGAAGACGAGGTCTTGAGTTTTTTCCCTTTTGGTGTTTTCCTGTCTACTGAGGGAATGTGTACAGCATTGAAATCTCCCAATATTATAAGCTGGTGATTCCCATATTGCAACAGTTTCTGGGCCAGTTGTTCAAAGAACGCTTGTCTTCCATGATTATCGTTAGGAGCATATATACCAGCAATAATTGTTTCTTTAGATTGGATTTTTGCTTGGACAAGAATCCATCTGCCTGATTCATCTTTTTCCAGAAGGATTGGGGAAAGTTCTGGTTTAATATACAATGCCACCCCATTTTGCTTCTTTTCTTTGTTTGATGAGGAAAATAGATTTCCCAATTTATTTTGTATTAAATATTGTTCATGTTTTCTCAATATATGGGTTTCCTGTAAACAGATAATGGAGCATTGTTGTTTTTGGAGAAAATTGAAGGTTTTCCGACGTTTCTGGGGCGTGTTCATACCATTAATATTCCATTTTTTGGGCCATCTTGCTACTTCCAATAATATTTTTTCTTACCTGATTTTGGCCTGAGGTAGTTTTTCGGCCTGGCACCTCCCACTGCGCCACTAGAATCTTGGACGTGCTTTGAAGTCTCTTGTTTCGAAGTCTGATCATCACGGCTGTCATCTTTGGTAGTGGTTTGAGTTCCGGTCATGTCCTCATCTTCAGAGGAGGATGGTGAAGAAGAGGAGGGGGAGTAGCCCAGCTTCTTTGCATTTTTTTCAGCGAAGGCTCTAGCTTTCTGGTGGGATTCAATTTTCTGTAATTTGCCTTCCCATTGGAAGGACAAACCTTGGGGGTAGAGCCACTTGTATCTTATGTCATGCTTGAGCAAGAGTTTGGTAAGGAATATATATTCTTTCCGTAGTTGGCGAACCTCCCAAGGGACATCTTTCAGAATTGTCACTTTGGATTTATTGATTTCCACCTCCTTATCTTGGGTAGCCTTAAGGATGCAATCACGAGTGTATCTTCTAACCAATTTAACTATTACCTCGGGAGGGAGTTTATTTCTTCTGGTATAAGCCGTTGGTTGATGGTAAATCACGTCTACCTCGCAAAGAAATTCTTCAACGGATACCTCAAGTAGGGTGGCCAGGCTGTCTCCAACTATGGTGTAGAGATTTTCATCTTTGTCCACAGTAAGGTTTTGAATTCTTAGAATTTTGGAAGAGGCTTCGATTTCGTGTGTAAGAACCAGTTTGCTTGTTGATTCCATTGAGGCTTCAATTTCTCCAAGACGAAAGTCAGTGACATTCATATTCTCTTCCAACGCTTGTAAACGACCACCAAAGGTTTCTAGTTTGGCATCCACATTAGAAAAACCCTCTTTCATTTCTGCTCTTAAATTGGAAAAGCCAGTGGTTTGATCTGAGAGCATTTTTACCTGGGTAAGATTCAACTGCTTCAATGCATCTAGGATTTGGTCAGATTGGCTTGATTGACTTGATTGTTGAGTCATGGTTGCTGGATGGGCCAAGGGAACAAAAGCAGATTTCTTTTGTGTAGTTGGGGTCCTGCTCATACTGAAGATTTATTTTTGTGGTGGTGAAGGAATCGATTACCTCTTCACAGGAGAATTACAAAGTCTTTAAGGGATTGGTCTTGTTTCTAATCAGTTTGCTGCTTTCAAGGAATATATGTGAAGTTGCAAACATGGAAAAATCCAGTAGATGGCGTGCTATGCCCACTTTTGCCAACAGAGTCCGAAGAATATAGTGTAAAGTAAAATGGGAGCTTAAGGGTTAAATTCTGCCGTTAGATGAATATGAAAGTGAAACCAGGGATTGCAGTCCTCCGAGAGGCAGATATTAACAGATAAAACAGGAAAGATGAACTAAAAAGAGGCAGATTCTTTTCGGTAAGTTGCTGATTTATATTCTTGAAAGGGCTTTCAGATGGGAAAAGCCACTCACGGTTCTGGAGGAATAGAGGCAGCTCAAACTTCCGTCAGGATCTCCCAAGGTCTCAGCCGCACAGGAATTCCACCAGGGGTTTCTAACCTCTCCCGAAGGAGAGGGAACCACGCCTGGGTGCCCTGGATCGGTTCTGGGATGGATTCTGCTCCCAGAAGGGTCGTCTTGGAGTGGAAACACCCTCTTGGGACCTGGGATACATCGACGTTAGCCGGGACTGCTTTCAGCTAACGTCTTCTGCTGTTCGCGGCCATCTTGTCCCCCTGGAGCTGGCCATCATTTATAGGGAATCTCTTTTTATCAGTAGAACCGCCATGTTGATGAGTCCTGGGTTAGAATGCCTTTTTGTATTGGTGGGTCAGTGGGACAAGTTTGGCATTGTGCTAGGGCACCATGCTCCCCGCAACTCTGCACAATACCTACCAGAGCTCACTGAGTTTATCTTGGCAGCTCTGTTGAGGTTCCCCCGCCTTTGGGTGGTAGGGGACTTCAACGTGCATGCCGAAGATGGGCCTTCAGGAGTGGCTCAGGATTTCATAGAGTCCATGGCCTCTATGAACCTGACCAGCATGTTGTTTGTCCCACCCATAGAGGTGGGTATACCTTGGAGCTGTTTTTTCCTCCACGTCAGCAGATTATAATCTGAGGGTTGGGGACATAGAATCATAGAATCATAGAATCATAGAATTATAGAGTTGGAAGAGACCTCATGGGCCATCGAGTCCAACCCCCTGCCAAGCAGGAACCCCTTCACAATATTTCCGACAGATGGCCATCCAGCCTCTGCTTAAATACTGTCAAAGAAGGAGACTCTACCATCCTCCGTGGCAGCATATTCCACTGCCGAACAGCTCTAACTGTCATGAAGTTCTTCCGAATGTTCAAATGGAATCTCTTTTCCTGTAGTTTGAAACCATTGCCCCGAGTCCTAGTCTCTGAAGCCATGGAGAACAAACCTGTTCCCTCTTCAATATGACATCCTTTCAAATATTTAAACATAGCTATCATATCCCCTCTCAGTCTTCTTTTTGATAGGCTAAACATTCCCAGTTCCCTAAGCCGTTCTTCATAAGACATCTCTTCCAGGCCTTCAACCATCCTAGTCGCCCTCCTCTGCACCCGCTCGAGGTTGTCAACATCCTTTTTAAACTGAGGGGCACAGAACTGGACACAGTACTCCAGGTGGGGTTTGACCAGAGCAGAATAGAGTGGCACTATCACCTCCCTTGATCTAGACACTATGGTTCTGTTGATGCATCCAAGAATCGCATTGGCTTTCTTGGCCGCCGCATCACACTGCTGGCTCATGTTCAATTTGTGGTCCACCAAGACCCCCAAATCCTTTTCAGAGGTACTATTCTCTAGCCAAGTGTCCCCCATCTTATATCTGTGCAATTCATTCTTTCTACCTAGATGTAGCACCCTACATTTCCCTCTGTTGAAATCCATTCCATTAGCTTTGGCCCAGACTTCTAATCTGTCAAGGTCCTTTTGGATTTTCATCCGATCCTCTAGGGAATTAGCAACCCCTCCCAATTTGGTATTATCTGCAAATTTAATTAGCATACTCTCTATTCCTTCCTCCAAGTCATTAATAAAGATATTGAAGAGCACTGGACCAAGAACAGAACCTTGGGGCACCCCACTGGTCACGTCTTTCCAAGATGATGAGAGACCATTTATGATCACCCTTTGCGTGCGATCAGTCAACCAATTACAAATCCACCTCACTGTAGCACTATCTATCCCACTTCCTACTAACTTCTTAGCAAGAATACCATGGGGAATCTTATCGAAGGCCTTGCTAAAGTCCAGATAAGCAATATCCACAGCATTCCCCTCGTCTACCAGGCCTGTAATTCTATCAAAGAAAGAGATCAAATTAGTCTGGCATGACTTGTTTTTAAGAAACCCGTGTTGACTTCTTGTAATGACAGCATTGTTTGTTAGATAATTGCAGACTGATTGCTTAATAATATGTTCTAGGATCTTTCCGGGAATTGAAGTCAAGCTGACTGGGCGGTAATTATTTGGGTCCTCTTTTTTTCCCTTTTTGAAGATGGGGACAACATTAGCCCTCCTCCAGTCGATGGGGACTTCCCCTGTTCTCCAGGACTTCTCAAAGATTATTGCCAATGGTTCTGAAATTACTTCTGCCAGTTCTTTTAATATCCTTGGGTGTAACTCATCTGGCCCAGGAGACTTAAATTCATTTAATGTTTCCAGATGAATTTAAGTCTCCTGGGCCAGATGAGTTACACTCCCCAGCCTGTGTCATGGTCAGATCACCATCTTTTCCCCTATTGATCACTGCCCCACCCCACGGGGATCATCGGCCCCTTGTTTGGGCCCACCCCGGAAGGCTTCTAGACCCTGAACATTTCTTGGAGGCCTTCAGGGAGCTTACTGATGGTCTGGCTGATGATCCAGTGAACGCCCTGGTGGAAAGGTGGTATGAGGATGACACTCGAGGGGCTGACAGGGGTTGCTCTACCTTGTTGATCCTCTTGGATTTGTCAGCGGCCTTTGATACCGTCAACCATGGTATCCTGCTGGGTCAGCTCTCTGAGGTGAGGATCGGAGGTACAGCGCTTAGCTGGCTCCAGTCCATCCTGGGAGGCCGTCCCCAGCATGTGCAGCTTGGGTGTGAGTCGTCTATATGAGGCTAGCTGAGGTTATTCGGGGATTTGGAGACTAATGCTATCAGTATGCTGATGACATGCTGCTCTATCTCTCCTTCTCCACCTCTGCAGTGGAGGTGGTGCAGACCCTTGACCTGTGCCTGGATGTGGTCATGGAATGGGCCAGGACCAACAGACTTAGATTCAACCCGGAGAAAACCAAGGTTATATTCTTTGGGGCTTTCTCTTCCGAATATGGTGGCCCTCTCTCCAGTTTGGGGGGGGGGGTACTACCCTCCTGCTGCTGGATAGAGTCAGGAATCTGGGTGTCGTCCTGAATCTGGCACTATCCATGGAGGCTCAGGTGGCTGCCGTCTCCAGGACTGCTTTTTTCCATCTTTGACAGATCACCCAGATTCGTCTGTATCTGGATGAGGCCTCCCTGAGAACAGTTGTGCAAGCGCTTGTGATCTCGAGGATAGATTATTGCAACGCTCTCCACGTGAGGTCGCCAGGAGGGGGGACCCGGGAAACTACAGGCCAGTTAGCCTTACATCTGT
>JAHTLZ010003445.1:0-12182 GCA_023846285.1 Phrynocephalus versicolor | reverse complement strand
TCATGGCTCAGGAACCGAGATGCCGGCGGGCACTGCCAAGAGAGAAGCGGGGAGGGGGAGAGAAAAGGGTTGTGGTGGTGGTGGGGCATGCAAAGGACATCCATCCCAACCCCGTATTTATTCACACAGCACGGGGATCTCAGATGAAACGCCTGCTCCCCAACGCATGACCCCCAAGAGACGGACAGAGTACAAGGTACAGAAGGACCCCGGTACCCGCTGGGATTGGTGACAGGCCGTCCCGTGGATAATGAAAACCGTGGATAAGAGAGAACGCCTGCTCACCCACCCCCCAAACTGCTGTTTCCTGACAGTAGCTTGCTTTATGACCGCTGTTTTGAGACAGCAGCTGCTTTAGGGCAGCTATTTGTGACCGTAGCTTGCTTTACAGCTGCTGTTTGTGACAACAGCTTGCTTTGTGGGTGCTGAATTGTTGAATTTTTTTTTCCTCTGCCAACCATGGATAACTGAATCAGTGGATAATGAATCAGTGGATATGGGGGTCCTATTGAGTAGGACCCCCGTATCCACTGATTCAGTTATCCACCGTGGGCAGCGGGGAGGGGGGAAATAAATACTTCAGCAGCCACAAAGCAAGCTACCATCACAAACAGCAGCTGTAAAGCAAGCTACTGTCGCAAAACAGCAGTTTTGGGGAACAGTTTGGTGTTCTCTCTTATCCACGGTTTTTATTATCCACGGAAAGGCTTGGAACCAATCCCCAGCGGGTACTCGGGGTCCTACTGTAAACACATTCTCTTGGTTTTTGCAATGTAAAATACTTCCTGAGTGACACCATGTCACTCCATGGCACCCTTATATATATTTTAAAATATAAAAATACAAACGTCTCTGGTTTTGTAGAAGCAAAATTGTGACGCTGCTCGGCGGCAAAGAGAGAACTGAAAACCGCACACAATAAACGGTTCCTTTGGGTTTCTGTCACCCCAGGAGGAAGGAAGGAATAAAAACAGAAGCCAATGAATGACGTAATAACCCAAGAGAAAGTGCATTATTTGGGCAGAACTGACCACGTGCAGGGGCTCAGCCCGGCGGGCTCATCTCCGGCTTGCGATCTACCGCGATTCCACCATCGTTATTTCTCAGGGTATTACAGAACCCAGCATCCCCCTCCATCTTAAAACTACTGTATGCTTTTGTGCACGTTTTATCTCTGTAAGAAACCTTATGCTTTGAGATGGCTCACACACACACACACACACCTATAGTGAAAGCAGTTGTGGTGTAGTGGACAGTCAGTATGGACAGGATTTAGAAAATCCGAGGTTCAAATCCCTGCTCGGTTAAAAGAGGTGTGCAACGGAAAAACTCCACACACAAAAAACCTTGCAAATTTCAAAAATGCTATTCAGATCCTAAATTCGGAAAAGCAGCTCTCAGTTCAGAGAGATTCAATGCCAGGTGCTTGTCTTATGAGCAGATTCGAAATACCAGAAAGTTTGAGGGCTCCATTTACAGACATTTAAAAAAAAATAGAGAGGGCAGGCCTTTTGTAAAGCTAGTGGATCTTAATTGCCCGATGAAGACCAAACTACTTTCAAATGTTTCGCGGAACAAGAGAGGAAACCGGCAACGACAGACTTTTTCATGGGGGGGAAAAATCCCTTTTCAACCCTTCAAACTGAAGAAATGATTTATTAGGGGTGTCCCAACTTGGACACATCCCTTCACATTTTTTAAAAATAATAACTATTATTATTTTAGTACAAGAAAATTGTCAACAAAAACCCAACCCCAAACTTGCACAATCCCTAATGCCTCTCTGGTTGAAGAAACAAAAATAGCTTCCGTATCTGATTTAAGGATTCAAACCCAGACCTCTACACTACACCATAAGTCGGGGAAAACTTGACCGTGCTTAACGACGGGAGATGAGCCTTTAAATCCGATACAGCTTCTTTGCGGATTTTGATGGGACGACATCACAGAGCCTCCTTTGGATTTCACGTTCTGCTGGGTCAGGTCTACTCCAGAGTAGACCTACGGGTGTGTATTGTGTGTGTGGACTGGATGGATCCTATCGAGGACGCTTTATACATTGGCAGTTTTCGGCGTTTGTGTATGTGGTGTGTAACCGTCTTCATTTGTCTCTCCATCAGAGTCAACCCCGAGCTGCGTCAAAGGGAAAACGGATCCCGAAATTTCTGCCCTGCCTGCATTTTTTTTGGGGGGGGGGTTTGCAGAATCTGACCCAAATGGCCATTTTGCCTCACCCCTCCATCAAGATGCACCCCTCCGAATTTCAAATCTCCTTTCGGATGAATTCTGCAGACTCCAATCCGGTGGTTTAAATATTTATTTATTCGCGCCGTATTTTGGTGTGTGTGTGGGGGGGCAGCATTATTTCCCAGCTTGGGGGGGGGGGAGGAGGAGGTGGAAAAAACTGCCGTAGCATCTTAAGATAGGCAATTTTTCCCCCCCTCTCCCTTTCCTTTTTCTGAATTTTTTTTTTGAAAATAAGGTTAACCCCCCCTCCCTTCGGTGGTGTGGGAAGGACAAACCCATCCATCGGGAGGATTCCAGAACCTTCCCTGGCGCTCTGCAGTCCGCAAAGAAAGGCGATGCGAGACGCATGCAGTGGGGGGGGGATGGGGGAAAAAAAGAGGGAGTTTTAAAAAAAAGGAAGAAAAGAGGAAACGCCCCCCACTCCCACCCACCAAAGATAAGCCATATCGATGCATGCAGATACCACACCCACTCGGGACGGCTCTCAAAATGCACGACACATACACACAAATGCAACTAGGTCTCGCTAGTGGGGTTTTTTTTGGGGGGGGGAGGAGAAGAAGGTATCCCACTCCCCATTTCCACACACACACACACACACACACAATCTCTGGACCTTGATCTTAACCCCCTCCCTCCCTTTTAACCTCTGTTCCCTTATCCTAACCAGACAGGAGACTGAATTTTTCTCCCTCCTTTGACATCTCAATTCCCCCCCCAGAAAAAAAAGGCAAAAATACCCATACACTTGTCTCTCCACTTGGGTTGAAACCCCCTCCCCAGAAAAAAAAAACCCTGCCTTTTTGCAAGAGGGGGGTTTCCTCTTTCTTCTCTCCTCCCCCCCCCAAAACCCCACACAAACCTCAAATGATCCCCTATATTTCATTATTAAGTGCCTGTCCCTTTTCTCATTTCCCCCTCCCCAAAACACACACACACACACACACACACAACACGGGCACAAGCACACACAAGTTGTGGGTCCGTCTTCAGCCCCCTGGCCTGACCCCCTTTCTGTCTGCAACTTGGACCCATCTCCTCCGTCCACATCTGGACTCTGTCACAACTGGGACACGGACACACACACACACACACACACACACACACAGAGAGAGAGAGAGAGAGAGAGCCTCTTTCATCTTGCTTTCTTCTCCAAATGGGGGGGTCTTTGTTTGTTTGTTTTGTTTGCTTGTGTGTGTGTGTGTGTGTGTGTGTGTGTGTGTGTGTGTCTCCCACACACATGCCTGGGACCACCTCTTATTAATAGCCTAAAACTCATCATCTTCCCATTTAAGCCACCCCAACTGAAGTCACTCTATAATAACACTATGGATCCTGCGCTCGCTCTCTCTCACTCCCCCCCCCACTTTTCATCTGCATTATTAATCCCCCCCTTCCTCCTCATCAGCCTCTTTTAGGGACACCCCCCCCAATTCCTGCCCTCTTCTTTAAACCCCACCACCTCCAAAAAAAAACCCCTATATTTCCATCCACCCCACCCCAAAGGCGTATTTCCAGTTTCCTGCCTATAGGAACCCCACCCCCCATGATAACCCCACCACCACCACCACTGCGTGATCTCTTGAAAGATGAGCCACCCCAAAAGTTACTTCCCACCCAACCCAGCCCCAATCTCCCTCCCCCCCCAAAAAAAATCACCACTATCTCCTAAGGGTAAAATGACCACTGCCACAAACCCCAAATATTGTCCTGGGGGGGGGATTCCTTTTCCCCCATTCCCCAGGGGTGTGTGGTGCTGGGGGGGGCAGAATTCTCTTCCAAGGATCTCCCCTCTCCATAAATAAATCCCCTTCCCATATTTCCCAACCCATTTAAAAAAAATCAAATTTTTGATTTAACCCCCCCTCCCCTGCTTTTAGGAAACCCAGCTGTGGGTGTGTGTGTGTGTGTGTGTCCCCTCCCCCCTCATCAGCAACTCCTTCCACTCTCAGCCCCCCCCAAAATCGACCCCCTGCCCCCCCAAAAAACAAAGAAACCCCCCACCCCAATAAAAATCCCCTCCCTTTATTTATTTAAACCCCCATACAGCCCCCAAATGAACCCACCTGTGCCCCCCAACCTATTATGTCATGATCTCGCCTCTGCCGCCCCCCAAAATATATGGGGATCACTGAATTCTTGACCCCTCCCATAGAAAAAGATCACCCTATATTGAATAGTAGCCCCCGCCAGGTTTCAATGCAGCCCCCCTTGAAGAACAGCCTCCCCAAAAGGGTCCCCTATATTATGGGGGGGGCAATTTTTCACCCCTCCCCCTTTTTGCCCCCCTCCCGCCTTTTTGCCCTTACCTCCTTTTCCTCCTCCTCCTCCCTCCGCCGTCTCCTTCTCCAGCGCCTAATCCCCGCCCACCCTGCCTCCAGGCCACGCCCCCTTCCCCCCTCCCCCAGGCCACGCCCCCTCCTTCTTCGGCCAGGGGGGGTCCTCTTTCATCGGCACCCACTTCCGGCTTCCCGCTGCTGGGCCAGAGAAGGCGCTCTAGGCTCCCCCGGCCCTCATCTCTATGGCTCCCCTTCAAGGAGTCGCCGCTTCGGAGGGAGGCGCTCTATCCTCCCCACAGCCTCGGCCTCTCTATGGCCCGCTCTGCCCGCTGTCTCTAGGGTGAAGACGGCGCGAGCGGGAGACCCTAGAGCTAGAAACGCGCTTAGAGTGATATATTTTTTTATTTTATTTTAAAATTATATAATGTATTTATTTTATTTATGAACATTTCACCCCCGCCTTTCTCCTTGCAAAAAAACTCGTGAGGGGCTTCAGGGACCAGCTTGGCATCACTTTGGCTCCCTTGAATCTGTTAGTTTTTATTAATTCCTGGTCTCCACATTATTACTTTTTGTTATAATCTTATTTAAGCTTTATTTTTGTTTACGCTTTACACATGAAATTTGCAAGGGGTAACAGCAATATTTTACTTTATTTTATTTATTTTGAATATTTTTACCTCACCTTTCTCCTTGGAAAAGGACCTAAGGTGGCTTACAATAATGAGCTTACAAGATACAACCCAGAACATTTAAGACATATTCAAGTGAAGAACAGGGAATTATAATTTAATTTAATTTATTTAGAATATTTTTACCTCACCTTTCTCCTTGGAAAAGGACCCAAGGAGGCTTACAATAATGAGGGACAATATACAGCCCAGAACATTTAAGACATGTTCAAGTTAAAAACAGAGAATTAGAATTTATTTATTTATTTTGAATATTTTTACCCCACCTTTCTCCTTGGAAAAGGACCCAGGGTGGCTTACAATAATGAGGGTCAATATACAGTCCAGAACATTTAAAACATATTTAAATTAAGAACAAGGAATTAGAATTTATTTATTTTGAATATTTCTACTCCACCTTTCTCACTGGAAAAGGACCCAAGGTGGCTTGCAACAAAGAGGGACAATATACAGCCCAGAACATTTGAGACGTGTTCAAATTAAGAAAAGGGAATTAGAAGAGGCATCTTACAGCGTCAAAAGGTAGCATTAAAGCTACAAAGAGCACTCAAAAAGGAAAAAAACTTCCATTATGAGGGATGGAAATTAACATGGAAAACACTGGTGATTCTATATTCTCGAAGGCTTTCATGGCCGGGATCTGATATTTGTAAGTTTTTCAGACTGTTTGGCTGTGTTCGAACAGCCCGAAAAAAACTCACAACTAATGGTGATTCTAGTGAATATTAAATTATTATCAATAATAATAAACATTAGTAGAAATGCCACACAGGTTAAATGCAATGGGATGTGGGTACGGGTGGGATTCAGAAAGATTTAGCTGTAGCTTCGCCGAAATTCCAACCACACATGGCTTTTTTGAAGCTAATTGAGTGAAAATTAATTCGGAAAGTCAACTCTACAGAGACAGATTTATTTATTTATTTACTTTGAATATTTTTACCCCACCTTTCTCCTTAGAACATTGAGAAGAGCCAAGCTGGATCAGGCCAAGGGCCATCTCACAGTGGCCCCACCGGATGCTCCCGGGACTGCATGAGACTCAATCTCTGTCTCCTGATACCCATTTTCCTGCATCTGGCCCTTGAAATACCCTATTTTTTTTAAAAGGTCTGAAGATTACACATCTCCCCATCATGGCTTGTCACCTGGGATGGACTTTTCCTCCAGGAATCTGTCCCATCCCCTTTTAGAAGGCATCCAGGCCAGGTGCCATCCCCGACTCCTGTGGCAGGGAGTTCCACAGATTAACCACACACCGGGATTTTAAAAAAATTCTTTTGTCTGTTCTTGCTCTCCTATGTCCCCTAGTTCTGCTATTTTGTCAGAGGGAGAAGAGCGTCCCTCTATCCACTTGACTCATAATTTTGTACGTCTCAATCATACCCCCCTTCAGGCGCCTTTTTTTTCCAGACTAAAAAGCCCCAAATGCTGTCGCCTTTCCTCATAAGCAAAGTCCCCCAGCCCAGAAATCATTCTAGTCACTCTCTTTGAACCCTGCATTGTGCCTCCAGGGAGAAGAGCCAATTATTTCTGTACACCCTCTACCTAAAAAAAACTGGAAAGCTTTGCCATAAGTCAGCATTAACCTCGCCATACACATTATTGGTATTTATTAGCTCGGTTTAATACCCCAACTTTCTTTCTGTAAGATCCCAGTGGCGCGACACCGCACTAGTCCTCAAGGCTCTCTCGTCTTAACCCAAAGAAGTTGAAAATGACAGGGTGGGGGCTTGATTCCCCTTCAAATAAACGAGGCGGCATCCTTCGATGTCTACATTTCATTTATTATATTTTTATCCTTCCCCTCCCCCCTCCATGAAACTCAAGGAATGCCATTTTACCCCACCCACCCACCCGCAGGAGCCTACGAGGCGGACATCTGCGTGCACGAGAAACGAGGATCTCGAAAATTTCCCCAGCAATTTGACGAAAAAGGGAAATGGAGACATAAGAGGCAAAAAAGCAGAACAATGCTCTCTTCCTCCGCGAAAGTGGATCCCAGGTTCCCCCAAGGTGAGTCCCACACCGGAGGGGAGGCTACAGGAAGTACAGCTTGGAAGGACGGAGGGGTAGTGAATGATCAACATTTATGATTTTTTTTGGGGGAGGGGGGAGGGAAGAATAATAACAGAAAGAAAGAAAGCCATCCCCGTCCTATGGAGTTCTTTTTCCTCTACCCTCGCAGTTCCACCTGGCAAACCTCGCCGTCTCAATGGTATCGCTTCTTCAGTTTGATCTCATGCCGGATGTTCACCACCCGGAGCCTTCGCCAATACTCAAGGGTCTCCGGATCTAACTCTTCCACCTTCTTTGGGGGGCCGAGGTCTATCTTGAACAGCCTGGAAAAATGAGATCGGGAGAGGAAGACACCGCAAAAAAATTATGAGGTGAGCCAAGAAGGAGGTACGCATCATTTTAATTCCCTCTGAAATGGTTTTTGATCCCGGCTTTCTCCTTAAAATGTGGCCAGGACAGCTTATCTCATTTTACAGAGTGAAGGGTATAGTAAGTATGTCAGCCAAGTATCATTTTGCCTCTCTATAAGTCTATGGTGAGGCTCCATCTGGAGTATTGTGTCCAGTTCTGGTCACCCCCTACCTCCAGAAGGATATGATGGAAATGGAAAAAGAGCAGAGGAAAAGGGCGACCAGAATGATTCGGGGACTGGAACACCTTTCTTACCCTCTGAGGATGCCACGGCTGGGCCTCTTCGCTCTTAAGAGGGGACCTGATTGGAGTTTATAAAATCATACACGGGGTGGACAAAGGAGATAAGGAAAAGCTGTTTTCCCTATCGCACAACACTAGAACTAGTGGGGCACTCCATGAAACTTTTGAGTGCTAGATCTCCAACAAATAAGAGAAAGTGCTTTTTTCCACCCAGAGGATCAGTGGTCTGTGGAACTCCCCGCCACAAGAAGTGGTGACCGCTGTCGGCCTTGACAGTTTTAAGAAAGGACTTGGACAAGTTCATGGAGAACAAGGGTCTCCATGGCTATCGTTATGGGATGCCTAAGAAGGACAACCTCCGGGTTGGAGAGAGAGGCAGGATATCTCTCAGTGCCATTTGCGGGGAATCATCAGCAGGCGAAGACATCTGCTGGGGAATCCCCTGAACCAAGTGGTGAGCCGCTGTGTGAGACAGAATGCTGGACTGGATGGGCCTGTGGCCTGTTCCATCAAGGATGTTCTTATGTTCTTACAAAATATCAATATTCAAAAGATAAGAATAGGAAGTACAACAGGACTTCCCTCATCTGCGAGACCAGCAAATATGAAAATTCCCCAAAATATATATTTGTAATAATTAAGTCATCCACTGATTGGAGCCAGAGACCACACTATGCATTCTTGTTGCTAGAATAGAAAGCAGGGTTGCTGGCTCCCTCTAGTGGCCAGTTTTGCTAATGCATGCTGAAAATACTTGCTGAATTCCCCCCTTTTTTTTACCATACTGTGCATAGCATACAATATTATCCACTGTTTTCAGCATCTGCGGAGGGGGATGCGGTTTGATCTCTCCAACTGTCGGCAATGAAACTAGTCTATTCTTCCTCCTATGCATGTCTGAGAGTGAGACTATATTGAGACTATAAGTGCCAGTTGGTGACAAAAGTAGGTATCGATAGACTAATCTGGGGGTCGTGAACCTTTTCTACTCTGTGAATCTCTCGCTCTGTCAAGGTTCTTAGTTGGATTCAGTTTTTCAGAAGCAAACATCTTAGGTCCCGAGACCTAAACCCGAGACAGAATTCTAGCCTGCAGTGGGATTTTTGGAACCTGGGGACCCCAGCCTGACTTCCAGACCGCCGGGGCCAAACCCAGACCACCCTGCCCACGCTTCCTTGCGCTTGCTAAGGCATCTACGGTTATCAAAAAAGGAGGGGGGATATCTCCAACCACCAGCCAGGATCCCCACTCCTTATCACTCACCATTCGGGGTATTCGGAGTCCGGCTTCAACATTACCTCGGGGCCTTCTTTATAGAAGTTGACCCCCATGGCATGTGTGGTGAGCATGACCGGGTCTTTGCACACCTCCAGGTCTTTGAAGTCTTGTTTGACGACAGTCTTCGCTTTCCCTTTGAAGGACGGAAAAAAAGATATAATCAGGGCCACCGTTGGTACGAAATTGATCCATCCATCCATCTATTCCTTCCTTCTTTCCCATCTATCGATCATCAGTTCCTCTTATCTGTTCCTCCCTTATTTCCTGTTCTATCAATCTACCTATCTATCTATCTGTCTATCTATCTATCCCTTCATTTTCTTCTACCTATCTATCTATCATGGATAAAGGGCCCCTACTGTAGTTTTCAAGCATCAGTACAAACCCAACTACCCACCCTTGTGTACCTTAAATTAATACAATTCAACTTTTTCCTTTTTTTTCTTGGACCGGAGAAAAGGCCTCCGGTGCGCTCAGGAGCCGCTGTGCTTGCGGGGGAGCCTCCAGTCTACCTGGGGGGGCGGGCGGATGGGCGTTGTAGTCCAAAGCCTCACCCCCCCCAAAAAAGCCTTGCACTCCAACACCCATCTTTGGGAGGGAAAGGGCCCCAGGCCGCCGCCGAGCGGATGCTGGGCTTTGTAGTTTCTCCCTTAAAAAAAAACCTTAAGAATTAAACATTTCTCCAAGAGCCTTATTTGGGGGTGCGCGATGGTCTCTCCAAAAAAGCTCTTCGCGGATCCGCCAAACCCCCCTCCTCTCTCGCTGCTTTTCCAGCGGGCTCACCTGGCTTTTTGTAGCCCCTCGCCCCCGGGCCAAGGGCCAAGAGGCCGGGATCGGACGGCCAGAGCCGGATCGCCGCCCCCCGACGACAAAGCCCCTCCGCCCGTCGCCACCCCCACCAAGCCATGCGTCCTGACGGTCGCCAAAAAAGACGCGCCTCTCTCCCGGGATCGGTGCGCCCTGGGCGCGCGCGCCGTGACGCACGGGGCCCGCAGGGCACGATAGGAAATGGAGTCCCTTTTTGGGGAGGAGGGGTGGAGACTGGAGAAGGGGGGGGTGGCATGCTTGCAAAAAGGAAAAAAAAATCCCCCCCCGTCTAAGACCTTTTCTTGCCTTATTTTTGATCTCTGCAAGGCGGACCTTTTAATGCAAATGCGAGGAACCGCGCTCGCTCGCTGCTTTTGCCCCCCCCCCCCCCAAAAATGTTCATTCATTCCCCCTCTTTTTTCATCTTAATTTTTGCCCCCCCTTTTTTTTTTGCAAAACGCGGCCGTTGATGCGAAACAGGACGGCGATCGCGTCTTTTCGTCTTTTTCCGCTCCGCATTTTTTGACCCCAACGCGGTTTAAATGCAACTCGACCTAGGAGGAACGCGTTTGTACTCTGTCAAAATAAAATAAAATAAAATAAAAATCAATCAGAATTGGATCTTTCCGCTTGCCCTTGGGAAGAAAGTCCAAGGCGGATCTCGACGGGTCCTCTTGGTATTATATGATTTTTTTTTAACATGGGATCCTTCCCGAATCACCATCAAATCACAATATCGTTCATGCCCAACTATTACACAACAACAACAACAACAACATCAACTTTATTTTTATGCCGTCTTTCTCCCCAAAGGGACCCAGGGCGGCTTGCAACAAATTCAAAAAAGTACAATGAAAGCAATACAATGTAAAAACAACAATCACGCGTCCTCCAGCCTCTGTGTGTGTGCGTGTGTGTGTGTTTTAAAGGGTGCCAAGACAAAAGAACCCCAGCATCATGGATTATTCAGGAGAACTTAATCTAAAAGCAACCGGATCTCTTTGCCTGGCCCCATCCATCAAACCTTTGGTGCCTCCATACAAAGTGATTACCATGGACCATGGCGCTGTGTTACTCCGGAAAGATATTTCGGGCGGAGTGGTTTTCAATTCCCTTCTGTTGAAAAGAAACGCATCTTAAAAAATAATAATCTTATTTTGCTCCCTTTCTAAAGCACAGGGTTAAAAGTCAAAGTGGGGCTTGTTTTTTCCCCTTTTCGGGTGGGAGAAGGAATTTGCATCCTTCTGGACCACACCGCGTTCCTCCACACCCTGATCAACGACGGTACACAATTGACAGGGAATTTATACTCTTTTTTTCTTAACTCTTCCGTGTTCTCTTTCTAACGCTGCAAGATACCACCCCCTCGATCCCCTGTTCTTAAACTTTTAGACATGTCTTAATTGTACTGGACTGTCTCTTGCCCCTCCTGGCTGTAGTAAAGCCGCCTCGGGGGTGCTTTTCCAAGGAGAAAGGCGGGGTTTAAAAAAATTACTCACCAATAAACAAATAAAAATAAAAGGCATAGATCCTTGGCGAGGAGGATGTGTTCAAAAAAAAAAAAAACTACATCCCCCAGAATCCTTTAGGAACCGCGTGGCGGGGAGAGAGAGAGCAAAAAAAAAGTCATCAGGAACTTTAGAGACATATATTTATTTATTTTAAAGTGACCAGGTCTTATTTTTCTTTTCTTTCCCCCGTTTCTCGAAATGCCCAAGTCTTGATCCGGAGTAAATCGGCCCTGACCCAACCTCCATCCCGGACACGTGTTTTGCGAGGAGACCTACAGTTCCTGCTGAATTTATTAAAGAATTAAAAAACTTTCTCTTTCCTTCCACGCATGCCTGGTTGGAGCCAAATTCTGACAAGTAAGTCTGCGCGCTCAATTTATGTTTATTTATAACAGAACACAATTAGGGGGAACTGGGGTTTTGTGTGTGTGTGTTTTGGGCACCCTGGTTCTTTTTAAAGTCTTATTTTCTAAGGAAGCGATCTTCCTTGTTGCCTCCCAAACGCCTTTCCTGTTGGAAAGTCAATATATTGTTGAAAACCCCATCGGAAGTGCCTCGAAACTATTTGCTCCATATGTAGCAAAGCCGGGTGACTTGTGAGTTTTTTGTTTTGTGAGCTTTGAGGAAGTTTTGCCGTCGGGGGGGGGGGGTTCGTTTGGAAAAACCTGTCCCCGAAGCAAAAGGCAGGAAAATAA
>JAHTLZ010003444.1:0-13664 GCA_023846285.1 Phrynocephalus versicolor | reverse complement strand
AATAATAATAATAATAATAATAATAATAATAATAATAATAATAATAAAAAAACCAGACGTCTAGTTAGTTTGTTAGAAAAAACTGGGAAGGAGCCAGTTGTCATGGTACACATTGGTACCAATGATGTCGGGAAGGCAAAGTGGTCAGTCATGGAAGCCAAATTCAGATTGTTAGGAAGAAGACTGAAGTCTCGGACTTCCAAGGTAGCATTTTCAGAAGTGCTGCCTGTTCCTCATGCAGGACCCACCAGACAGGCAGAGCTCAGATGCCTCAATGCGTGGATGAGGTGATGGTGTCAAGAGGTGGGCTTCAGATTTGTCAGGAACTGGATAATATTTTGTGACAAGCCAAACCAATTCAGGAGGGAAGGGTTGCACTTGTACCATGATAGGACCAGATTGCTGGCACTTAACATCAAAAATGCTGCAGAGCAGCTTTTAAACTGAATACAGAGAAAGCCAACAGGAGCTGAGTAGCATCTGGTTCAGAACATCTCATCTCTGTGGAATGAGGTTGGAGAGGGTAGAAAACCAGAAAGTGGGCCAATGCAAGCTCAGGACAAGAAAGAAAAAACAGGTTTCTTGACATGCTGAATGACTGTGCCTTAGAGCAACTTGTCATGGAGCCACCTGAGAACAGGCAGCTCGGGATCTAATACTGTGTGATACCCAGGGCCAGGTCATGGATGTGAATGTCACTGAGCCTCCTGCTAACAGTGTCCATGCTACAATCTCCTTTGCCATGCATGTCAGGGGAGAGTGTCAAGCAAATTAGACACAAAACCCCTTGATTTCCAAAGGGCAGACTTCCCTCAGAGGAGGAAGCTAGTCAGAAGGAAATTGAAAGGGAAGGTTAAAAGAATTCAATCTCTCTACTACAACAGTAGTAGAGGCCCAGCACAAGTGCATACCAAAAAGAAAGAAGAGCTCATTTAAGTCCAAGAGGGCACCGGCATAGTTAACGAGTGGAGTTAAAGAGGTTGTAAAGCACAAGAAGAGGTCTTTCCATAAATGGAAATCCTCCCCAAATGCAGAAAATAAAAAGGAACACAAACTCTGGCAAAGGAAATGTAAGCAGATGGTAAGAGAAGCAAAGAAAGACTTTGAGGAACGCATGGCTAGCAATATAAAGGGAAACAATAAAAGATTCTTTAAATATGTTAGAAGTAGAAAACCTGCCAGAGAATCAGTTGGCCCTCAGTGGTGGTCGTAGAGGGGGAAGCTGCTCATCCTGCCTTCATGCTGTCTCCACATTCCACTTTGTTTGCCTTGCCTTGGGGATGGATTGTTTCCTGCCTGACTTTGTGGAGTGATTCATTTTCTGTACTGTGCGCTTTTCATTGGGGTCTGCGTTCAATCCCTGGCTGGAGGTGGTGTCCTTGCATGAACTGATGGATGGTGGATGGAAGGTTTTGTCCTTCCCTGACGAAGAGACGGGAGATGTCATCTATCTGGCTCCGTTGGTTGTTATATCATTGCCATCTTGCTGTGCTGCTGTCTCTTGAACTCTTGTCGTGGACATCTCTCCCTGGTTCCACTTTGTTCCACCTGGCGGTAGTCTGGTATTGGCCTTTGCTGGTTCCTGCTGCCTGCTGCTGCATAATTGCTTGCTATATTTGTTTTGTAGTTATTTTTGCTTCACTTGTTTAATGCTAGTTATTAAAATTACTGTGTATTGTATTATTTTGTATTGTATTTTTGTTGATTTGATTTGTATTTATTTGCTTATATATATATTCCCCTCCTTTTTGGTGGGTTTGTGGGGTTTTTTTTGGTGAGGGGGTTGAGGTTGGTTATTAGTTTGTGTAGTGTTGTTTTATGTCTGTCCTCTTCCCTCCTGTTGTCTTACCTCATTTGCCGATGCCAGCTGGGGCTCCTGTTCTGGTTGTTTTGGGTCGTGGGAGATATGCTTCGAGTTGGGGGATCGATAGGGTGAGGAGAATTAGGGATAGGCAACTTGTACATGTTCCCCATTCTGATCCTCCAACTCACTGCCATTTACCAGATAGCCACTCCGTCTGTGCCTCTGACTTGTCTTGTCTGTTGGTTAATGCCAGGTCGGTCCATAATATTCCTATCATCCATGATTTGATTGTGGATGAGAAAGCCGATCTGGCTTTTGTGTGTGGGGGGGGGGCAGCGTCCCTCTCTCAGCTCTCCCTCCCTGGGTTTCGTGTCCAGCACCTTGCCCGGTTGGAGGGTCAGGGGGTGGGGTGGGATGGCCATTGTACACAGGGAATCTATTTATGTCAGTAAATCCGCAGCATTGGTGTGTCAAGGGTTGGAATGCTATACCTATTGGTTGGACAGTGGGATAGATTTGGGATAGTGCTGGTGTACTGTGCTCCCCGTGACCTTGCACCATCCATTCTAAAGCTCTCCAAGTTCATCTCAGCAGCACTGTTGAGGTCCCCCTGCCTCTGGTGGTGGGTGATTTCAACGTGCATGCTGGGTCTGGAGTGGCTCTGGATTTCATGGAGTCCATGACCAAATAGGGACTCTGGGCAGTTTACATGAAATCAAATTAATCAATTATAAAAGCAAACAAAACAATAAACAGCAAATATAAAAAACATAGACTAATGTGAGAGAAGAGAGGGCTCACCGTCTGCGGATGCAGGGATGAAAGCCCAGAAGAAAGAAATGGAGAAACAGAACATATTAGATTTAATAGAATGGGTAGAGGTGCCCAGGCAAGAGGAGAAGGATGACAGGGGGAGGGTCCAGATAATAAGGGAAGAGCCAATAGCAGAGAGTTATTGGATAATCGATGTAGGAGTGGACAAATGGGAGAGAAGGTGCAAGGAGGGGGAGATTGTGGAAGAACGACAGTGGACAGTGGGATGTCAGACTGAGGGGAGAGGGAGAGATGAGAAGACGCAGACTGATCCTGGGATCACTGATCGCCGAAAGTTTCAAGCGATCCAAACACTGAAGAGTGTATCAGTCGGGACAGTCCTGCCTTTACCTAATCCTCCTGATAAGGTAACCTGTCCAGCCCGTGGGACATGTACTGTATCTGTGGCTCGCAGTGGTAGAGCAGTCTCCACATGGATACCTGGCTGGAGATGGGAGACCCGTCACAACATGGTCAAACATCACTGTTGCGGGACTCCGTGTCATGGCCCCCTTGTCCCGAAGGGCTGTCTGGAACACAAATATGCACGAACACCTTTATTGAAGAAGGAGAGATTTTACAGTCATTCATCCCTGAGGGATTGTTACAGAGTTCCCCGTTTGTTAAGTTTAATTCTTTTAGAAATGTTGTTCAAGATAATGCACCTGTCTATGACATGAATAAAAGTTTATTTCGTTGAAGTCATTATGAAGAGCCTCCGGGTCCTTGTTCTGCCAATCCATTAACGGTCCCAACCGAACCCTCACAGCTAAACACACTAAAAATCCAGACCCCAGCTAGAGGAAAACTAAGGTATAGCAAAGAAAACCAGGCAGTCTACAAATGCAATAAATAAATAAATAAATAAATAAATAAATAAATAAATAAATAAATAAATAAATAAATAAATAAATATTTGGACCTGCGATCATGCTCCTGCCTGCTCTTGTTTCTGACCTTGGACTCTGCCTGACTTTGGACTGGTTTCCTTGATGACGGTTTGGTCTCTTCCCTTCGGCTTTGACATTTGACTTCTGTGTACATTCCTGTGCTGACCTCAGACCAGTAATTATTGTGTTGTGAACTCTTTTATCTCACTGGCAGCTCACTTTTGGCAAAGGACTGAAACCTGCTTGATTCTCTGACTATCGACCCTTAGCAAAGGATTTAACCCTGTGTGTGCGTGTTCAGCATGTGGGGCTTTAACACTGAGGGAAATTCTGTTTGTCAATAAATAAATAAATAAATAAATAAATAAATAAATAAATAAATAAATGGGGGAAGATTCTAACCTAGATTTATTGCAGGACTTCAAGGAAGCTGAAGATTTGTCTGAAGTTTACCTGGAATTAGACATACAGTACCTCCTTCTCAGCAGAAGGCATTGTTGGAAGTCCTCCAAGAAGAAGCATCTATCTTTGTCAACACCCCAGGTAAAACATCGGTTAAAACCAAAAATGTTGCTCCTATTCATTCTCCTTACAGAGTTGTGGGAGAACACTTCAAGCAAATAAAACAACAGCTTCTAGAGATATTAGACCTGGACATCATCCAGCCTAGAGCATCTCCATGCACTAGTCTGGTGGTCATCATTCCAAAGAAATCACCTGATGGTACCATTCAACCCAAAGTTCGCTTCTGCATGGAGTTACACCAACTGAGTGCCGTAGGTCCTTACCCAATGCCTAGGGCAGAAGATCTAATTGAAAAAAATCTCAGGAAAATCCTTCCTCAATACGCCTGATCTTTCAAGTGGATATTGGCAGATTTTGCTAGACCCAGAGTCCTGTGAGAAAAGTGCTTTCATCACACATAAAGGTCTTTTCAGATTCAAGAGAATGGCTTTTAGATTATGTAATGCCAGTAGTACATTCCAGAGATTGATGGATATTGTTCTAAATCAGGGTTGCCCAAACTTTTTCTAAGGAGGGCCAGATTTGGTGGCTGAGAATGTGTCAGGGGCCGGTTGCTCCCCGACCCTGCCACCCCACTGCAAGCCCCACCCACTTTCTTTAAAAAAACCTGGGGTGAAGGAGGGGGAGGGAGGGGCGGGCCAGCCAGTCGCGGGCCACTCAGAATGGCCTGACGGGCCGGATTTGTGTCCTCCCCCCCCCGGGCCGGGCTTTGGGCAGGCCTGTTCTAAATGGTTTAACTTTTGCTAATGCTAATCTGGATGACATTGTTATTTTTGAGACACTTTGGGAGAACACCTAGAGCACTTTTGTGTTCTATTTCTTGTGAGGGAAATTTGCTTTGATATTTGATATATGACTGATGTGGTTTACAAACATGTTTTCTGAACTAATTATGCTTGTAAACCAAAGTATTACTGTAATTGAAAGGGGATAAATCTCCAGGAATAGATGGATTGAGTGTTGAATTTTACAAAACATTTAAGAGCATATTGGTTCCAAAATGAAAATATTCAGCAAAATATTAGATGGAGAATCAATTCCACCTTCTTGGAAGCAATCAATGATAATTTTAATAGTGAAGCCAAATAAAGATTCCACAGATAACATATCATATAGACAAATATCACTGTTGAACCAAGATGCAAAAATATTTGCAGCATTTTATATGTGAAAAATGATTAGTGTGGTTTCATAGGAGGAATTCAAATGTCAAACTTAAACTCATCTCCACAAGCTGTATGGGGGCTTTAGCTAACAGTGCTACTTCTACCCCTTGTGATGCAGCCTCCTTCCCCGGGGCTAAGCAGGGCTTCTAGTCACTACCACCAATCTGTGAGGGAGAGAGAGAAGACCCACCATTGGCTCAGTTGTGATCATGTGTCATACTACAGTACTCCAAAGCCATTGCTCGTTTATCAAGTTAAAATGTACACTTGTTCTACAAGGTACTCAGAGTCTGAGGTTTTACTGTACAAGACGTGAAGAAAATAAATCTGGAAAGAATAAGGCTGGGATCTGATTGCTGTTGTGTTTTTTAGGGTGGGTGGGAGGGTGGGCTATTTGGCCATGTTCTAGAAGTTTTTTGTTCTGACATTTCATCAGTCTATATGGCCAGCATCTTAAGAGGGTAGGAGCTCAGGGAGTAAAAGATAAGTTAGATAACTATAAAAGATTGAATTTTTTTCTGGTTTTGCAGCATCACACCTTTTAAAGTGAAAGAATAAGCAGCATACTTTGCCTTTGGATTTACTTGGTGCAGCATTGTGGTCCCCCCTTTCTCATGGTAGTAAAAAGAAAAGGAAAATAGCTTAGCATAGTGACAAATATGAGTTAATGCTGCAGTGCTCTTTCTTCTCTTTCTCATCAGGTTGTGAAAGGGAGAAGTGGAATTCCATGGAGTTAATTATGTCAGTGAAAAGAAACCAATTGTGAAGCAAGAGAACAAAATCAGCACAGTTGAAAAGACAAGGACCAAAAGGAAGCCAGAAAACAACAGAGGAAAAGTAATATCCAGCTTCTCCAACTGTTGGAAAATATGCATTCCTGACAATGAGAGAAAAACAACAGAAAAAAAGAGAAGAAAAGGTTGTATTCGCAGATGAACATTGAAGTCTCTCTCAGGAGACAAGAGATTGACAAAATACTGCCAGGGGAGTAACAAAATATATAAAGAACAAGGAAGAAACATTGCTATCCAACATACTTGTACCTCACATGAAAATCCACTGAGAGCTAAGAGACAGTATAAAGAGATGAAATGTGGAAATAACTTCAGCAAAAGCCATAACCTTAGTTCACATCAAAAGACTCTCACTGGGGAGAAACCATATAAATGCATAGAATGTGAAAAGAGTTTCAGTCAGAAAGGACACCTTAGTTTACATCAAAGAACTCATACTGGGGAGAAACCATATAAATGCATGGAATGTGGAAAGAGTTTCAGTCAGAAAGGACACCTTAGTTTACATCAAAGAACTCATACTGGGGAGAAACCATATAAATGCATGGAATGTGGAAAGAGCTTCAGTAAGAACAGTAATCTTAGTTCACATGAAAGAACACACACAGGGGAGAAACCATTTAAATGCATGGAATGTGGAAAGAGCTTCAGCCATAGCAGTGGCCTTAGTTTACATCAAAGAACTCACACAGGGGAGAAACCATATGAATGTATGGAATGTGGAAAGAACTTTAGCCATAGCAGTGGCCTTAGGAAGCATCAAAGAACTCACACTGGAGAGAAACCATATAAATGCATGGAATGTGAAAAGAGCTTCAGCTGTAGAACTCACCTTAGTTCCCATCAAAAAACTCACACAGGGGAGAAACCATACAAATGTATGGAATGCGGAAAGAGCTTCAGTCAGAAAAGTAGCGTTCATTCACATCAAAGAATTCACACTGGGGAGAAACCGTATAAATGCATAGAATGCGGAAAGAGCTTCTGTCAGATAGGTCACCTTAGTACACATAAAAGAACACACACTAGGGAGAAATCATATAAATGCATAGACTGTGGAAAGAGTTTGAGTGACAGCAGTAAACTTCGATCCCATCAAAGAACTCACACAGGGGAGAAACCTTATAAATGCATGGAATGTGGAAAGAGCTTCACTCAGAAAGTGCACCTTAGTTCACATCAGAGAACTCACACTGGGGAAAAACCATATAAGTGTTTGGAATGTGGAAAGAGCTTCAGCCATAGTAGTAACCTTAGTTCCCATCAAAGAACTCACACAGGGGAGAAACCATTTAAATGTATGGAATGTGGAAAGAGCTTCACTGACAGCAGTGCCCTTCGTCAACATAAAAGGTCTCATACTGGGGAGAAACCATTTAAATGCATGGAATGTGGAAAGAGCTTCAGTAAGAGCAGTAACCTTAGTTCCCATGAAAGAACTCACACTGGGGAGAAACCATTTAAATGCATGGAATGTGGAAAATGCTTCAGTGGAAGCAGAAGTTTAATACAACATCAAAGAACTCACAATGGGGAGAAATCACATAAATGCATTGAATGTGGAAAGACATTCAATACGAGCCGTCAGCTTCAATCCCATCAAAGAACACACACAGGGGAGAAACCATTTAAATGCATAGACTGTGGAAAGAGCTTCAGGTATAGCAGTAATCTTAGTTCACATCAAAGAACTCACAGAGAGGAGAAACCATATGAATGCATGAAATGCAGAAAGAGCTTTAGACAGAGTAATGGCCTTAGGTCCCATGAAAAAACTCACACTGGAGAGAAACTATATAGATGCATGAAATGTGGAAAGAGCTTTAGACAGAGTAGTGGCCTTAGGACCCATGAAAAAACTCACACTGGGGAGAAACCATATAAGTGCTTAGAATGTGGAAAGAGCTTCAGCCAGAAAGTTAGTGTTCATTCACATCAAAGAACTCACACAGGGGAAAAACCATATAAATGCATAGAATGTGGAAAAAGTTTCCGTCAAAGAGGTCACCTTAGTTCACATAAAAGAACTCACACTGGGGAGAAACCATTTAAATGCATGGAATGTGGAAAGAACTTCAGTAAGAGCAGTAATCTGAGTTCCCATGAAAGAACTCACACTGAGGAGAAACCATATGAATGCATGGATTGTGGAAAAAGCTTCAGTGGAAGCAGTAATTTTAGAGAACATCAAATAGCTCACACTGGGGGAAAACCATATAAATGCATAGAATGTGGGAAGAGCTTCAGCCATAGCAGTGGCTTTAGGTCTCATGAAAGAACTCATACTGGAAAGAAACCCTATAAATGCATGGAATGTGGAAAGAGTTTCATTCAAAGTCATCAGCTTTGTTCACATCTAAATATTCACACAAGATAAAGCATAACAGTACTTGGAATGTGAAACACCTTTTGTCAATTGCAATGCTCTTTCAATTAATGTCATTCACTCTGTGGAGGAACCATAGGGATTCTTGGAAGATGGAAGGAGCAACTCCTACAGCATTTGGCCTTGAACAGAAAGCACACACCCCAGGGCGAATCAGTCAACTACATGGAAGGTGAAAAGAGTGATTTTAGCAGTGGTCATCTCATGGAGCATTAAATAACCTATTTATTTCTGGAGGCCAGGACTGTCCCATCTCTGCTGTCTTTCTGGAAGCAGGCAAATATATTCTTCTTCAGGCAAGCTTTTGCTGAATGAGGACTACATATTATGTGACACTTATATGGATAACCATACATGATTGCATTGACTGATTTCATAAGAACACCAATTTTTCCCTGTTAGTTTCCACCCCTCATAATGGAATTTTTCTTTCTTTTTGCGTGCTCTTTCTAGGTTTAATTTTACTTTTTAATGTAGGACAGGGATGGCGAACCTTTTTGACACCAAGTGCCCAAACTGCGACTGAATACCCACTTATTTTTTGCTGAGTGCCAATATGGCAATTTAGCCACAATACAGTCATACCCCGGGGTGAAAATGCAGGGGGGGGGGGAGAAGCGGCGGCAACGTCCCCCTTCTCACCCTCCCCAAACAGAGGAATGTGAAAGGCCTAGGTTCTAATATAAAGAGGGCTAAAGTTCAAACAAAATTGAACAAAACTCAGGCAGATATTGTCTTTTTACAAGAAACTCATCAGAACAAGGATGGGATGAATGAACTCAAATGTAAGTGGGTTGATGTGTATGAAAAATCATTTGGCACGTCTAAGTCAAGAGGGGTAGCTATATTGATTTCCAAAAGAACAGAATTTGAAATTTTTAAAGTGGATAGGGAATGGATGATCAAGGCAGGATGTTGATGATTCAAGGGAAATTAAAAGGAGAGAATTGCACCTTTGTGAATCAATAAATTTTTCTGATGAATGTATTTGGAGAAATTAGACAACATAAGGAAAGGATATGTCATAATGGCAGGAGACTTCAATTTGGTTATGGATATTAGTAAAGATAGGTCCAAAAGTTGGAAAGCAGAAACAGGTGGAGTTCAAACAATTTTAGATAAACGTATTGAAAAAACAGATTTTAGAGATGTTTGGAGGGAATTAAGAGGAGATGAAAGAAAATATTCCTTTTATTCCCCTGTATATAAATCCTTTTCTAGAATAGACTATATATTTGTGTCTAAAGATTTATTATCCAGAGTAAATAACGTAGGAATGGATATAATACAAATTTCAGATCATGCTATGGTAAACATGGAATTTATCCCGGGGTCTGATTATAAAGAAGCAAAAATATGGAGGATTGATGAAAGGATCTATTTACATAAGTCGATAATAGATAAAATGCATAAAAATTTGGAAGAAACTTGGAAGATAAATGAGGTAGGAGGAGGTGAAACAAGTATAATTTGGGACACAATGAAGGCAGTAGCAAGAGGGTATGCATTGAAAGAGGCTTATATTTTAAAGCAAAATGCATTCAAAAAATTCAAGATTTGGAAAATGATAAAAAATTAGAAACTATATTTATTTCAACTAGAGATAATAGAGCATTATTGGAGGTACATGCTAAAAGAACTAGAAGGAATTCATTTAGAAAGAGTGCAACAAAATTTAATATATCTGTTTATTATATTTGATAATATTTGATTCTGAGCCGCCCAGAGACCTTTGGGTAGTGGGTGGCATACAAGCTATATAAATAAATAAATAAATATAAATAAATATCTAAAGAGATAATATTATGAGCATAATAATAAAAACTCCAAATTGCTAGCAAGAATGACACAAATTAAGAAAAATAAAAAAAATTATAGGGATAATACAGGATCAAAGGGGTAAAAGATGTAATGAAATGAAGGAAAAGCTAGAGGCATTCCAAGATTATTATACAAATCTTTACACAAGTAATAACCCATCTACAAGTTGAATTTATGAGTTTGTAAGGGAAAATACCATAATAAAAATTTAAAATGAAGATAGTGTAATGATGGATCAGTTAACAGCAGATGAAGACATAGAGAGAATTATAAATAAATTGAAGATAGGTAAAACACCGGGAACTGATGGAATAGGACCAGATTTTACAAAGTATTTAAGAAATTATTAATACTTAAAATGAAAGAATTATTCAATAAGATTATTAAAGGAGGGGGAATACCTCAATCTTGGAAAGAATAATAGTACTGATTTTAAAGCCAAATAAAGATCCAACATTTATGGATTCATATAGACCAATTTCATTGATTAATCAAGATGCAAAAATATTTACAGCAATTATGGCTAACAGACTAAATAGTTTTGTAGGGAAATATATAAATAAGGATCAAAATGGCTTTGTTAGAGGTAGACATATGGCAGACTTAGAAGAGTTATGAATAACATGTATCTAGTAAGTAGTAAAAAAATGGAAGGTAGGAATAATCTCATTAGACATTTTTAAAGCATTTGATACAGTAGAATGGAGTACCTTAAAGATTTTAATTTTAATTAATTTTAGTGCTCAATTTAGCAATATAATGAATCAGTTGTATTCTTATAATAAGGCTAGAGTCTTAGTGAATGATGGAATAACAGAAAGTATTACCCTGGGCCGAGGAACTAGACAAGGTTGCCCATTATCTCCAGTTTTATTTATAATTATAATGGAAATGTTGGCTAATGCAATAAGAAGGGATAAAGAACTAGAAGAGATTGAAGAGGGGAAGTCAAATAAAATTAATTTATTTGCTGATGATACATTATTAATAATTAAAAACCCACTGATTAATATTTACCAATTACAGAAGCATTTAAAGGGGTTTGAGGAAGCAACAGGATTAAAGGTTAATTGGAACAAATCAGAATGTATGTTGTTAAATTACAGTGAAGAAGAGAAAAAATATTTAGGGAAGTATTTAAAGGTAAAGTAATAAATAGCATTAATTATTTGGGGATAAAATTAGCATGGAGCTTACAAGATATGGTTAAGATAAACATTGAGAAATTTAAGAAAGAGATCACTGAACAAATAAAAGAATATAAAAAATTAAGGATTTCTTGGTTTGGAAGGATTTCAGTATGTAAATTGAAAATTATCCCCAAATTAAACTTTTTACTTTGGATGTTACCTATAAAATGGGATAAAAGTGAACTTAAAGGGATTCAGGGGAAAATTAATCTGTTTTGCAATTGCAATAAAAAGCCAGGATCAATAAGAGCTTATGGTATATACCACAAAAAGAAGGTGGCTTAGGGTTACCTAATATTAAGCTATATTACATAGCCAATCAATTAAGACATATTCCAGACTTAATAATAGGAAACAATAATTTAATTTGGAGAGACTTAGAAATCACACAAAAAGAGATCTTTTTCTAAGGAAGACATTAAAGTTCAGGTGAAAAAGATAAACAATCCATTTTTTAAAAATACTATGGAATGTTGGAGGAACTTCAGGGAGATTTTAAGCCCATTTTTTCATTTTTGAAACAAATAACAGAGATTAAGAATTTCCCAGAAAATTTAAAAGGGAAGTTAAATATGCTACTGCATGATAAAAATGTTATATGCTTGCGGGATTGGTTAAAGCAAATGTAGAGTAGACAAAGCATAAAGGAAAAATTGGGAGAAAATATTTCCTGGTTGAACATTATACAATTGGGAAAATGGACTAAAGAATGGATAACTAAAGTAGGTGAATGTAGAAAATTGACCAGATTTGAAGAAATTATAGATAGAAGAAATGAAACAGTATAAGTACAGAGGAAAGGAATTGTAAGTGAAATATATAAAATATTAATTCAGGAGGATAATAAAAAAGCAATAAGTTAACAGAGATTTGGCAAGAAGATATTAATAAAGAGATAAAAAAGGAAGAATGGAGAAAATGTGGAATAAAAGAATAGTGAAGAATATGTCAGTGTTATAAAGTATATTGGAGATGGTATATAACACATGCGAAGTTAAATATAATAAATAAATAAATATCTCCAATATGTTGGAAATGTAAAAAAGATAAAGGGACATATTTACACATGTGGTGGGTATGTGAGAAAAGGAAATTTGAATGGAATTTGGTTTTCAATGAAATGCAAGAAATATTAGGGGAAAAGATTCCAATGTCCCCCCAGCTGGTATTGTTAAATTCAGATACACAACTGAAGAAAGAGGAGGGGGAATTGGTAATTATAATGGTTACGGCCGCAAGGCTGATTTTTGCCAAATATTGGCAATCTAATAATCAATTAGTAATGGAAGAACGGTATGAAGAGTTAAGAAATTTAGCTATTAATGATAAACTGACTTGTGAAATCAAAATTAGGAAAAGGCTGACCAAGTATAATGACTTTAATGGAATATGGGATAAATTACTGGTATATGTACAGTGGACCCTTGTATAACAGACAGCGTGTATAACATAAAATTTGTACAACATAAAAATTCTGGAGATAGAGGAAATTTGCTTAACATAATCTCCTATGGGGAAAATCCGTACAACATAAAAATGGAATTACTCCATTTTCAATGCATTCCTATGGGAATTTGTATAAAGGAAAATTTGCTTAACATAATTTCATTTGGAACGAATTCCTTTATACAAGGTACCACTGTATTTCAAAAAGGTAAAGGGTACACACCTGGAGAAGACTCAATGTATTTCTGGAGAGAAATGGGCTGGTCAATAACATGAAAGTTGTAATTTTGTTGAAGTCCCGAGGGGGGTGGGTAGCACTGGGTCTATGTCTTTATACTTGTTATACTTTTGTTATATTGTTGTGTGTTATTTTCTCTTCCTTATGTTATTTTGCTGTTTATCTGTTCTTTTATAAATTTGTAATAAAAATTAACAAAAATAAATAAATAAATAATACAGAGGATCATCGTCCCGACGGTGTGAGGGAGGGAGAAGCGGTGGTGAAGTCCCCTGTTCCCCCTTCCCCAGTCAGAGGATCATCACCCCAGCAGCGCGCCTGGGAGAGAAGCGGCAGCAAAGTCCCCCCTTCTCCCCCTCCCTGGGTAGAGGATCATTGCCCTGGTGGCATGCGGGTGGGGGGGGAAGTGACAGCAGAGTCCCCCATTCCCCCCTCCCAGCCAGAGGATAATCGCTGTGGTGCATCAGGTGGAGAAGAGGCAGTGGAGTCAGCCATTTTCCCCCTTCCCCGAGCGAAGTGGAGGAGGAGGAAGGCTGCTTGGTCTTTTTGAATTTGGCACCATGCAAGCACTAAATATGTCACAAATGGAGA
>JAHTLZ010003443.1:3016-23478 GCA_023846285.1 Phrynocephalus versicolor | reverse complement strand
TCCTTCCTTCCTTCCTTCCTTCCTTCCTTCCTTCCTTCCTTCCTTCCTTCCTCCCTCCTTCCCTTCCTTCCTTCCTTCCTTCTCTCTCTCTCTCTCTCTCTCTCTCTCTCTCGTGGCCTCCCCAATGCATGACAGCCGTCTTTCTTCCAGCTGAGGGAGGACTGGGAATACGTGGCCATCGTGGTGGACCGCCTCTTCTTCTGGACCTTCATCGCGGTCACCACCCTGGGGACCCTCACCATCTTCCTGGACGCCAGCCTCCACCTACCTCCCGACCAGCCCTTTCCGTGAAGCCGTCCTGCCCCATCGGACGAGGCTGCCTCTTCCATGCCCGACGGCCTGCCCAGAGGTGGCACCCCACCGGCAGAACCCTGAAGGCAGGACCACAACCCGTCCCGCCCGCCCCCCCCCCAAGAACCATGTCTGGGCATCGTGTACATGTTCTCTTAGAAAGAAGGGGTGGTGAGCTTCCGAGTCAAATATGTAGAAGTGGCCTTTAGGCTGGGGGGGGAGGCTTGCTTCCGAGTGGAACACCGGTCCCAAAGAAGGCATGTAAAGGCCCCCACCAGCCCTCCTTTTGTAAGCAATAAAGGCCTAAGATGAGGGAGAGCTGGGACTCCAGGTTTACTTAATGTGGGCATCGGAGCACACTCAGTTCAGAAACAGCTCCAGACAGTCAGGTTTCTCGCCAGCAAAAGCTGCGCCAACTGGAAATCCTCTCACCCTCCGACTTAAGAACATAAGAACATATAAGAACAGAAGAAGAGCCCTGCTGGATCAGGTCAAAGGCCCATCTAGTCCAGCTTCCTGTATCTCCCAGTGGTCCCACCAAATGCCCTCTGGGAGGGCATGAGACTAGATATCTGTCTCCTGATCCCACTCCCCTGCATCTGGTCCTTGAAGTACCCTGGTTTTAAGCCTGGAGATTATATACATCTCCATCATGGTTTGTAACCTGGGATGGACTTTTCCTCCAGGAATCGGTCCAATCCCCTTTTGAAGGCATCCAGGCCAGATGCCATCACCACCTCCTGTGGCAGGGAGTTCCACAGACTAACAACACACTGGGTAAAAAAATATTTTCTTCTGTCTGTTCTTACTCTCCCAACCCTCAATTTGAGTGGATGTCCCCTAGTTCTGGTACTTTGGGAGAGGGAGAAGAGTGTCCCTCTATCCACTTTCCTCATGCTCTGCATTATTTTGTACGTCTCAATCATATCTCCCCCTCAGGCTCCTTTTTTCCAGACTAAAGAGGCCCAAATGTTTTAGCCTTTCCTCATAAGGGAGGTGCCCCAGCCCAGTAAACATTTTAGTCGCTCTCCTTTGCACCTTTTCCAGTTCCACGGTGTCTTTTCTTGAGCCACAAGCCTTGAGGGTTCCGTGCCCCCCCGCTTTCTTGGCTTTACAACTCAAGCTGGCTGACCTCTGTCCTCCTTCTCTGCCACCAATTTGATCATCACTCAGCTTTTGGGCTGGAAGAGGGCGGTGGGATGGAGACGGAGCTTGAGAAAAGGCCCTGCTTGGACTACCAATCCCAGAACCCCCTGCCAATACAGCCAAACCTGGGCACTGCCCCCAGAACTAGGAACATCCACTAAAACTGAGGGTTGGGAGAGTGAGAACAGGCAAAAGAATTTTTTTTTTTACCCAGCGTGTTGTTAGTCTGTGGAACTCCCTACCACAGGAGGTGGTGATGGCATCTGGCCTGGATGCCTTCAAAAGTGGATTGGACAGATTCCTGGAGGAAAAGTCCATCCCAGGTTACAAACCAGGATGGAGATGTGTCATCTCCAGGTGTAAAACCGGGGTACTTCAAGGGCCAGGGCCAGAGGCAGGGGAGTGGTATCAGGAGACAGATATTTAGTCTCATGCACCCCCAAACACATCTGGTGGGGCCACTGTGAGATACAGGAAGCTGGACTAGATGGGCCTTTGGCCTGATCCAGCAGGGCTCTTCTTATGAAGGTGCACGCCTTTCTCCCTCATCCTGGGACCCCACTGGCCGAGGAAAAAGGGAGGCCAAGGAATCCTACAAAGAGCAGAAACGTTCCTTTGCTGCTGCCTCCCTTGGTGCCATCTGGAGTCCCTGGTTCCTTCCATCCATCCCAAAGATCCGGCGGCCATGTGTCTGCTGGCCTCACACCGACCCCAGGGAATCCTTCCAAATCCCGCAAGATGCTCACGGCTGGCTGGTCCAGGTCAAAGATGACAAGGGTGAGCACAAGAGTTAAAGTTGGAGGGACCTGAGCTGGATTTGAGTTAACGATTAGCCTTGCAGGGGAACGAACGAGAGCGCTCAGCACTTCTGCAGTTACAAAACGGCCAGAGAAGTTTCTAGGACCCACTTTTCCTCTCCAGGGCAAAGGCACCCAAGAGATTCACGGAGCCACCATCTAATGCATCGGCCTCTCCAATGTCACCCAATGCTATCTAACCTAGAAAGAGAAACACGAGGCTTATAGGAGGGGATATGATAGCTATGTTTAAATATTTGAAAGGATGTCATATCAAAGAGGGGGCTGGCTTGTTTTCCATGGCTTCAGAGACTAGGACTCAGGGCAATGTTTTCGAACTACAGGAAAAGAGATTCCATTTGAACATTAGGAAGAACTTCATGATGGTTAGACCTCTTCGGCAATGGAAGATGCTGCCACAAAGGAGGGTGGTGGAGTCTCCTTCTTTGGAGGTTTTTAAGCAGAGGCTGGATGGTCATCTGTCGGGGGTACTTTGATGGGGATTCCTGCATGGCAGGGGATTGGACTGGATGGCCCTCGAGGTCTCTTCCAGTTCTATGATTCTATAATTCTATGCACACCTATTTCTGTTCAGTCGGGGATTAAGGCCCACTGTACATGCTCAGGGAACTCATTCATCTTGACCTTTACTCATGCCCAGGTGAAATCCTGTTGTCCATATCCTTCTAAATCGCCCTAAAGTAGGCCCATTGAGTCAACCAGGATTTGGCAAGACAACAACTTTGTAGGTTCTGTTGATTAAAGTGGGCCGACTCCACTTGTGACTTACCTAGTAAGCTGCAAATCAAATCAACCCATTTGCATCCGTGGAACTTATGGGGCGGAGTTGACTCTCTTACTCCTTACAGATGCAATGGGGCCACCTCACCTCTCGAGCCTGCTCCACTTCCTATGTCCCCTCTGGGGCCTTCTTCTCTGGGCTCAGAAAATCTGTGGTCGAAAGCCAGGCATCTAAAGCATAACTCTGAAAAGCTGAGGGGACCTCCAGGTGGAGGTTTTCTTCTCTTGAAGGTACCGGATTCTGTACAGATGCCACCAGATATATCCACCCAGACCCCACCCCCCAAAAACCCCCTAACACATTCTTCTTGGCTCAGTCTGTGCAACTCCCTTGACTTTTCACTCCTTCTCAAGAGTAATGTTTTATTTTTTTGACTGGTTTTGTTCTGAAGGAGGCTGTTAGGGCCTGTTTGAATAGGATCCCCAGTGAGAACTTTCCGTTCCTCCTGGAAAGCTTCCTATGAACATTCCAACAAGACTCTAGAATGGGAGAGGAGCGAGGAACGGAATCATTATGTACAGTGGACCCTCGTATAACAAATGGTTTGTATAACATAAAATCTGTACAACATAAAAAAATTCCGGAAATAGGGGAAATTTGCTTAATAGAATCACCTATGGGGCGAATCCGTGCAACATGAAAATAGTCGCGATTAGGGATTACTCTGTTTTCAATGCATTCCTATGGGAAATTTGTACAAAGGAAAATTTGCTTAACAGAATTTCATTTGGAACAAATTAATTCCTTTATACAAGGTACCACTGTGGGCGCTTTTACACGACCTCTAAAATCCGCCAGCAACTTAAATTCAGACCAGAGATTGTGGGGTTTTGTTCTGCTTCCTGTTTTCCCACCCTTCCACACTCCATTGCTCCTGTCTAAAAAATGCAGGCTCACGTTGGAGCAGCCCCGGAAGCATTCCAGTCTCTTAAAGGGGCGGGGGGCAAAAAACCCAAACAGAAGGCGAAGAGAGACCGGCATCCACAGCTTTACAATCCGCATCGGGAAATTTTTACCTCCGGAGACCAGGAACTTGTAAAGTGCACTGGGGCGCGCTTAGGTGGGCGTGGTCGTACTTAATTTTTTTTTAAGTCCGCAGCTGGTGGGAAAACAATTTTAAGCTCCACATCTGGGAGCCCTTTGCTTCGGATTTTAGGGGTGGTGTATAAGCAGCCTGTATTTCCATCAAGATTTCTGAAAAAGAGAATCTCCAGTTGCCATGACTCTGCTTCCAGATAAACTCACCTGGAGGACTGAGGGAATCTTCACAGACCTATTCCTAAAAAGAAGCAGCCTTCTTTAAAAGAGAAGCGGCTTTTTGAAAGGTCATTTGGATGGGAATAGGCTGACCTAAGGGGAAACTGTGACGCAGAAACCCTGCAGTTTGAAACTTACCACTTCTCTTCCGTACCAGAGGAACAGAAGAGGGTGTGTTATTTCCCGGTTTAAAAGGGAAGAATGAGCACACGGCATCGCCTCTAGTGTTACAACAGGGAAGCTTTATAAGTCGGGCATTTCCACCCCCATTTTGAAAAAAGAGGTGCCCTTGACGCTCAATATGCAGGCAGAAGTGGGGGAGAGCTTTAGGATAGTTCCTTTCTATTCTCCCGGAGGATGATTCTGGGCCTTGTTTGAGGCTAGAATTTGCTCTGGGCTGCCATTCCGCGTAGCACGGGGTTGTAAAAGCGGAAAAGATTCCAGCCTTCGGTTTCCGTGAGGATTTCGCCTCCGTAACGCTTCTGGTATTCTATGAGCTCCGGCTTGTCGGCGCTGATGTGCATTCTGAGTTGAGTGTAGCCTTTTTGCCAAGCGGCCTAGAGAGAAAATAAACAAAACGTTCAGCCCTTTTGGGGGAAACAGGTGGCCTGGCCCAGACCCTGGACAAAAAGGGGATTTGGCCTCCTCCTCCTCCTCCTCCTCTGCGGGAGATGATCAGGCAGAAAGCTCAGCAAAATTATTTATTTATTTATTTATTTATTTATTGGATTTATTTATTTATTGGATTTTTTATACCGCCCATCACTCTGGGTGGTTTGCAACAATTAACAATTCAAACAATTCATACAATAAAACCACAAAATAGTAACACAATAAAATAAAAATAAAAATAATATTAAAGTGACATAAAACAATGCATTATTATTGGCAGGCGAATCAGTTAAAATTCAAGATTTAATGGGTGGACACTGAAGTTACATTATATTTGAGGGAATGCCTGCTTAAATAGCCACGTTTTTAATAGTTTTTTTTTAAAGGCAGCCAAAGAGGGGGCCAGGCAGATGTCTGGTGGAAGGTTATTCCACAGGCAAAGGGCAACGGCAGAAAAGGCCCTATTTCTTGTTTTTTCGTTTTGGGACTCTCCTGATGTCAGTTGCCTCAAACGCTTAGCCTCGGAGGATCGGGTATTATGGGCAGTTTTCAGTGGGAGAATGGCGTTTAGGGGGTTGTATGTCATAGTTAAAACTTCGACGTCAATGCGGAACCTAACAGGAAGCCAGCACAGGGCGGCCAGCACTGGGGATATATGATTGTATTTTCTAATCCTTGCATTTAGGACTCTCTGGGCTAGCGTGTGGGGTGGGATGATAAGGCTAGGAGGATTATGGGAGTTGTAGTCCTGAGATAAAACTTTCCCAGGCTCTGGGTAGGACTCACCGCCGCTGCAACACTCGAGAGAGTCTTCCCGATCTGCCGTCCTGCAAAAGGAGAAGAAGAACAGGAGGCCGCTGAAAATACCAACCTATTGGGACCTCTGGCCCAGGCCAGCTTGGGTCCTCTTTCTGTCCCCCAGGGCAGGAGAAATGGGTGCAAAGAGAGAGAGAGAGAGAGAGAGAGAGAGAGAGAGAGACCTTTGGCTCCCTCCACCCAGACCGGAATTCGGCCCCACCTGATGAAACGTGTTGGCTGGGAATTCAAGCCAGTGGAACCAAGGTGGGGCAGCAGACAAAGCAAGTCCCTTTCCCTGGACCGGGTTTTTAAGAGTTGCACCCGGGAGGGATGATGATGATGCCCACCCTCCAGGGCACTCACTGGGCACACAAGGGTTTCTCGTAGGTTCTGCTGAATCCTTCACTTCTCTTTATTTCTATCCTGCCTGTTTCCCCAAAAGGGACCCAGTCGTAGTGTTACTGCATGGCATCGCTGGATTGAATCCCTCTTTAAAGGGCTATTAGTGCTCTGGGAATATTGTGCTATCCGATTAGAAAGCGAGGGTGCTCATTTGTCCGTATCATGGTAGGTTTGCCTGCTGGGTTGGACAAAATGGTGCCTCTTAAAAGCGAGAGAGGAGAAAGATGATTTAAAAAAAATAAGAATCTAAGAAGGGTCCTGCTGGATGAGACCCAGGGCCCACCTGGTTCAGCTCCCTGGATCTCTCCCAGTGGCCCACCAGTTGCCGCTGGGAGCACAGCAGACCAGTAGAGACCTGCCTCCTGATGCCACTCCCCTGTGCTTGGCACTTGGAGGTCTCCTCTGTTTAAGCCTTGAGGTAACATATGACCCACAGCAGCTGGCTAGGGGATTCTTGGAAATGTTAACTGAAAACAATTCCACACGCCGTGCAGGCTCTGGAAGTGGCCACTGCGGAGACCTGCTTGGCTTAGGAACGATTATTAGCCCCATGGTTCTCAACCGGTGGGTCCCCAGATGTTCCTGGACTGCATCTCCCAGAAGCCTTCATCGCTAGCTGAGCTGGCCAGGATTTCTGGGAGTTGCAATCCAGGAACATCTGGGGACACACCGGATGAGAATCACTGGATTAGGCCATCTGTGGGGAGCACTGTGATGGGGGTTCCTGCATGGCGGGGTGGTGGTGGACTGGATGGCCCTCGAGGTCTCTTCCAACTCTCTATGAGCCTTTTCACACGACACCTAAGATCCGCTGGCCCCTTAAATTCAGACCAGAGATCTTAGGGATTTGTCGCTGTTCCTGCGTTCCCACCCCCTCCGCATTCCTGGCTGCTGGCTGCGTGAGGGGAGGGAGAAAAAAAGGAAGAAAAGAATGCAGGCTTACCTCCGGCAGCATTCAGATCTCTTAAAGGGGCAAGGGGGCAAAAAAACAACAAACAGAAGAGAGGAGAGTCCGGCACTCACTACCTTACATCTGCATCAGGATTTTTTCACCCCCAGAGAGCAGGTACCTGAAAAGTGCGCTGGGACGCCCTTGGGTGGGCATGGTCGCACTTAATTTTCTGTAAACTCTGGAGCTGGTGGGGAAACAATTTTAAGCTCCGGAGCTGGGAGCCATTTGCGGCGGAGTTTAGGGGTCGTGTACAAATACCCTATGATTCTATGACCTCTAGATGTATCAGGCGCCACGAAGGGACAACGGAGGAACCCCTGTCCCGGGAGCGCTGCAAGCAGAGGCAGAAGGCACAGCTTGGCGAAGAAAGGGCCGTGGTACTTTCTAATGTCTTTCGGCCTCTCACAAATGGCAGGTTAGGGGCCTTTTGTGTGAGGAGCTGTCATCTGGAGGTTGCAGGAGGAGTGCTCTGGGTGCATGCTAATTTTGCTGACATGACAGCTGTGAAGGATGCCTCTGCGGCAATCAGGTGCTGTTGTTTTCTTAATCACCTCCTAATGCCTCCTAATTATAAAGCTGCCACTCCGCTCTGTTTGAGAAAGAAGCCTGGGCAGAGCAGAATCTCGTCCGAAGCCAGCTGGTCGGCCGTCCAAATACCAGCCCCCCCCCCCAACACACACACACACCTCCACTTGGCTCAGAGAAGACAGCCAACGCGTACCTCTAAATTCTGGCATGACGTAGAGGTTGTCCATGTAGACATTCTTCCCTCTCCAGGTGTTATATGTGTAGGTGAAAAGTGTGTAACCGATGATGGTGTGACCTGAGGAGCAAAAACAAAACGCAACAAAACAAAAACTACTGACTTATGCAGGGCATGAGTCAAGTGGAGAGAGGAACACTCTTCTCACTCTCACAAAATACCAGAACCAGGGGACATCCACTCAAATTGAGAGCTGGGAGAGTGAGAAAAGAAAAAAAGAAAAAAATTACCCAGTGCGTTGTTAGTCTGTGGAACTCCCTGCCACAGGAGGTGGTGATGGCCTCTGGCCTGGATGCCTTCAAAAGGGGATTGGACAGATTCCTGGAGGAAAAGTCTATCCCAGATTACAAACCATGATGGAGATGTGTGTCATCTCCAGGCTTAAAACCGGGGTCCTTCAAGGGCCAGATGCAGGGGAGTGGTATCAGGGAGCAAATATCTATTCTCATCCGCTCCCAGAGGCATCTGGTGGGGCCACTGTGAGATACAGGAAGCTGGACCAGATGGGCCTTTGGCCTGATCCAGCATGGCTCTTCTTATGTTCTTATGTTCTTATGACTTCATGGGGCAAGAAGAGAAAAAAAGAGAAGCAGCTGATCTCCCATAGCACACAAGCCAATTCTCCTCAGCAAAGTCATTTTAATTGCATTACTCACAAAAGCTGCTTTGGAAATGGTGCTTCATGCTTTAACTCCCAGGGCTTTGGACTACAACTCCCAGAATGTGTTGGCCTCCTGCTCACTTTCCTTCCTCTGCGATTTCCCATCCAAATTTTTAAGGGGCTGCCACGTCCCAGATGGAGCAAAGGGTATTGACAACCTCCCTTTCCCATGCTGACACTGGCAGGGAGGAATGGCAGACCCCAGACCCCTCCTCCTCCTCCAAGGAAAGAACGTGGTTATAGGTTGGGCTGCCCAAACTCCTTCATGGATCACGCCAGCCTGTTGTCACCTCTGCCAGCTGAGCACCCCTTAGGAGAGGCAGGATGAAAAGCTGGGCTCCTCCTTTTGCTTGTGACATGGCCATCTCGAAATCAAGCTCCGATGCCTTTTGCATGGCAGACTGCCAACTGAAATACAGGAGGACGCCCGGAACCAGTGATTCATTAACCACTGATTCACTTATCCACGGTTGGCAGAGGGAAAAAAATAAATAAACCGGCAGCCGCAAAGCAAGCTACTGTCACAAACAGTAGCCGTAAAGCAAGCTACTGTAGCAAAACAGCAAGTTTGGAGGGGTGGCGTTCTGTCTTATCCACAGTTTTCGTTATCCATGGGAAGGCCTAGCCCTAGAACCAATCCCCAGCAGATACCAGGGGATCTATACAGAATTACGGGACTGCCTTTTTAAAAGCGGAGCTGTCTCAAGACTTGGTGCTGCCTGAGGCCAAACAGCAGAAAACACACACATGTGCATACAGGAACCCAGGTCAATTAATGCCAAATTGGTCATTGTATCTAGTGGTTGAAGGAGGTGGATTATGGGATTCATGGTAAGGCTTCCACAGATGCTAGTGGAATTGGCCCCAGGAGGACTAATAGCAGTATAGTATTTCTAACTTCAAAGAGAAGTGACCATGTGATTTATCCTTACCATTTTATTTTATTTTCATTATATTTACTGCATTTTAATGTTTATTTTATATTATTGTATGAATCACGTGTGTTTTGCTTATATTGTATTGTTCAGTTGTTGTTAATCACCCAGAGTGGCCTCGCTGCCAGATGGGCAATAAATATATAAATAAATATATAAATATATGGTACCCAAAGCGGTGACTTTGGGCACTCGAGACTGAACGTCTTTTAAGGGCCTAGTCTCACCCTTGACCGTTAAAAGAGAAGAGGAGCCGAGTCAACAGAGCCGAAAACGTGGCTAGCCTTCTACGTGCTGCCTGAGGCGTCCAGCCAGCTCGGCCTCGTGCAATGGGCAGGACTGGTACAGAGGGAGGAAAGCCTTTTAAGATTTCTGTCTGTGGGGCTTACCTCCTTTGCTTTTCTGCTCGGGAGGGACTTCAGCCACAAAACACTCGAATTTTGGCTTTTCTCCAAATCCGTGCTTCTCGAGGACTGGTGGGAGGGAAGCAGAGAAAGGGAGACTTGAGGGAGGGGGGAGCAATTTGAGAAACACCCCACACACCAACCCCACCTCCTCCCTGGTGCCGACGGAGCCCGCTGGAGAAGCAAGGGTGAATGGCTGAGGTTGCCAACATTCCCGTCGGCTCCGGCTCCTATGCATTTAAACACTGGATCATCCTGATACAGGGAATGGTGGTTGAGGTGGGAGGGCTTTTTTTAGGGCTGATTCCAGAGGCGCAGCCTTAAACCCGGCCATGCCCCTTCCTTACCTTCTACGCTGGTCGCAAGCTTGTTCACTGGGACATTGTAAATGACCGCAATTTCCTGCCAAGAGAGAGAGGGGGGGCTCAATCAGGATTCAATCCTTATCACCGACACCAACAGCCCAGAATCCCAAAGCTTTAGGATTGTGCCAGGAATGCTTGCTTCCTGAATGGATGTATTCTCTGGGATCCGGTTTGAAAGGTTTTTCCCCCCCGCAGGTCCAGAAAGGAGCAGCACTTGCACAACTCCTGTCCCTCTCAGCGGATCCACTGCGGATATTTCCCCCTCTTCCCACCACCACCACCAGGGATCGGGCCCTGAGGATCGGGCCCCTCTTTCCTCCCCACCCCTGCCACTGCTCAATGTCATCTCAAGGCCACTCCTCAGAGCCTGGCCCCACTCTGAGGACCTCTCCCTCACCTCAACCAGACGCATAATGTCCTTCAGATCCTTTGGGGTGCATGCACGTACTACAAAACCCATGGCTTCCTTCCTCGGATCCTTCCAGCTCTCGCTCTCGCTCTCTTCCTCGCTCACTCACTTTCTTGTTCTGCCGGAGGCCTGCTTAAGTAGTAATGCCCACGTCCTGCCCCCCCCCCACTCCCCAGGGGGAGAACCTGGCAATGCAAAGGTCCAAAGTTCAATTCCTGACCACCTCCAAAGCTGAGGTTCTCTGGGACCAGCTTTGAATGAAAAACCTGATAGGGTTGGGGGCTGGGGGCTAAAAAAAAGACTTGAGCCAGATCCTGTTTTGAATCCGGGCCCCCTGCTGGCTGGATCCTTCTGGGATCCATTCCAATGAGAACTTTTTTCCCATGACCTGCTAAAGATCGCAGGGAAGGCTGAGAGTTCTACTCAGGGCTTTTGGAGCTGAAGTCCAAAAATCCCCAAAACCCGCCCTCGCCAGGGGTCTACCGGACGGAGCAGACAGAGCATCCCCACAGCCCACGTGGCGTAGCAGTGCAGAGCCACGGTTCCCAACCATGGGTCCTGCAGGTCTCCTTGGACTACAACCTCCAGGAACTCCAGGCAGTGTCGCCAGGAGGGAAGGCTTCTGGGATATGTAGTCCAAGAACACCTGGGCTCTGCCCAGATGCCTCCAAGGAATCCCTGGAATCTGGTGCCTTGTATGGAAAAGAAAGATAGAATGCCTCCATTGCTGGGGGCTCCGCTTAAGCCTTGGCCTGATTCCTGGTCACTTACATACCCAAGGAACAGGTGGTTACTCCTGTGCTTGGCACACCCCAGAAAGCTCTCTTTCCGGCCACCATGTGCCACGCACAGCTGTGAAATCGGGCATGTAATCAGGCATCCAAAGCAGAGGGGAGAGAGAGCACTGCTCCCCCAAGGGTCTTGTGGTGTTATGGGTTCAAGTCCACATTTTGCAGATACCAAAAACCCTGGATCCTAGCAAACCCTGTATGTAGCAGGATCTCTAGTTCCCTCTAATGGCCGGTTCTGGTAATTACACCATAGAAATACCTGGTTCTGAGTTTTTTCATTTAATATTTTTAAGCATAACTGAATATTGACCCCACAGATATGGGGTTAGTCCTACTGTAACCCTATTCAAGTTAGTGGAATATAGCACTATTTCTGCATAAAGCCAAGATGCTGATTTTTAAGAAATGCAACAGGAGGTCAACGTGCAGGATACCCGAACTGTCTAGCGATGCAGCAACCCTCTTACATCTTGGGGTGGCGAGTTCCACCGTCTCCCTGGCCATCCTCTGTCCAGAATCTTTACTGAACGACCCTCCCGTCGATTTCAGCAAAAAACTTGGTGGTTTTGTTTGCTTGGGGAGCAGCAGTTTTGCTTTGGCTCTCTGTTTGCATGCTGCTGACTTGATGGGGGTGGGGGTGGGGGTGGGGGTTGGAGCCTCAATAGGCCTCCACGTGGTTCGTGCCCTTCCTTGTTCCAGATGCCCCAGTTCCCTTTGCCCTGCTGAAGGGACCGCTGCCCTCTCCGGAAAGTTAATCGGTAGCTCTCCGTTCGGTTTGCCTGCCCGGAGCGAAAATCTTGGCGCTGTCACACACACAAAAAGTCTCTCTGGACGACCTCCCGAGGGTGTCCCCCGGATGGCAGGCAATGAAATACTTTCAAAGAGTTGGAGGAACCTCCAAAACCCTGCTGCTATTATTATTATTAAATTATCACACAGCAGACAAGATAACTATGCTGGATTTTGTATTACCAATCACTAGTCGAATGCTTCCCAAGCGTTTAGGACTCAGTGATCTATCGGCGAATTATACGAGCAGATCCCAGTAAGGTGGCTTTCTGCAGCTGACTGATGGTGACTCAAATTTCTTCTAAATACAGTGGACCCTTGTATAACAAACAGTTTGTATAACATAAAATTTGTACAACATAAAAAATTCCAGAGATAGGGGAAATTTGCTTAACATAATTGCCTATGGGGAGAATCCATATAACATAAAATGGGATTACTCTGTTTTTAATGCATTCCTATGAGAATTTGTATAAAGGAAAATTTGCTTAACATAATTCCATTTGGAACAAATTAATTCCTTTATACAAGGTACCACTGTACTTGCTTAGCTCTTTAGGCACCGCACCCAGCGTGCCAATTACCACTGGGACCACCTGTACCGGTTTATGCCAGAGTCTCTGAAGTTCTATTTTCAGATCCTGATATCGGGTAATTTTTTTCAAGTTGTTTCTCCTGACTCTACTATCAGCTTCCTTGGACTACAACTCCCAGAATCCCCCGATCTTCCCGAAAAAGGAAGATTCCCACGCTCCGCATCCTTTTCGATCTTCCTCCTCCAGCTCCTCCCCCCCCCGCGGGCGCCCCCGCGCGCCCGGGGGGAGTGGGCGTCTTCCCCCCCCCCCCCCCCCCCCCCCTCCCCAGGGACAGCGGCGGGCAGCCGTCACTGCCGCTGCTGGAAGGAAGGACTTGCGCGCGCCGCGGAGACGGATCCGGATTTTGCGCGCGCCCCCCAGCCCTGGAGCGCAATGTCCGCGGAGCAAGCCCGGCCGGCGGTGTCGATCCGCCCCTGCCTCGCGGAGGACTGCGCCCAGGTCATGCGCCTGATCCGGGTACGAGGGGACCGACCGACGCGCCTTTCCTCCGGGGGACAACTCCTGCTGCTGCACCGGTTGGGCATCTGCCTGCGCCGCGGCCGCCACCCCACCCCACCCACCCACCCGCCCGCCATGATCCTTCCCCCTTGTAAAAACTGTTCTGCAATTCTCTGATGCTGCTGCTGGTGGTGGTGGTGATGGTGATGATACTGAGCAGAGCTCTCGTCAAAAAAAAATATATCACTTCCTCCAAAATTCATGTCCAAACTTTGGCCCTCCAGCTGTTTTGGAGAGCAACTCTCACAGTCCTTTGCCATTGGCAATCTATAAGCCTGGAATTCTGGACGTTGTGGTCCAAAGGGGGGTGGGGGTGGGGGAGCTGCACAGCCTCCCTGCAATTTGCTAAAGTTGTCCTTGTCTGTCTTGCTTTCTTCAGGAACTGGCCGAGTATGAAAAAGTGCCTGAACAGGTGAAAATCAGTGATCAAGGTCAGTCTGGGCTCTCCTCTGGTGGAAACCCTTGGAGATAAAGGTGGTTGCTGGCTGGGGATGATGGAAGTTGTAGTCTGAGAGGCATCTAGCTAAGGGGTGCTGATGCAATGCCATCACACAGCAGGGCACTTGGAGCAGATCTTTGCCCCAAAGGGTTTACAATTAATCATGGAGTGTGTAACCAAGGAGGATCAAGTGAGGTAGAAGTTCTCTGGAGGAGTGCCCCTGGCCTCTTTTTGTACCCCAGAGACCAACCTGTAAAAATACTGACTATTGCCGTATTTTTGACCCTTTACATGACAGCTGCAAAGTTGGCAGCTTGGCGGTTTGAATCCCAGGTGCCATGCAGCAGAGCGAGCTCCCGCTGCTGATCACCCCAGCTCCTGCCAACCTAGCAGTTCGAAAGCATGTAAAGGAAAGTAGAGAAATAGGTAGCACTGTAAAAAGCGGGAAGGTAAAAACAGTGTTTCCTTGCAGCCATGCCGGCCACATGGCCACAGACTTGCACAACACTGGCTCTTCGGCTTGAATACGGAGATGAGCACCGCCCCCTAGAGTCGGACACGACTAGCACACATGTGCAGGGGGAACCTTTCCCTTTCCCTTTTTATCTTTGGAAATATCAGTGACAAAATCCCTTGCCTTCCTGTACAGTACTATCTTGCCCCTCCTGAGATCATACAGTGGACCCTTGTATAACAAACAGCTTGTATAACATAAAATTTGTACAACATAAAAAATTCTGGAGATAAGGGAAATTTACTTAACAGAATCGCCTATGGGGAAAATCCGTACAACATAAAATTGGGATCACTCCGTTTTCAATGCTTTCCTATGGGAATTTGTATAAAGGATAATTTGCTTTACATAATTTCATTTGTAATGAATTAATTCCTTAATACAAGGTACCACTGTAGTTTATTTTGTTCCAGGTTTTGTTTCAGGCAAGCAGAATCTAGTGCCGTGGTCCTTCCTAGGCGGTCTGTTTCTCGGTCATAGTCTCTGATGGGAAGCTTTGACTTATCCCACCATGACATAACAAAAAAAAAAAGGTGCAGAAGAGAAGTCACAGCAGGTGTGGATTTCTAACAGGGATTTCCAAAATTTCCTGATGGGACACAAATTTAGAGATGTACTGTAGTTGTTTGGAAAGTTCAGTTTGGGTGTGAGTCCCAGTAAACTCTATTCTCATTCATGGCAAGGCAAGACTAATTTGCCATGCCAGAGAAGGCCACTTTTCATTCTTTAAGTCCTTTTCTTTTTAAATGTCTGCAGAATTGGGACTCTTCAACCCTTCCTGCTCCACCCTCTTCCCGCCCTTCCTCGCTGGTTTTTCCTCTCTGCTTCCTTATCTGTCCGTCTTTAATTTTCATCTCCTCCCTTGTCCTCCTCAGGTCTTTGTAAAGACGGTTTTTGTGACGACCCTTTCTACAAGTGCTTGGTGGCCGAAGTCCAGCCTGAGGATCGGAGCAAAGCCGGTGCGTAGGGGTGAGGTTTAGTGTCAAATGGCATGCATCCAATTGATGAAAGAAAACTCAGGTACAGGGAATCGATCCAGCATTTTCATCCACTATGGACCACCTGCCAGAGACCCCCTCGTGCAGGAGGAAGGATAACCCAGAAGGGCCTAGGCCTGCCCCCACTCTCCTTTTCCTCATAGAATCATAAGAGTTGGAAGAGACCTCAAGGGCCATCCAGTTCAACCCCCTGCCATGCAGGGACCCCCATCACAGTGTCCCTGACAGACGGCCATCCAGCCTCTGCTTAAAAACCTCCCAAGAAGGAGACTCCACCACCCTCCTTTGGGGCAGCATCTTATTCGACTGCCAGACAGATCTAATCATCAGGAAGTTCTTCCTAATATTTAAATTGAATCCTGCAAGAATCTATGCCAGCCTTCCGCTTCTCATCGGCTGGACTACAACTCCCATCAACTCCAAGCAGCTGGGCAGTGGTTTTGGGAAGGGCAGTCAGGGCGGTGTCCCTTTGTTAAGGGGGCAGGATCAGGCCATTAGGATAGAGTTGGGGGGGAGGGGACACAGCGTGGAAAAGTGCTCCTGCAGGTGGCTCCTGGCCCCATCTAGCAAGAGTGGTGCACCTCCTTTGGGGACCCTGGGATTGATAGTCCAAAAAAAAAAAGAGAGCATTTTTTCCAGTACCTGAGAGAGAAAGAGAGAGCGGTGAACTTTGCCTGGAAACTGAAGGTTGGAGGAGGGGCTGGTTTCATTTCAGTGACCCTTGTACCGAGCAGGGCACGTGCTAGGGTTGATCATTCTGGTTTCCAAAAATCAGTTTACAGCCCTTAAAAAAAAAGTAGAGCTCAGCCTTTGATCCTGGAATCTGTTTCTGCAATGGATTCTGGAGGATGTTGGATGGAGCCTGTTGAACCGAAGGCTAAATTCGGAATTTTCTACTAGTTATTTTTTTCCATTTGTTCTTATTTTGAATTGTCAATCCGTTTTGTGCTTATTTGTTTATTTGTTATTTTTATTATTGTGATTGGATTATTTGGTTTGATTGATTAGTTTTTATTTACTATTTTAAGTTGTTTAATCTGTTTTTATATTTTGTATATGTTTGTAAACTGCCCAGAGTAGCTTTTTTCCTAGATGGTTGCGGTATATAAATCAAATCAAATCAAATCAAATCAAATCAAATCAAATCAAATAAATAAATAAATAAATAACACAGTATTATTTCAGAAATTGTCAAAAAATGTTGTTGTTTTTTTTAAAAAAAAGACAGGATAATCCATTTTAGTAGGAAACCAAACCCCCAAACCAATACTGGGGTGATTCCTTTATTAGACAAATGAAAAAAAATAAAGGGGCCTCAGAAGGAGGTAGACCCCTGTTTCTCAACCGGTGGATCCCCAGATGTTCCTGGACTGCAACTCCCAGAAGTTTTATCAGTAGCTGAGCTCTGGCCAGGATACCTGGGAGTTGCAGTCCAGGAACATCTGGGGACCCCACAGGTTGAGAACCCACTGAGGTAGACGAAAGGTCTCTTTATCACTGCAGGTACCTTCTTAAAAAGAAACAAACCTTAGGAAAAGCTCAGATGCTTTAGATGTAGTTCTGTTATTTGCTCCACGTACTTAGATGGTGAACCTGTGACCCTTTACCTGGGAGTAAGAGCCGCTGAACCCAGTGGGGATTTATTTTGAGCGGGCGGCGGTAGAATCACACAGCATAGCCGGGTTAAAACCTGCTTACCCCGTTTTGGCTTCTAAATTCAGGAAGTGAGAAGAGAGGAAAGAGACTGCCGTTCAGTTTTAAGAGGGAGGGCAGGCGATTCTCTCAGGCAGCCCAGCCAAAATGTCATTTGTCCCGAATGCACCGGGGCAACTGGATTTCAAACCAGATTAATTCCTAATCTCTCTTTCTCTTGCACCTCTTTCCCCAGGCCCCACTATTGTGGGTTACGGCCTTTATTTCTTCACCTATAGTACCTGGAAAGGTAGAAACATCTACATGGAAGATCTTTATGTGATGCCAGAATTTCGAGGTATGTGAGTTGGAGGGAGGGCAGCTACTCAAATTAGAATACGATGTAATCGGGAACACAACATCTGGAAGTTGAGTCATGGCAATGGGATTCCTTTTCTTGAGAGACTGGAACTTTCACTGCTCATCCAAACAGCTTCGTCAGTCTGAGGAAAGCTAGTTGCAAATTTTATGGTTTTATAGAATTTTATAGTTCACTCTGACCTCATGTCAATAGGCTCATAAGATGAACAATGGCCTGAATAGGCTTGTTAGGTAGACAGTAGGCTCGTTAGGTGGATAATGGCCTAAAAGGTGCGTGAAAGTCCCACCTTTGCAACCTTCCCAACACTCATAAAGTATGAGTTGTTATCTATGGCCTTGCTGGTGGAGGTGTGAAGTATTTTTGACTTCTCTGGGGATTGTTGAAATCACTGCCTGATAAGTAGCAGAGGTGGGGGGGGGGGTCTCAGCACACTCTATCAGCTACTTATCAGGCAGTGATTTCAAGTTTCAAGTTTCAAGTTTATTGCGGTCGTATGACCCATATAAGCAAATATACAGTGAATCTTAAAAACAGTGAAAAAGAGTAAAACTGTGGATGGGTAAAAACATCAGGAAGATGGATGGATGGTCGAGGTAATCTCTGCTCTCTTGCGTATAGCGGCCATAAAAAACTTTGCTATCTGGGCTGTAACATAAGAGTTCTTGTCTATTAAACAGTATTGGACTAACCATCTAGAAGGGTGGCCTTGGAACTTCTTCAGCAATGGGGCAATTAAGTTGTTTCTAATATGATCATAGAAAGGGCAAAATAAGAGCACGTGTTGGATAAATTCTGGGGACTGGTTTCCACATGGGCAAAATCTTTCTTGGCGCGGAATCCCCGTAAACCTATCCTGAAGGAGTGCTGATGGCAATACATTCATCCTGGCCAACATGAAAGCTCTACAAGCCTGTGGTGAACTAAGTGAAGTTAAATATGCCGCCAGGGTCTTATACGTTGGAAACACGCCTTGTGACAAAGGGGAGCAGGTTCTATGTGCCAGGGAGAAAAGTTCCTGTCTCTCTATGTCACTTAGCCTCTGGGTAAGGATTCTTAGAGCCTGTTTCTGCCCTAACGTCAAGATAAGGTCAAGCGGGATACCTACAGAACTGATGTTTTGGTTAATGAAGGATTGCCAGCGGCTTTGATAAGAATCAGACAGCATGTCAGCTATGTACCCCAGTTGGTCTGCACAAAAAAGGATTCTAAGCCAGTACTTTAGGATCTGGGTCCAGGCGTTGATTTCCAATCTACCCACTCCTGCCTTGAGGCACAACACTGCATAGGGTACACAGTTTGGGACCCCCAGAATCTGACGCAAAAAAGCAGATTGAATTTTTTCAACCTCGGAGTTGAATGCTTTGATCCACACTGGGGTGCCATATAGTAATTGAGCCCTTGTTTTTGCTTGAAAAACTTGAATGGCTGATGGGACATGGCGACCTCCGCTTCTGTAGAAAAACCGAGCCACTGCTTGTGAACTACATTTAGCAAGATTAAGGGCGTGGCTTCTATGAGTTGCCCAGCTCATGTTGTATCTAAAAGTAATCCCAAGGTATTTATATTCCTTAACCTGCTCTAGAGTGTCATTGTGTAGAAACCAACACAGTCTTTTCCACCTCTTTGAGAAAACTAAAATCTTAGATTTCTGGGTGTTGATGGACAGGCTGTCCATCCCCAGAAAAATCAAAGATACTTCACACCTCCACCAGCAAGGCCTTAGCTAAGGACCCAGACTTAATGGGTGTTAAGAAGGTGGGACTTTCATGCACCTTACGTCATTCATTGTCCACCTAATGACCTTTTTGTCCACTTAACAAGCCTATTTCAGGCCAGTCTTGAGGTCAAGTGAACTATAAAATGGAGGACTCACAACTAGCTTTCCTCAGACTAAACAAGCTGTATAGATGAGCGGCAAAACGTTTCAATCTCTCAAGAAAAGAAGTCCAGTTGCCATGACTCAACTTTCAGATAATCTCTCTGGACGACTGAGAATCTTCACAGACATATCCCTGAAGAGAATGTGGGTGCCTGTGTTGCAAGAAGTAGATTATTTTTTTAACTACAGCTCCCATAATCCCCAGATGTCTGACTGGGAGATTCTGGGCATGGCCAGGGGATTCTGGGAAATGTCCACCAAAAAAAAATTACTTTTCAAGAGTATGAATCTGTCACTAGTCACCAAGCCCGTCCACTCTCTTGTATTTCTGATCATGCACGGGTGTGAAAGCTGGACGGCTAACACAATTGCCGAGAGACAAATTGATTTCTGCAAAATGCTGGGTTGCAAAAGAGGTTTTGTGGATTCCCTGGATTGGCAGAAAGAGGAACAGTTGTGTCCTAGATCAAATCAAGCCTGTACAATCCCTGGGGGGGGGGGGGTGATGGAACTGACACTGTCCTATTTTGGGCTCAGGAAGGAATCCTTGGAAGGTACACTCATGTTGAGAAAGGTGTGTGGGGGGAACAGCAGGAAAAGAGGAAGACGTAATACAAGATGGACAAACTCCCTCACAGAAGCCACGAGCTTGAGTTTGAAAGAGCTGAGTGGGGCGGCTCAGGGCAGGATGGTTCGGAGGGGGCGCATCGGTCAGAGGCAACTTGGTGGCCCATCATAAGAACAGCAAAGCTGTGACCGCCGTTCTGCTGGTTTGCAAGCAACCGCTGTGTTTCAGATGCAGGAATCCAGATGCCCCTGTGCCTTTTAGACTGAGCACTGCCAGTGGGACGCCCTGCTGTTGTACCTTATTCCTGTAATGACGTTATTTCATGGCTCGGTTGTCATTCTTTTGTCGACTTCCCCCCCTCCCCCTTTTCCCGTTCTCGCAGGACAAGGGATCGGAAAGAGACTCATGAGCCGGATTGCACAGGTAACGTGGCCCACTCCGCCTCCCATTTTCCCAGGTCAGAAGGGAGTCCCTCGGGAGCTGTCCTGGCCCACACCTAAAGTGTTCTGCTTATATGCAGCCCCATAGCACTTCAAACGCTCTCTGGGCGGTTCACAGTTATTTAATTACAATATGTAGGCTACACATTGCCCCCCCCTTTCAAGTAGCTGGGTCCTCACTTTACCGACCTGGGAAGGATGGAAGGCTGAGTCAACCTTGAGCCGGCTCCCTGGGATTGAACCCCAGGTGGTGAGCACAGTTTTAGCTGCAGGACAGGCATTTAACCACTGCGCCACAGGGCTCTTACATCTCAACCCCCCCAACCTCAAAACCTTGTCATC
>JAHTLZ010003442.1:0-13377 GCA_023846285.1 Phrynocephalus versicolor | reverse complement strand
TAATAATAATAATAATAATAATAATAATAATAATAATAATAATAATACCTCCCTTTTTTCCTAAGTAATTGTTTCATAATGGAAACTGAAGTTTGTTCTGCAATGTTTTTATTTAATTTTTAAAATAAATACCTGCAAATATTTATGTCTCTATCAATCCAGTAAAAGACACTGAAGCAGGGCAAGGCCCTTCAGGGATCGACCTCTCTTTGGCTGCTGGTGACAACCAGTTTCTTCCGAAAAGGTCTCCCGCACCCTTCTAATGACTCGGTGCGTTGTTGCTTTGTTTAGCCTGTCGCTTTTTAATAGCTGTCTTTTATTCCTTTCGGTTATTACAATATTTAAAATTCCCGTTGAGGAAGAATGAGCATGGAAATGCAATATGCTAGGAGAAGTAATGGAAAATTCCTGTCCGAACTGTACCTTTCCACTCTGTGAGCTTATGGGTTGACAGGTGGAGCGTTTGTGTGTGTGTGTGTGTGTGTGATGTTTTGACCATTCGGGTTGGAGGCTATCATAAGAAGCCTTCTAAGCGGCTGGACTGTAGCATCAGAACCAACATAGTCAAAATGATGACTGTCTTTTTGGCATGGCCTGTCATGGATCCCATGAAGTGAAGGTTCAGGAGTTGGGCAGAATCCTGACCCGGTGCTTCCGGTGCAAGAAGCTGGAATTAATGAGCCATCTTTTTTTCTCCCTGTCCGGCCCCCTTCAGTCAAAATTCTGCGTGTTATAGTAACACCTTCCCCTCCAAAGACAAATCTTATTGCCTTTCTTGGAAAAGGAGTGTTCTTTTCATTAAAGGACAGAAGACTGGTCTTAGTTACAGTAGTTGATTTAAACGGCAAACACGAGTAACTAAATAAAGATGGTTATGATGGCAGCCACCCCCCAGGTGGAGGGAGTCCATAGCGCCTCACGATCTAGGGTTATTACAGGGCCAGCTCTACCAGTAGGGCAGACTGAGACGACCCCTCCAACAGCAGATTTTGGACATAATGAGCAAGCTGGAAAATATTCAGCTTTTTATTTCCTATTGTTTCATTTCGATTGCCAGGGTTTGGGAGCAGTGGTTTTGGAGATTTCTGCTTTGTAGGCCAAAATAGCTAGCATGGGTCAGGATATTACTCACTTAGCCTTGGGAGGAGCCAAGCCTCAGGCGGCACTCTTTCTTGGGCCAGGATCCCCCAGTTAAGTGAGTCTCTCTGAACACAAGCTCAGATTTGCATCCTGAATTGGGAGGGGGATGGACCAAGGGAGAGAACCCCGTGTATTGTCAAACCACAACTCCCAGCATTCGCCAACATTGGCAATACTGGCCAAGGCTTTTGGAAGTTGCAGTTCAACAAAAGGTAGGGATGGGTTTTGCCCATCTCTACCCTACAGAGATAACTGGAAGTCTCACTCCTAGTGGACTTGATTCACCAGCAGGATTGGCCCCTAAAAGGTGCGTCTAGTGGGAACTAGACACACCTTCTCCACTGCTGCACCCAGACTCTGGAACTCCCTCCCACTGGAGGCCAGGACTGACCCATCTCTGTTGTCCTTCCGGAAACAGGCAAAGACCTTCCTCTTCAGGCAAGTTTTCCCTGAATGATGGACTAACACGTGTCTTTTATATGAATCTATAGGTTCGCATAGACTTTGTGTTTATAACTACATATAACCTTGTAGCTTTAATGTAATGTTGCCTATTAATGCTGTAAGATGTCCCTCAATTCCTTTTTCTCAAATAGTTGAACATGTCTTAATTGTACTGGACTGTATATTACCCTCATTAATGTAAGCCACCTTGGGTCCTTTTCCAAGGAGAAAGGCCTGGTAAAATACTCTAAAGCAAGCAAACAAGCAAGCAAACAAGCAAACAAGCAAGCAAGCAAACAAACAAACAAACAAATAAATAAATGAGAACCCAAAGGGACCAATGGTTAAGGATTGGAAATCACCCCTCTCTCAAGTGTGATCCCATCTACCCACAATCCCCCACTGTTGTGCATCAGGGAATGGCCATCTTCTGACATCTCCAGGTATCATCAGTATTTCCTTGAGCAAATGCCCGGTTCTTAAGAGCTCAGCTTCATCCTGAACTACCATATTCTCCCATCTATAAGACACCCCCATTTATATAAGATGACCCCCATTTTTTCCAACCCCATATTATAATTTCACAACCAGGCAATTTTCTCCTCGGCTGACATGGAAAAATGCTGTAGTTCTGAAATCCTCTCATGGCCCTTCTCTTGATCAGGCACCTTTGGGGGGAGGGAGTCTTAACTGAACGTGAACACAAAGAAGCCCATCGTGAGCATGATGTTATCAGTCCTGTGTCAGAGGGTCCTACTTTGCACGGTGGCACCCACAGCAGAGGGACCCCCCACATTTTAGGTGAAAAACATTGCCAAATTCTGAGGATGTTTGGAGAAAGGGAGAGAACAGAAGGGACAAAGGACCCGTGGAGGCCAAAATTCTCTAATCATTTGATTTTTTTAATAAAAATTGCGCAATCCTACCTCAAAACTATCTCACTGTTTTCAGTGGGCTTTTCTGTCAGGCAAGCACATGTAGCAAAGGCGAGGAAAGCTGTGGTGTGGGAACAAGACATGTCATCCATGGTTATGGGCCAGAATACCTGAAGCTGATGGACTTGGGGGGTCCAATAAGTTCTGCGGGGCCACATGTCCCCATTTCTGGTGCATAACACTGTCACTCTGGTTTAAAATAATAGACATAATAAGAGAATAGCACAAGCATCACCAGAAAAAAAAACATGGTTTAGTTATCCAGCTGTGGAGCCAGAGGTTGGGAGTGCAATACCTCGCTGTGCTTCCTTGACAAGGGCCTGGACCCAAGGATTCATAAGGTCCCTTTAAGATCAGCAGTTCTAAGATGACCTTGGGCCACCTTGGTTAAACTGCAATACTGCGGTTAGAAACTCTACTCACTACCTGGGTTCAATCCCAGGTAGCCAGCTTGAGATTCACTCAGTCTTCCATCCTTCTGAGGTTGGTAAACTGAGTATCCAGGTTGCTGGAGTGGTGGTGGTGGTGGGCAATTTGTAGCCAACGTAATTACATTGTAAACTGCCCAGAGAGAGTTTTATGCACTGTAGGGTGGTCTATAAGCAGCACACTTTGCTTATTATAAAACAGTATTAAAAATTAATATTATTTGCAATGCATAACTCTCTAGAAACTTAGAGAGAGAGAGAGAGAGAGAGAGAGACTCGAGTTTCTCAAAGAAATCAAAAAACAAAGGATCCTATATATTTCCCACCAGAGAATATATGGAGTCATCAGAAAAAAGGCCCTGTACCTGGTACTCATCACCCAGCAGTTCTTAAACATGCACCTGAGAACAAGACCTCAGGTGCCTGCTTTCCGGCTGGGCAGGGTCATCTTTCAGACAGCCTGCTCTCAAACCCTCTGGTGATGCAACACCTCAATTCTAGAAATTAATCTTCAGGGGAAAAATGCTATTCAAATAGTGACACTTTTCTCCCACCGTAAACCATAGGCTTTTAATAAAGGCCAACACAGCGTCTTGAATTGGGCCCAATCCAGGCTGGGTGGTGATCCATCAGCTATGACTGAGCACCTGTCCCCATCCTCCTTGCGAGCCACTCTCATGATGAGGGATGATGGGAGTAGTCGTAGTTCAGCCCCATCCTAAAGCAGATTATTCATCTATTGGTTCTGAAGTATCCTAGACTCTCTCTCTCTCTTGTCCCTACCTATTCCTCCAATTCAGTTCCTCTGGGCATTCTCTGTGGGGAGTCCAAGGTGCCCACCTTCTTACCTGACAGCCTCCACAACTTAGTTTATGAGAGGAAAGAGAAGAGAGGTGTGTGTGTGTGTGTGTGTGTGTGTGTGAAAGAGAGAGAGAGAGTTATAAAGGAGACACTCCACATATGTTCAGAGGCACCTCCTGGTGTATGTATGTGAGCTACAGTATTCTCCCCATGCTCCTCAAAAGAGCCCAAGTCTTGAAAAATAAACTCAGAGGAGAAGCCCAGCTTGAGTTTTAAAGGAATATTTGGTTTGGCCGGGGACACTGTAGCTGGGGAAGGCTGTGGGTGGTGCTGAGGCACCGATGGCCAACCTTGCCTTGGCCCAAGATGCCAGGGCGAGATTGGCGCCCACCCAGGTGGACCTGGAAGAGGCCTTGAAGGTGTGTGTGAGTAGTTAGGGTGTGTGCGTATTGAGTGAGCGAGTGTGTGTGTGTGTGTGTGTGTGTGTGTGTGTGTGTGTGTGTGTGAGAGAGAGAGAGAGAGAGAGAGAGAGAGAGAGAGAGAGACTTCTCTTTGGGGGCCTTTGTCAGAAATCAGGGTGGAACCATCCCTTCCCCTCTTCAGGAGTCTCTCTTTCTCCCCCCCCCCACTCCCCCCTTCTCCCATTTTATTTTAATAAAGCCATCCTCAGGCATTATTTACAAGCGCCTGTAATTTACCTATGCTATTTGGCAAAGCAACTTGGGGGGGGGAGGCTTGTGGGGGGTGGGGGAGGACGGGCGAGGCTAGAAAAAGCAAGCGAATGAATAAATACTTCATAACTGCTGGTAGAACAGACTGGCTCCTGTAATGAAGAAAAGATTTATGTCACGTTATTCCAAGCCCAAATAGCGGCAGCCTGTGTCTCAGCCCAGTGCTTCTATTTAAATGTTACTTTCATATATTATGTGGCATTAATTTAACTATAGCTCATTAAGGCAGAATGAAATGGTTAAATTAACTTATCAACCCATAATGATGATGAATGAGGTATTAATTCAGATACAAGCTGGGCAATTTGCAAGTCTACGCATTCTGATGGTTCTCAAATAACATTTTGAATAGCGGGTCAGCGCCTCAATCAATTACATAAGCATGTAACGTCGGTCTCTCGGAAAAAAAAACCACCCCGTTTTCATGCATATGCATTAAAACATGTTCGCAATTACGCTCGGAAATTGCCTTCATTGGATTAAGCAGCAGGTTTGGACGCGGGTTCTGGGTTCGCCTCCCTCCCCCTTTTATTAAAGAACCGATTTGGCTGCCGCGGAGCCCGGAGGGTGGGTGTTGGGGGAGGGGGGGCAGAGAGGCTGAGGAAACGGAGAAAGCTGGGAGAAGACCAACGCCGCTCAGCCAAAGCGAAGGGGAGGCGTGGAGGCGAGGCGGCCTTCCGAGGAAAGGGGCCCCTGTGATGACCGCCCCCTTCCCCGCCTGCACCAGCCCGGACCCCCTCCCTGCCCTGCTGTTGCCTCGCTGGCTCTAAGCCACGCCTCCCAGGCGACCTTCTTCTTCTTCTTTGGCAAGGAGCCTCCCGTCTATCATCCCAGCCCCGCTTGCTTGGGTGGGTGGAGGGATGGGGGATTTTTTTTTTTAAAGCACCACCCCGTGGCCTCAGGGGTCACCTTAGGGTGGGCTGGGGGTAGGTGCGGACGGGTGAGCTTAGAGCCATATATTAAAAGGAGAGAGAAAGCGAACCATCGGACCGCCGTCCGAAAGAGATCGGTTACTAATAGGCAGGATCCAGTTCGCGATCCCACCGCAGCTTGCTAGGGAAGGACGTGATCGATCCAGAGAGAGAGAGAGAGAGAGAGAGAGAGAGAGAGAGAGAGCATTTTGGGGCAGATTCTCTCCACTGGCTACACATCCCTTAGTAACGCGCCCAGGTTTAATGCCGAATTCCAATAAGAACTTCCCTCCGATCGTCCCTCTCTCTGTGTGCGGATGGTGGGTGCGAATTAACTGCTCTTCTGGAGGCATCTGTTCTTTGTGGGAAAAGCTGATCCCGCAGGAAGAGGATTCTAAGTAGGTTTACTTAGAAGTAAAGCCTCCAGAGTTACCCGATACTTAAGGTGCTGGTAATCCAGAACAGGGCTGGGTGTGTGTGTGTTGAATGGTGGAGTAAGCAGGGGGGAGCCGAGAAGGCCGCTCCGTTAACCCTTATAACTGTACCTCGGGCCCTTCTTGCGAGGCACCTTCTTCCGGCTCCAAGAGGGGAATATATCATTTGGGGTGTATATATATGTGTGTGTGTGTGTGTGTTTTGGGGGAGGAGGGGAAGACGGTGAGAAGGCGTGGCTTTGGGATTGCAGTCAGGCCCCTTCCCTCCCGGAGGTCCCGGCCCCCAATCCTTCTTCTGCCGGCAAGGGTTTTTGCCTAAATAAACCCTTTCACATTGAAAGCCCTACTACGGACGTCCTGCCCCTCACGCCGCTTCGGCTCGCTGTCTCCGGCCACCCCTCCCGCTTGGGAATGGCGAGGCGGAGGGAGGACCGTGGAAATGGGAGGCCTCGGTGGTGTCTTGGGGGGGGGGGGCTCGATTCCGTTTTCGAAGCGGCTACTTTTCTGGAATCTACTAATAATGTTCAGGATCGTTGTGATCCAACACAACACGCCTCCTCCCTACCCTCGTCTCTAACGAGCACGGAGACGGGGAGAAGTCCGTGGTCGCGAGATACGAAGAGAGACGGCCGAAAGCAGCCCGAAACAGCGGACTTGGCTGCCCCCCCCGCCCCGTTGGCTCTGGGTGGGGCGAGGAGAGCCGCCAACGCGGGCCCGGCCCCACCGCTAAAAGGGCAGCCAGGCCTTCGTGGGGCCCCGAGAGGCCCCCTCAGGGTGGGGAGCAAAGGTCGGACTTCCTCGCTTCCCTTCTTGGGAGGAGACTCTCCCCAAAGGTTTAGGGCTGGTCACCACCCAAGGCTTTCCCACTCAGTCAGGCTGAGATCCACACGGAAACAACAATGTTCACGTTAGAGGCAGTTCCCCTCCTAATGGTCAGGGTCAGGCTCTGACAGCGCCCACCTATAACGATGTGTGTTGCCTCGTTACAGTCGTGACCAACTCTTTGTGACTCCATGTCCATGGGGTTTTCTTGGCAGGGATACTGGAGTGGTTTGCTACTTCCTACTCCAGGCGCCCACAGCATCTGGTATTCCCTGGTGGTCTCCCATCCAAGTACTAACCAGGGCCGGCCCTGCTTAGCTTCCGAAATCAGGCAAGATCAGATGTGCTTAGGGCAGGCATGCCCAAACTTCGGCCTCCTGATGTTTTGGACCACAACTCCCAGAATTCTAAGCTTAGATTGCCAATGACAAAGGACTGTGGGAGTTGTGGTCCAAAACATCTGGAGGGCCGAAGTTTGGACCTGACTGCTCTAGCCACTGCATCCCATTGGTTTGGGCCTACCTCATTTTATTCAGGATCATAGGCGTTAAATTTCCGAGAAGTATCTGATCCGGAGGAAGGATTGGCTACAGAGCCCCAGATCTCTTTCCGGTTTGTCTTATTGCATCGATTTAGCGCTGAAAGCAATACGATCCTGCACGCGCTTACTCAGACGGGTATCCCATTGATTCCAACGGCGTTTGCCTCCAAGGAGAGGCGGGGACTCCCGCCTTCGTCCCTGGCGTCCAAGATACGTGTCAGCAGAAGCCCCTGCCTACCTGAGTAGCGAAATCCTGTTTTAAAAAATCGATTGGGACAACATGCCTCAGTGTTGAAGACTAGCTTCTCTATGAAGTAGAGCAACCATTTAAAAAAGAAGAGGAGGAATTAGCTTTAAAAAAGATATTTGAGCTGAGTTCGCTTTGAACCAAGTCAGACCTCCACCGCCTCCCAGATGGCTTGTGAATGTCAGCTGTCAGTAAGTCACTGAAGTGTTAGGAACACCGCCACCCGTAAAACCTTAAGGTGCTACTTGGCTAGCTTTAAATGTCGGCGGGCAGAAAAAGGGACGAAGCTCAGCGGCTTCCTAGGTCAACTGTAATCCAAGGGAAGCCGCCCAGTTCACCGCAGGGCCTCTTGCAGGAATGACTTGGGGCCTTCGCTCTTTCACGGCTTTCTGCGTTCTTTCGTGTGCTGTTAAGTTGGAACCGACTTATAGCGGCCCTTACAGGGCTTCCAAGGTAAGGGAGGTATCTTAGGAGTGGATTTACCAGTTCCACACTCCCTCCCCATGAGTATTCCTGGCCCAACGGGATCCGAACCCAGGTTTCCTGACTGAGTCGTATCCCCCTAGTGAATCACCTGTGCTACTGGTATGATTATGGGGCCCTCTCTGACATCTAGCTTTTAAAACATGGCTCCTAATAGTTGCCCTGAAAGGAAGGGGCTCTTGTTTTTTACTTAGATATAATAGCTTTTAGATTCGGTGCAGCTACCGAAGGTGAAATTGAGGTCCTCAGGTGCAAAGGAAGCCTGCGTGGGCAGCCCAAGGGAACACACAAGACAACGATGGCTGGGTCCACCTCACCATTCGCCCATAAAACTCCGTGCGTCACCTTCTCTCAGCCCAAACCACCTCCGGGCACACTAAGAAAAGCCTGATCCAGTGGCTGACGTCCTCCGTAAGCCATTCCCTGGTCAGATCCAAGGAAAAGCAGCGCAGATCCAGCGTGTCGTGGTGGACAGGACGCTGGACTAGAACTCAGCAGGCTTCCTTTGACATCCCCTGTCAGCCATCGAAACTTACAGGGAATGGCAATGGTAAATTACTCCTCGGGTATCTCAGGAAGCCCTAAAACACTACTACCGCTGTGATGCGCCGTCTGGAGGAATCTAAAGGCGACCGTAACAGCCTTTTCAAGGTGTGAGAGATGTTTCCCAGTTGGTATAAACAGGGGAAGAGAGTTTCCATGGCTTGGGTGGGGATTTGAAGCGCGGTCTTCCAAGTTTTACTCCTTTATCCTGTCCGTCTCCACCGCCCTGGCAGCTGAGGTTAGTTTACTGCTTTATGATGGTCGCCCCAATAAGCTGGCTCGAGGGCACATAACAAAAAAAGCAGAAAGGCGGACAGAAGCGATGGCTTCAGTTTCAGCAGCCACTCAGCCACCCGCAACCCCGCGTCCTCCGGCCTTTTGCTGCTGCTGATGATGAAAAAAGTCCAGTAGAACTCGAAAACTTCCCCAGTGTTTGGTGACCTTTGCACTGATGCGAGACATGTGTGTGAATGGGACAAACGATCTCCTTTACCTGGAAAGCCCTCTTAGGGCAGGTCACACAGGGACCTAGGGATTCTTGATGTTGAGAGATTGCCTGTCTCGTGGGAATACTGGGCATTTTCTGCTGACCACCACCCCCCAGGACCACTTCTGAGCGCAGGAATGTCTGGTGGAAATGGGAGCTGCGTTCCTCGCCTGGAACTTCTTAGAGAACACGTCGAGGTACATGTGGAACAAATGTAATAAATAAGTGGCCGCAACAATAACAGACAACGAAGAATAAACCTCGGGAAAGCCAATGTGATAGACCCAAGACTAATTTAAGTCCTATGGATTTAATGGACTATGGATTTATAGGGTAGCCTTTGCTGTTAGTTTGTCCTCATTAGCCGCAAGCGTGTCCCGCTCTTTTCCAAACTGGTGCTCGGGATGGGATCTTCACCCTGCGCCATTAAGGTAGCGCGTCTATCCCATTGGATTCAGCGGGCGACTTCGGAGTAAATGCTGTTAGGATCTCGCCGCCCCAGGAATTGCTCAATAGCATCTCCTGGCAAAGAAACTGGACTGGTTTCCCCAGGAAGTACATCCGGGGGCCTCAAAAGCAAAAGAGTGAAGAACTGGGGTGGGGCGGGGCGGGGTGGGGGGACTTGACTCCTCCCCATCCCCTTTATGGTGTTGATCCATCGAGAGGTCCCGGTGCCACTGTTGTTATTACTTCTGAAACGCCACAGTAGAAGAAGCGTTTCCGTTGTCGCGGACGGGAGAGTTTTCCATAGGGTGACTCCAGGGGGTGGGGGCGGGTGGGATTCGTGAGCAAGACAGGGAATAATAACCTGAGAAATATTTTGCAGGGTTGCTGCTGCTGCTGCTGCCACGGCTGGTTTCGGTTACGGAGACCCTTTTTACACCCTCTAACCGAGAAGTAACAAAGACAATTTGAAGAAAGCGTTTTCCTACAACTTCCGGAACAACGAGGGAAGCGAACCCTGCAAACCACCCGGCTCACTCTCCGTACAGTGTCGGCTTCGCCTCCATCCGCTTTAACCCGGGCGATGCAGAAAGCAAGTCCTTATTGGCCCAAAGTCACTCGCTTGCAGCTGGAACCCGGGCGGTGTTGTGAACAGAGGGTGGGGGTGGGGGGTAGGGCAAAGGAGGCCTGCCTTCGTATCCTTACTTCGCTAAGGAAAGTGGGACCGCGGTGGCAGCAGTGGTAAAATCATGCCTTAGACCCTCGGAGACCTTCCTTAGGATCTCCGTCTAAATCTGACGGGATTTGGCAGCACGTGCGAACCTGCCCACAGTTCTACCCTTGCAGGCAGGCGGATCGGGGGGCGGATGAGGGGCCTTCCCAGCCAGCACAGCTAAAAGGAGCAGGGCCGCACCGTTGTACGTAGTTCCGCCCTAAGAATGGGGCGCTTCTGCTGGAAAGTGGGTGGGTGGGTGGGGAAGGCCGTAGCTGCGTCCCTTCAGCTCAGAGGAAGGCTTAGGCAATTAAAGGACCCGGGAGTCGAGCGGACGAGCTGCGAAGACCGCCCGGGAGCTTGGTTTGGCTCTGAAACCAAGGGCTGAGGAGGAGGGAATTAACTGGGGAAGAGCAGGTGGCTACCGAGGACCGGCTGGCTAGTGACAAAGAGCTCTCCTCTTGCCTCCGTCCGGGGTTAGTTTTTTAGGGGTTTCTTTGTTGCGAATCTTTGGAGGAGGGGAGAACACAGCCTCCCCACCCACCGCCGAGTATGGAAAGCGGCATTTCTAAAATCTCCCGGGCTCTCTTAATGACCCAGGCGGTGAAAGGACGGGGTTAGGGCGCCACTTGCATATGTCAGAAGATTCGCCCACGCCAACAACTCTCCAGACCCTCCCGGCGGCGGCGAACACAAAAGACACACGTTAGGAAAACACGATAATCAATCCTGGCGGGCAGGCAAGCGAAATAGTGAGATGCTCTGCAAAACTATATGTGAAAAATGCACACCCAACAGATGCATGTGTTTGTGAATTACTTCATTGTTGTTCTCGCCACTTCTGGTCATTCGACTTCCGCCAAATAAAAACATCAGTACGGTATAGAGAAAAATATGCATGCCAGCAAGGTGCCAATTTAAGAAACAGAATGGCAGCAGATTAAAAAATATATAGGAATACAATCATGCACATTCAAGGAAATGCTGAGTGGATGTGACAGGTATATGCTAGGGTTTTTCCCCTGTATCCTTTAAAAAACATTAAACTGACCTACAATATATTAGTTCATATCCTTGTTTTATGCAACCCCGGTGGAAAGGAATTGCGGTCATGACGGTAAGAATGGCAGCAGCAGCAGCAGCAGCAGCAGCAGCAGCAGCAGCAGCAGCAACAACAACAACAACAACAACAACAACAACAACAACAACAACAACACGGTAGGGAAAGGTAATGTGCTGGCAGTCACTTCACTCGTCTGAAGAAGTGTGCTTGGAGACAGGAACGCTTTTGAAAAATGAACGCTAATCAGTCTGATAGGGGCTACATGACTCGTTCTGGTCCCCCCCACCCAGGAAGTAAGAAATTGACAAGCCTATCTGAGATACGAAGGTATATTAATTTGGAGGAAAAGCCGTGGGGGAAGGAAGTGTCCCGGAATACAAAAGGGTTTCCTGCCCGAACTCCAACGAAGCCAAAGGCAGAGGAAACAAAACGACTTCCCATTAAAGGGAGGACTAGCGCCGTGACAAACCCTCGGAGGAAGAACATCGGGAGAAGACGCCCGATCAAGGACCGGGCCGCCGGGATGGGGGGTGGGGGGTAAGGCCCAGGCTTAGAGTCTGATCTTTCAGATCGCTGGGGATTTCTTCCTCACAAGTATCACCAAAGCCTGACCTTTAACTTCTGGCCCCTCTTCTTCTTCTTCCTAAGGGCCAGAGCCACGTGCCACCTGTGGCTCCCCTGGACCGATTCGGAGTCCCAGGGGCTCAGAGCTTTGGCACAGAGGGCGAGACCAGGGAGGATGTGTGGTCTACCTCAAACGCAGGATGAGGAGGAGTATGAGAATTCCAGCCTCGGGAGCCTTTCCTAATGCCAAAGTTCCAACCACAGATTTTATCTATCGAGTAACGGATCTATGAAGTAACGTCTTCCGTTCGCCACGATGGCTCAAGGAGATTTGGGAAACCCTTGGCTGAATCCGAGACCGAAGAAAAGGAACCAAGAGCGACCCACCCAGAATGAGCCAGACTAGGACTATTGAGCGCCGCGGTTTCATTTTTGCTCCCAGAAAATTATTTTTAGCGCCTTTCCATATCTCCGACTCGGCTAGACCGGTCTCGACAGTTTTTGTTGTGGACCTTGTCCCCCTGATGCTACTCTCTGGGGCGCTCCTCCGGACGAACGTATCCCGTGGGCGTCCCCGCCGCCCCCTCCTCCATCCTGTCAGCGTAGGTTCATTAGGGGACGTTTGACCAAATTAAACACAACCCCCCTGGGACGTGCGATGCGACGACGGCTGTTTGGGCAGGCCTCGCTGAAAGCAGAGAGGCTTGGCGGACCACGAAGGAGGGGAGCAGAGCGGTTGCTGCGCGAATCCCCACGAGTTCGACGGAGTTTACTTTTATGGGAGGCGAGGGGGCCGAATTGCCCTCTCGTGAGCCAATTGTCCAGTCTCACCTCAACTCCAGACAGCCGCACGGCTTGGGAAAACCAACGCCCGCCCGTCCCCGCTTAACTCTGCAAAGATCTGGGGCCAACCTTGAAACCAACGTCTAATAATACAATTGACGTCTGAGTGCGGTGATGCCTCTCCTTTCTTCTCCTAAGCTCTAGGGCGCCTCTGTGGCTCCCCCGATTCCTTCTTGAGGGTCACGGCCGCCCCTTCGAGGGGGTCAGGCCGAAGGAGGACATAGGTGCCCCAGGGTCCCTCACATGGCATTTTGAAGGCGGGATGCGTTTCAGGTCTGCTCTGTGTGTGTGTGTGTGTGTGTGTGTGTGTGTGTGAGGGGAGGAGAGGAGAGGGAGGCATTTCTAAGGTTTAGAACACGAACTCACTGCCGACCGTGCTCCTCCACTCATGGCGGAGTCCTGCCGCATGCCTCCCCCCACCCCACCCCGCCGCCCCCACCCGGTATGGGATCCGCTTTGCCAACGTGAAAGGCTCGATGGGGAGGCCACATGCCAGCATGACTCATTAAAGCGAATGATCACTTATTTACCCGTTGGAAGGCCTGTTTACTCATCGATTCATTAAACGCAGGTTTTTGAGGAGATGGAGTGGGGTGGGGTGTGGGGTGTGGGGTGTGGGGTGGGGGGTGGGGGGGTCGACGGGAATCGATACTTGTTTTCTCGCAGCCCCTTCCATTTCCTTGGCACCGTGAAGGGGGACCCGCTTAAACTCCTCTTCTGGACGGAAGCTACCCGGAATGATTTTTGGCAAAGACTGAGCGCGCACGCCTTCCTTGTGGGATATTCTCCCCGATTCCAGCGCAT
>JAHTLZ010003441.1:0-11954 GCA_023846285.1 Phrynocephalus versicolor | reverse complement strand
TTTCAATCTCTCAAGAAAAAGAAGTCCAGTTGCCATGACTCAACTTCCAGATAAATTCACCTAGATGACTGACACAATCTTCACAGACATTCAGTCTGAGAGAATCTACTTTGCCTTTCACCATTTTAATCAGAAACGGGCATGAACCACCAGTTCAGTAATTCTTGCCCATTGGTAGGATGGCTAAACGGGAGCTCCATGCACCCTCTGGCATGTGCCCATTCACAGACAACACCTGGAGGAGGCAGGGCAGAGAAGCTGGGGAACTGCTTCTGAGCACCTGCAGACGGGGATGGGTCACCAAACCACTGTTCTGCTGTCCTACAAACCAGCAGTTGTGCTCAATTGTAATGTTAACGCTTTTATTCATTCTTCTTACTACCTTCTGGGGGAGGCTGTTTGTTATTGTTTACTACTGCTTATTCCTGTGTACTTTACTGTAATTTGAATCAAGCATCTACCTGCATCTTACAAGTTTTCAGTGGCTAAAGATCTAGTTTTCAGGGACTTGACTAAAGATCTATTTTCTTACTTAAAAACAGTGCCTGAGTAATTACTTAAGCTGGTTAAATGGTGTGTGTGTGCATGTGTGCTAGCCCTTTGTGTTATGTATTTAAGGCAATTAAAGGAACTGTTCGACAGCTCAAGTATCAGGCCCTGGAGCCTGAGATGGGGAGTTCAGTTACGCACTATGCCTCCTTGACAGGGGGTGGACTCATTGATCCATTGGGTCCCTTCCAGCTATGCAGTTCTAAGACTATCACAATATCCCTCTCTGTTGGGACCCAAAGCACCATCGTCAACCTACACCTCAGACCAAAACATTGTCAAGCATTTGGATCCAGTCACTGCCAACCCCAGGCCTGCATGGATACCTTGCTCTGAGAGTAGGAAACACACAGTCCAGTGACACAGCCTGTGCCATGGTTCTATAAGGCCCAAGATTCAGTCCCAGGGCTTTCAAGTTGTAAGAGTCTCAGGTACAGTCCTGTACATTGTGGTAGAAAATACAGTGGTACCTCCGATAATGACTTTAATTCATTCCCCGAGGTTAGTCGTTATCTGAAAAAAATGTTACCTGAAATGGGGCTTCCCATTGAAATGAATGGAAAACCTATTAATCCGTTCCAGAGGTCCAGGGAAAAAGGCAAAAAAGCCTCTCTCCCCTCCCCCCCCCCCGGCCCCTCTATCAGGGGGGCCTTTGCAGGGGGCACTCGTCGCCCGCCTCGCGCACCCCCATCCTCCTTAGGCCCCCCACCTCTCCTCCTTTGCCACCGCCGCTACTGGGCACCCGGGCGGCGGGCATACCCGGCCAAATTTGTGTGCCTCTGGCACTTCCTCCACCCGCCCCACCTCGCTTTCGCCGCCTCCGCCACCACCACCACCACCACTGCTGGGCGTTCGGGCGGTGGGCACACCCAGCCAAAGCCACGCTCCTCTGCTGCTTCCTCCACCCGCCCCGCCTCTCTTCCTTTGCTGGTGCCGCCAGTGCCAAGCACCCGAACAGTGGCGAGCCAGGCAAAGCCGCTCGTCGCTCGTGTGGCCTTCCCCCATCACCCCGGCCCCCACCTCTCTACCTATGCCGGTGCTGCCAGCGCCGAGCACCCAGGCGGCAGGCGAGCCGGGCAAAGCCACTCGCCGCTCACCGCTTGCCGCTCCTGTGGCCTTCCCCCATCACCCCCTGGCCCCCATCTCTCTTCCGATGCGGCGCCGAGCACTGGGGTGGCAGGCGAACTGGGCGAAGCTGCGCGCCACTCATGCAGCCTTCCCCCATCAACCACCAGCCCCTGCTTCTCTTACTATGCTGGCGCTGCCGGCACAGAGCACAGGGTGGCGGATGAGCCAGACGAAGCCGTGCACCACTTGCGAGGCCTTCCCCCATCACCCCCAGCCCCCGCCTCTCTTCCTATGCTGGCACTGCCGGCACAGAGCACCGGGCGGCAGGTGAGGTGGGCGAAGCCGCTTGCCGCTTGCACGGCCTTCCTCCATCACCCTCGGGCCCCCACCTCTCTTTCTATGCTGGCACCGAGCACTCCAGGAACCAGTAAGAGTCAATGGGGAGGGAGTATAGGCCAGGGAGGACCCTACTGAAAGTCTGGGTTGAGGGGGTGGCTCCAGATTTTGCGGAAAGTGGCCTTAACTGGGGGTCTGGGCTGTGGGGGGGGGGGTTGAAAATAACAAATCGTTATCCGGGGAATTCTTTATCTGATGTATTACTGTATACTTGAGAGCCAGTGGAACCGCCAACAGTCAGAATAGAACACCAGCACTGGGACAGGCACAACAGTCTATTCGTACATCATCAAGCGATCAGTTACTAGTATCATATTCAGTTGGGGTGATCCCACATCTGTTCCTGAAACTAGGAGAGGAAATGTCCTTCTCCTGCAGACATCTCCTTCCCCAAATATATTGCAGCCTGAAAAGACTAGAAAACCCTTTGGAGGCAGCTTCTGGAAGGCTGCAGGTAAGGAGAAGCAGAAAATGCAACCATGGTAGTGGTTAGATGCCAGAATGGTATCAGCTGTTGGCCTCCAGTGGGGAGAATAAATAAGAGTGCTTTTAAAGATAGGATGTCTTTGGTGCCCCTCTGGGACTGTCTAATTTTATCATTTATGCAGGGGCATTTATAATAAGTAATTGAACGGCATGCATTTGCAGGCATGCGGTGATAATTTCCTCCAGGAGTCGGCACTCAAAGGCATAAAAGGATTGGTATACACAGATGGCTGTTACACTAAACTATGCAGCCGTTTCGGGCGCTTGGACATGCAGGCCTTCCAAGCAAGTTTAGGGCCTCCTTTAAGCCAACAATGCCCGAGGTAGGTGGCAGGAGTGACTCAGTCTATAAACCCTCTCCCTTAATGCACAGCATCTCCAGCCGCCTCAACCAGATTAAGTCCGATATTACTAGGGTGCCTTTTGAATAACTGTACAGACTGAGCTTGAATCTGCCATATTAGTCACTGATAGGGCAAGAGGGGGGTGACATGGCTTCAACGACTGAGGATATGTTCTCTTCTGAGGAGCAGAAACAACTTCAGCATCAGCCTTGAAACCTCCCCCTTCCCGTCACTTCTTCCCCAGGAAGGGAGGCAGGTGGGGAGATCCATGTCAGCTTTGCAGAAGGAACTTTCTTAATATATCAGGCCCATCAACTTTAATAAAAAGGAAAGGGCAAATTACTAGATGATGATGAACATTTAATGGAAAGCAAGGCCTTTTGGTCAGAATGAAAAGTGCGGGGGAAAAAAGTGAAACAGGCTGTGCAGCAACAGAGCTGGCCCACCATCCACCATTTACTTGAGTAGCCTACCTAATCACTGCAGCGGCATCGTTCCTTTCTTGTAACAGCTAGCTAGGCTTTTTCATCTGGTGAGGAGCACTGGACGAACACAGGGCTACCAGGAGAACTCTTCTTCACAGGAAGGTCAAGGCTGTGAGGCTGCAGGAATTCTCAGTTGGGACACCCAGGATCCCTCCTCCTCACCATTAGCTATGCTGGATAGAGATGAGGCCAACCCTATCTGGAGAATCACAGGTTCTGTGCCACAATTGCTCAAGGGTTTATCTCCACTGAACAGTTATGTTGGCTTGGAGCAAGCATGTTACAGGTAAAGAGGAAGAAACATCCCTCTCTGAGAACACGGGGATTCAGCCTAAGATACACATACACATACACAGAGAGGGGGGGGATTATATCATAATATATTTGAACACACTTTGCATAGCTTGAAAAAAAGCTGGGGGTGGGGGAAGGAATTAGCCACCATATCACCCAAAGTATTTTGCCCAAATTAAACAGCATGGGCCACGAAGATACCATGTCCTTCAAGACCCCAGGTCCTTCCTTTCTGACACTGTAACCTCATGCCTCTATCTCAGTGACATTTAGTGAACACACATAAACCTGTCTGGATTAGAGATGGGCAAGAATTGAAAAAATGACGTTTTGGTTTTTTGTTTTTCGTTGTGGGTCCGTTTCGGTTCGTTTTCATTTTTCGTGATTTTTTTGAAAAAAAAAAATCCCATTTTAACCCACTTTTTGCACGATTTAAAGCATTTCTGCACACAGACGTCCCCCAACGTCCCAGACCAGAGGGAAAACACTAAAAAAATGATGCTAGCAGAGACACAGTATAGACTAGGTACGCAGGGAGGCTGCAAAGGCAGCGGCGGGCATTGCCCAGGGCGTCAGGCAGCCGCAGGGTGACTGCACTGCGGGGCAGGGGGGGTACTCACCGAGAGGTACGCACACACACAGGGAGGCTGCAAGAGAAATCTCTTCTTTTTCTCCCCTAAGAGCAAGGCTGCAGCCAGCAGGAACACAGACACACACACCTGCCTGGCTGGCCTAAAGTAACGAATCGCAGAGACAGCAATCCCACCCTAAGGAGGATGGGGGCTGCCAAACTTTTTATGCCCTCTGTGGCTACTACACCTACCCAGTCTGCAACCTGGACATGCTATTGGTTGAAATTATCCAAGAATTTACATGATCCCATCACATGGCTTGCATCTATCTTGTGGCTGGAATCCATTTTGCATCATCCTTAAAGGGAAAAGAAAAAATACATCGCGATGGGAGGAAGACAAAAACAAACATTTTAAGGACTTCAACCCCCTCGTAGGTAATAATTTCAAATAATTATCACTGCATTTTTATGGATGTCCAGGGTGTTTTAATACCCAAGAAATCAATATTAGGCATCTGGGAGCCTTTTTGGGTCAATGTCCCCTAACTTCCCTTAAAGGAAAAAAATACAGTGATCTGAGAAAAGACATAAATGCAAGTTATAAGGACCCCAACCCCCCTGGTAGGTATTTATCAGGCAGAATAAATAATTATCGCTGGGTTTTTACGGATATTCAGGACGTTTTTTAACATTTAAAAACAGCTCACTTCATTGTGCTTCACCATTAATGAAAATGAAATGTAATGAACCTAATTTTCATGGTTCTGTTCTGTTCGTTCCCATTTCATCACAATTTTCGTTATTCATTTCGTTACATAATGAAATGAATAACAAATAATGGAACGAATTTTTTTTTCCATTTCTTGCCCATCTCTAGTCTGGATTGTTTGGCTTCAAATGACTAGGAATGTGAAAGCCTATAGTTGCTGCTGTACTACAACTCCCAACATTGCAAAATTATGGATGGTGAGAGTGGTAGGCCAACAGTTTCTGGAGCTCGACACTATCTCCACCATAGATAAACTGAAATAATTATATTTGTCTCAAGGCACTTACTTCAGTATTAGTTTTATCAGTTGCCTGATGTACAAAAGGAGGAACAAGCCTTTGTTTCCCTTGCCACACCTCTGAAACAGCAGCTTACAATCACCTCGTCTATTTGATGGTTATGTTCAAGTTCTACATTATCCTCAACACCTTGAACAAATGGGTCATCTGCCCCGGGCACAGCAATCTGGGGACTCCTGGAGGGGGAGGAAGGGGAGGAAGCCCTGCACCCTCTCGCTAGCAGTCCTCCTTTCCCCTGGCTAAGGCTTAACAATCCTTAGTCAGGGGAAAGGAGAAGAGGCTCCTTGGGCATGGCAGCCGGGGTGCTCTTCCTCCGTCTGTCTGCCCGCCTGCCCAGCACTGCGGGCAGAGTGAAGGCAGCGCCCATCCCGCCAGGAAGGCCATCCCGTGCCCTCAGCCCCTGGAGAGCGAGCAAGGAAGCAAGCAAGAGTGCAGGGGCCATGCTGGGTGGGTGGGACATGGTTGCAGCCACCCCCCCCCCCCGCAAAAACTGATTTTGTCCCTTGGCGCTCCAAACTCTAGCTATGCCTCTGACTATAACATTTTATTTATGCAATAAAAATGCTGTTTGGTGTATTAAATCCTGCTCTACTACTTGCAAACAGTTTGCTTTGTTACAAAGGGAAGGAGATATACATCTACTTTTAATCATGGGAGACCATGTCTCACACTTCCTGATTTACCATAAGGAAAAAAGACATTAGAGGTTGAAACACAGCTCCCAAAGAGGTCTCAAAATAGTATTCTACATTATTATGTGTCCAGTCAGGGATACTGATGCCTGAATATCTTCATAAGAGGCTCCAGACCTTTATAGCTCCCTGGGGGGGGGGGGATCAAAACCCTGTGCTTGTCAAAGATGGCATTAATCCTCAAAAAAGGGGTGGACTCCAGAATGAAACCAGGTAATCATTGGCAATCACATCAGCATTTATCTGAGCATGGTGGTATGCCATAAATATTTCAATTGTCACAATGATTCCAGGCAACATTAGTGTGTCTAATCCTTCAAGCATTTGAAGGATTAGACATTAAACATTACATTGTTTCTCTGTTCCATATGCACAACATACTTCAACAAGTTAAAAAGATATCATATATTGAAAACATTCTTACACTTATGAAAAGTGTAGGTGCAAATGCTTAAAAACAGATGAAAACTAAACTTACATTGTAGGCAAGAACTTAAATCAGAATTTCATTCCAAAATATAGTAATAACAATGAGAATGTTTCAGTTACAGTGAGATCTTGGTTTACGAGCATAATTCGTTCCAGAAACATTCTTGTAAACCAAAACACTGTTATATCAAAGTAAATTTCCCCATAAGAAATATTCAAAACTCAGATGATTCATTCTGGGGTCCCATAGACGCCATACTGTACACACACAATGCCAAAACTCACAAAAGAAGCTGGCTAGAAGTCCCCGTCCACACCATATACCTGGCTGTGGAATCTGCTCCGCTTGGGACTAACAACTGGTTTTTACTGTGCTTTTAATGTGACAATAATAAAGTACAATTTGTAGCCCTATAAACACTTGACTAGGTGCCCCATGACTAGAAATGATTTGAAAAAATAAGAAAGAATGTTGAAAACAAATTAAACAAAAATATAAATATAAAGAAAAAATAAAACTGTAACCTGCACCCCCCTTTGAAAATGTTTGTGGTTGCTGCTAGGGAGACCTCTATTCCTCTCCTCCCTCCACTTTGGAGGCTGCCTGAGATAGAGCTTTCCAGACAATCTCCCCAAATCCAGCAGGGGGTGGGAGGGGGAGAGAGCCACCACTGGCTCACTTGCGATCATGTGACCTGCTCCAATGCTTGGATTGCAAGACATTGCTTGTTGATCAATGCAAAATTTAGAAGAAATGTTTGCTTATCTTGCAAAATACTCTTAAACCAAGGTACCAAGGTATTATTGTACCTTCTAAAAATTCAAGAGCTTACAGTCTTAAAAAGCACATTTACAAGCTGAGAAAATACAGTAGCACTTAAAATATTAAAGTTCTGGAAAATATAACTATGTTAAATGAAATGACTTTCTTGACCTCTAAGCATATTATGAACACATACAGAGAAATTATTCTAAGGGCTCACCCAGCCAGACCAATTTCTATCTATAAAGGAACATTCAGGATTGTTGTTCTTTGATATCTGGTGCCCCGTGGATGCAGTTGTGATGATGTGATGGATTCCTGAATGCTTGTATTGTGCGTATTTGTGTACCGTCCTATATTTACTATTCATTCAGAGGTTCACACCTCTCCCCAATATGAAATTGATTCCCCCCCCCCCCAGGAGATTGATTACTCAGGAATCCTGACCTCCAAGGGAAAATGAGTAATGTAAATATTAATAGTTGTTGCAGCTCCTATAAACCTGGAATTTTGTAATTTACTGTATGGTATACTGCCATAATAACAATATCATTGTTTTGATTAAAAATTTTACAGAGCCTAGAGTAGGATAAAAGATCAGGAATCCCAGAATCTTGCCATTATAGAACCATGTATCTCCAAGATATTGAAACTATAGTGAATGCATGTTATTTACATGTCACTTGCAAAGATAACCTGTGTTTACAAATTGCAACATAAACATTTCAGCTGCCAATATATTATTGCTCAGTGACCTTGTCCACCTCGAAAGCTGTCTAAGTGTTTTGAAATTACTATAGTAAACTTTTGTTTAAGCCTTAATTTTAAAAACACTTACATTTTCAGATCTAGTTTTTCTATGCCCACTTCATTATTTTAACACAAAATTTCAAATCATGGCATTGGAAATAAGGTTTTGTTACCTAATGATGAAGCAAAAGGCATGAGTCAGGTAATGGTTGTTTTGATATCACCCCATTTCTCCTTCTCTGGTATAATGGAGTGAACACTTCCTGTTGGTTGTCCTTGAGAGCCCTTAGATAGCCATTCCTAAGGGCCTCAAGAGCCAGAAAAAGCATAATTATGGGAAATAAATAAAAGCAAATCAACTGACAAAAGTAGAAGTGCCTTCTGTTCACAGAAACATAAATTTGGAAAATAATCAGTAGCTAAAAGAAAAATATTTGGTACCCCCTCAACCAAAGATACAAAATAGGCAAGTAAATTTATCAGTTTCTTCCCAAGGGGAAAGCAAGTCTAAAATTCACCACCACCCTATCTCTTCGCCCCTCTCCCTCCCTCTCCCTCTCTTACATTGTTGAATGAAAAAGACACTGGGACATAACACAGTTTCTACAAACAATGGAAACCTAAATGACAGGGATTCAATGTTCTCAATTGAGGCATCCCACTTGGATGAGACAAGCTGAAATGACGCCAACAAAAAATTTGGTGAGTTTTCTATACATTACCTTCTGGACTCTTGAATCACACCACCCTGTTACATTTAAATACACCCCCCCCCATTTTATCTGAAGAGACAGCGAGGCATTGCAGGATACGTCTGTGTGTCCCACATGACCTAATCCCTAAACTAAGCTTCTGACGTTGCTTACAGTAAAGGCTGTTGTGTCACCAGTTTTGAAACAAGGAATGGAGCGGCGGGGGCCGGCGGGCGGGGGGGCAAGGCGGTGGCAGGGGGTGGGGCAGCAGGGGGCAGTGGATGGCTGGGAAAGGCAACAGGCGTGGTGGGTGGGCGGCGATGGGTGCGGGGGCGGACGGCGGACAGCGACGGGCAGCGATGGGCAGACGGCGACAGGTGGCTGGCGGGAGGGGGGACGGACGGAGGTGTCCAGCGGTGGGGGGGGCAGGGGGCGGCAGGCTAGCCAGCACCCTCTCTCCATTTTGGCTCCCTAGGCAACTGCCTAGTTCACCTTAATGGAAATGATTCTACCAGTGGGGATTTGGTGAGTCAGCTCCTCTGTACGTACCATTGATCCAATGAGCCTACCTTTGGTGTGCCTACTGCATTTCTGCCAATGAAACACTAGCAGGATCAAAGGTGAAGTAACCCTCCTCTCTGCTGGCAGTCATTCAGGCCATTTAGTGAAGTTCATGCAGAGATAAATCAGGGCAGGAAACAGACAGCTAACATAGATCAGCCTTCAGATAATGTTTGTATAATGTGCATGGGCATATGCTTGCCATGTGGTATGTTCAGCTCAGTTGACTATGTGAATTATGGCACCTCTGTGCCATGGTTCAGCGCAACAGTCCACCACTGTGAGCACAGGTAGAGAAGGTGACACAGAACCAGGGCTGATTCTATGGCAACACATATAATCTGGTAATTATGATACACATTTCCATAAATCCAGGCCATGTAATGCCATGCAGCAGAAATAAGAATGGACGTAAAGCAAAATCCATATGTTTACTTTTTTTTATTATTATATCCTTCCTTTCCTCTAAGAATCTCACAGCAGCGAACATAGCTAAAACAAAAGAATAATGACAGGTGGTATCAAAGCCATCTTTAAATATTTGAAAGGCTGACATACAGATGATGCAGCAACTTTGTTTTCTGTACCACCAAAGGGTAAGACCCAAATCAGTGGGTACAACAGAGTATATTACAAGAAAGGAGATTTGTGGCTGCTATACATTTGGGAGAACTTCAAGTCAGTAAGAGCTGTTAAACAGAACGGTTTACCTTGGAAGGTGGCAAAGGTGGCACTCAGAGCCCTTTCTGTGGGCACCCAACATCACCCCCTCACAGCCACCTTGTATTCTGGTTAAATTGCTGTATGGGCACTTTGTGAAAAAATAGTGGGTTTTGAATTGCAGTTTTGGCACTCGGTCTCTAAAACATTCACCATCGCTGCCTTAAAACCAGCCACTACTCTTTAGTGCCACTAAGAAAGGCACTAGCCTGAAAGACAAGCAAGAAAGAGAAACTGGGTTTCTCGACTTGCTGAATGACTGTGCCTTCTTTGACGGTATTTAAGCAGAGGCTGGATGGCCATCTGTCGGAAATATTGTGAAGGGGTTCCTGCTTGGCAGGGGGTTGGACTCGATGGCCCATGAGGTCTCTTCCAACTCTATAATTCTATGATTCTATGATTCTATGATTCTTAGAGCAACTTGTCACGGAGCCCACCCGAGAACAGGCAACTCTGGATCTAATACTGTGCGATACTCAGGACCTGGTCAGGGGTGTGAATGTCACTGAGCCTCTGGGGAACAGTGACCATGCTGCAATTACCTTTGCCATGCATGTCGGAGGAAGAGTGTCAACCAAATCAGACATAAAAACCCTTGATTTTAGAACGGCAAACTTCCCTCAGATGAGGAAACTAGTTAGAGAGAAACTGAAGGGGAAGGTTAGAAGAATCCAATCTCTTCAGAGTGCATGGAGCCTTTTTAAAACAACAATAATAGAGGCCCAGCACAAGTGCATACCACAAAGAAAGAAGAGCTCATTTAAGTCCAAGAGGACACCGGCATGGTTAACGAGTGGAGTTAGAGAGGCTCTAAAGCACAAGGAGAGGTCCTTCTGTAAATGGAAATCCTCCCCAAATGAGGAAAATAAAAAGGAACACAAACTCTGGCAAAAGAAATGTAAGAAGATGATAAGGGAGGCAAAGAAAGACTTGGAGGAACGAATGGCTAGCAATATAAAGGGTAATAATAAAAGCTTCTTTAAATATGTTAGAAGTAGAAAACCTGCCAGAGAACCAGTTGGCCCTCTGGATGGTGAGGGAGGAAAAGGGGAGGTTAAGGAAGACTTGGACATTGCAGAGAAATGAGTTCTTTGCGTCTGTCTTCACGACAGAGGACCTTGAGCGGATTCCGCTGCCTCAGCCACCCCTCTTGACTAAAGAATTAAATCAAATACAGGTTAAAAGAGAGGAGGTTTTAGGACTAATTGATAAATTGAGGATTGACAAGTCACCGGGCCCAGATGGCATCCACCCAAGGGTTATTAGGGAACTGAGAAATGAAATTGCAGATCTCTTAACGGTTATATGCAACTTGTCTCTTAAAACGGCCACAGTGCCGGGGGACTGGAGGATAGCAGATGTCACACCAATTTTTAAAAAAGGAAGGAGGGGGGACCCGGGAAACTACAGGCCGGTTAGCCTTACATCTGTCCCAGGGAAGATGGTGGAAAGCCTCATCCAAGAGAAAATCTTAAAACACATAAAAGAACAAACCTTGCTGAGAGAAAATCAGCATGGCTTCTGTAAGGGTAAATCTTGTCTGACAAACCTCTTAGAATTTTTTGAAAAGGTCAACAGGCACGTGGATTTGGGTGAACCGGTGGATATAGTCTATCTGGATTTTCAAAAGGCTTTTGACACAGTCCCTCACCAAAGGCTGCTGAGAAAATTGCACAGTCAGGGGATAAGAGGGCAGGTCCTCTTATGGATTGAGAACTGGTTGAGATCCCGGAAACAAAGAGTAGGTGTCAATGGGAAATTTTCACAATGGAGAGAAGTGAAAAGCGGTGTGCCCCAGGGCTCTGTCCTGGGACCGGTGCTTTTCAATCTGTTCATAAATGACCTGGAGACAGGGATAAACAGTGAGGTGGCCAAGTTTGCAGATGACACAAAACTTTTCCATGTGGCAAAAACCAGAGAAGATTGTGAAGAGCTCCAGAAGGATCTCTCCAAACTGGTGGAATGGGCTGAGAAATGGCCAATGCGTTTCAATGTAACTATCAACTCATGGGCTCTGAGTTATCCGTGACGGATCAGGAAAGAGATCTTGGTGTGTTGGTGGACAGCTCCATGAAGGTGTCTC
>JAHTLZ010003440.1:0-16298 GCA_023846285.1 Phrynocephalus versicolor | reverse complement strand
CAGTATATGAAAAAAAAAGCCACCTGGGGTAAGCTGGAAAAGCCTGTTCCGGGCATCCTGTACTTACCCCAACAGCCTTCCCAGTCCTTCAGAGGCCCCCAAAGTGCTTCTCGATGAAGCAGAAGTGACTTCCGGAAAACCGGAACTAAACTCCAGATCACTAGAAAGCACTTTTGGGAGGTCCAAGAGCCATTCTAGGCATGTCAGGGGACTCAGAAATGCTCTTCTGTGGCCTGGGGTAAGTACAAGAGGGCCCGAACAGCCCCCCCAATCTCACCCCGACCCTGCATCCGCATATTGGGGATTTTCAGTTATTGCAGGTTAGGTTGGGTCCCTAACCCCCACAATAGGCGGAGTGTGTGTGTGTTACTGTACTCTCATTATGGGAAACCCTGGAAAGGGTCGCCACAAGTGAGAAAAGACTCAACAGAACATGATTGTATTTATTTATTTTATATTAGAATGTTTTTACCCCATTACCTTATGTTAGAACTGCAGAGCTGGAAGGGACCTCTGGAACATCAAGGCCACCCCTTGTCAGGGAAGCACAACAAGGAATCGAACTCCTGTCCTCTAGCTCTGCAGGGATTAGAAACTCCATTCCCACTGTGCATCCCAGAAAAGCCAGCTGGTGTGGCCTTGGGTAAACGGTAGAGTTCCAGGATATCTCCAGAAGAAGGGAATGCTCAACCACCTCTGAGTCCTCCCTACCTAGAAAACTTTGGAAAAAAGATGCCATGAGTTAGAACTAACTTGACAACACATGATGATGATGATGATGACGACGACGACGACGACGACAACGATGATTTATTTATTATTTATTTATTTATTATTTACACTTATATACCGCCCCATTCCCACAAAGGAGACTCTGGGCGGTGCACAACATCAGAATAAAAACAAATAAAAGTCATTTTCAAACAACAATTAACAAACCAACACTGTCCAGGAATAATTAGGCGGGACTAAAAAAAAAAAAAAAATTCGGACTGAGTCCTTACACATCGCCGTAAGCTTCTTGGAAGAGCAAGGTCTTAAGACTCCTCTTAAACGCTGCCAGCGATGGAGCCCGCCGTAGGTCACTGGGAAGTTTATTCCACATGAATGGAGCCACCACCGAGAAGGCCCGTCCACGAGTACCAGCCTTACGGGCCTCCCTCGGGGTGACCGTCCTCAGTGAAAAGGCCTCCGAAGCACGGGTGGGTCGGGCCGAAGCTGATTGTCGGGGATGACGCTCCGCCAAATAAGCCGGGGCCAAGCCATGGAGGGTTTTGTAAGCCAAAACCAACACCTTGAACCTTATTCGGGAGGCAACGGGTAACCAGTGCAAGTGAGCCAGGATGGGGGTGGCGCAGTCATAACGGCGCGCGCCAACCACCAGCCTGGCCGCCGCATTCTGGACCCGCTGCAATCGCCGAACAAGGTTCAAGGGAAGCCCCATGTAGAGAGCGTTGCAATAATCCAGCCTCGACATGACCAGTGCCTGTACCACAGTCCTCAAGGAGCCCTCATCGAGGTACGGGCGAATCTGGGCGATAAGCCTAAGGTGGTAAAAGGCTGACCTGACCACGGCTGACACCTGAGGTTCCAGGGTCAGATCCGGGTCCAGGACAACGCCCAGATTCCTCACTCTTTGCGCCAGCTGGAGGGCGGACCCACCCAGACTGGGAAGAGGGCCACAGTACCCCTCCGACGAGCCCCCGAAGAACATAACCTCGGTCTTGCCTGGGTTGAGCCTGAGCCTGTGGGTCCTGGTCCAATCTAGCACCGCAGCCAGACAACGATCAAGGGTCCTGACGGCCTCCACTGCACAGGTGGAAAAGGAGAGATAGAGCTGCGTGTCATCAGCGTACTGATGGCAGCAGACTCCATAACTCCGGATGATCTCAGCCAGCGGCTTCATATAGATGTTAAAGAGCATTGGGGAGAGTGACGACCCCTGAGGCACCCCACAAGAGAGTGTCCAGGGAGCCGACAACTCACCCCCCAAGCTCACTCGCTGGGTGCGGCCCCCAAGGAAGGACCGGAGCCAGGCCAAGGCCTGCCCTCCGATCCCAACCTCCGAGAGCCGCTCCAGCAAGATACCGTGGTCGACGGTATCGAAAGCCGCTGACAGGTCGAGAAGGACCAGCAGGGTAGAGCAACCCCTGTCAGCCCTCCTCAACAGATCATCATGCAGCGCGACCAGGGCCGTTTCGGTCCCATGACGCGGCCTGAACCCGGACTGGAAGGGATCCAGGACATGGTTCTCCTCCAGGAACGACTGGAGACGCAGGGCGGCGACTCGCTCAATCACCTTGCCCAAAAAGGGAACATTGGCTATGGGACGATAGTTGGACAAATCGTCCACAGCCAAGCCGGGTCTTTTAATAATGGGCTTCACCACCGTCTCCTTCAGAAGACTGGGAAAAATCCCATCTCTGAAGGAGGCCGAAGCAATCAGTGAAGCCCATTTCGGCATGCTCCCCCCTGCGGTCTTAATCAACCAGGAAGGGCAAGGGTCGAACGGAGAGGCCGCAGGCCTGCAATGTCCCAGCGCCCTGGAGGCATCCACCGGTGTAACAGGCCCAAACTCAACAAACCGAGGCGACCGAGGCGGCCCGACACTGGCCATGACAGGGGCTGGATCGGAGCAACCGGCGTCCAGCTCGGAACGGATGGCCTCTATCTTAGATTTAAAATGGGCTGCAAATGACTCACTAGTGAAATCACTAGGAGGAGGCCCCGGCGGAGCGGGATTGGTGAGGTCTCGGACCACACGGAATAATTCCGCTTGACGGTTCGAGGCCTCACCAATTCTCAGGGCGGCAAAAGATCTCCTAGCCGCCCTTATCGCGCGAGAATAGCGACCGTTCAACGCCTTAACCGCAGCCCAATTCTGAGCCGTCCGAGCGTTCCGCCATCTGCTCTCCAGCCGTCTCCGCTCCTGCTTCATCGCCCGTAACTCCTCGGTAAACCAAGGAGACGAACGGGCTCGGCATCGGATCAGGCGCTTGGGGGCGATCCGGTCAACAACCCCAGCCACCTCCTCAAACCACTGTTGGGCTAGGGAGTCAGCCGGATCGTCATCCAAACCGTCTGGAACATCCTCGAGGGCCTCCGAAAACCGCACAGGGTCCAGGAGCCCCCGGGGGCGGGCCCAGATGGACGGGCCCGGCTCCCCGCAGGGCAGGGTGGCTACCGCAAGAGAGAAAGTCAGTAGATAATGATCTGACCATGACATGGGCCGGGCCAACAATCTCCCGACCCCCAGATCAAAACCCCGCGAAGTGGAGGCAAAAACCAGGTCCAGGGTGTGTCCACCTATATGAGTGGGTCCGATGACTAATTGGGACAGGTTCATGGAGGCCATGGACTCCATGAATTCCAGAGCTACCCCAGACAGCCCAGCCTCGGCGTGCACATTGAAATCCCCCACCACCAATAGGCGGGGGGACCTCAAAAGTGCCGCCAAGATGAACTCGGAGAGCTCCGGCAGGGAAAGTGCAGGGTCGCGGGGAGCACGGTACACAAGCACTACCCCAAACCTGTCCCTTTGACCCACCATAAGGTGGAGACATTCCAAACCCGGACTCACCAACGTCGCGGATCTACTGACATGAAATGAGTCCCTAAAGACAATAGCCACCCTGCCCCCCCCGCCCCTCCGACCTGCCCAGCTGCTGCAAACAGTAGCCCTGGGGGCAAAGGAGGGTGAGAGAGGCCCCACCCCCTCGCCCACCCAGGTCTCTGTGATGAAAGCCAGGTCGGCACGCTCGTCCACAATCAAGTCGTGGATGAGAGAGATCTTATTATGTACCGACCTGGCATTAATAAGCAGACAGGACAGATCGGGGGGACAGACGGTTTGGATCCCAGCCATTTGGCGGTGAACCGACGGGTCAGAATGGGGGACAGGCAGCAAATGCCTGTCCCGAGTTCTCCTTATCCGATCGACCCGTCGGCCCGCAGCGTACCTCCCACGGCCCGACACCACCCTAATGGGGCACCCGGTGGGCTCCATAAGATCTCAAGAAGTCAAGGGCCCAGACCAAACAAAACAGAATAAAAGGAAACACAAAAATACAGAAATAAAATTACCAAAAATAACCACCAAAGAACAGTACAAAATAAAAAAAGAAAAAAGAAAGAAAAAAAAAAGGAGCAGGATACTAAATCTCTCCCACCTAACAACGCAAAATCTAAATAAGATTACTACAAACAGTACAATTAAAACCCAACAAAAAAACAATAAAATAACAATAAGAATACAATAAAAATACATCCGCCTAAGAGAAGATGGAATCGTAGGGGAGACTAGGCAGAGAAGATGGAACAGGAGGCTAAGGGCGTAAATGAGGGAGCTAGGAGGGGGAGGGAAAGGCAGCCAACCATCCGCGACTCAACCTGCCGCCTTGAAGGTCACTTCGGCAGTCCGCTAGCAGCCGATCTGCCGCACCGGATTATGTCCGTTGGCGACCAATCTACCCTCTGAGTTAGTAGGCGGCGGCAGTACCCCGGCGGCCGCCCTGCCGCCCGAGATCGTGGTTGATGGAAACAAAGGCGGCCCGTCGGCGGTCGACCCGCCAACCAAGATGGAGGCAGCAGAAATTCGCTGGCAGCCGACCAGCCGTTCAAATGGGCAGCACGCCGGCGGCCGCCCAGCCGCCCGAGATGGTAACGGCAGCAAATCGCCGGCGGCCGCCCAGCCGCCCGAGTTAATGGTCAGCAACAAACAACAGCGGTACGCTGGCGGCCGCCCTGCCGCCCAAAACCAGTTCGCCGGCGGCCGCCCTGCCGCCCGAAACCAGTTCGCCGGCGGCCGACCTGCCGCCCGAGATGGCGAACAACAATTCGCCGGCGGCCGACCAGCCGCCCAGGTGACTAGGCTAGGGTGCGAACCGGGGTGGACCCACCGGCTCCCAGCAGCGGCGGGGGGGAGGCAGGTGGAAAAACCCCAACCCCCAAAAGGCACACCGGCCGTAGGCGCGCCGCCACAGGGCCATGGAGGAGAGACCGCCGGGAAGAGCACCGGCGCCGCCATGCTGGGTCCCGAGCCGGGCGACGCCGGCTAGCTGGACTAGCCAAAGGGGAGGCAGATGGAAAAACGCCATCACCAGCGAGTCACAGCGAGTCACAGCCGGGATGAGACCCGGCGGCGGCGGGGGGGGAGGCGGGTGGAAGAACGCCGGGGGAAGCTCCGGGCGCCGCCATGATGGAACCCAAGACAGGCGAACCCCCGGGCCAAAACCGGCAGCCAAGGTGGAGCCGCAAGCTGGGCGGCTGGTTGGAAAAGCCACCGTGCGCCAGAGGGGAGGCAGACGGAAAATGCCACAATTCCCCAATCCAGGTCCGAGCGAGACGAGCGGCGGCCGGACCGACCCCCCGCGAGCCCTCAGGACCATCGGGGGGGGGCGACCCGCATCGCCAGCGGGTCCCTCCCCGAACCATGGGGGGAGACCCCTCGGGAGCACAAGTGACAGCGTGGAGGTGGGTGACGGAGGGGATAGAAAAAGAGAAAATAAAGAAGGGAGGGGGCGGGAGGACGCTCAGCAAAGGCAAGGGCAAAGCGGACCGCAAGCATAATTACCTGTAGCCGGCTCGCCATGAGCCCATCCTCCAGGAAAAATACCAAGCCCCCTTAAACCCCCGAAGTCTCTGTAGACCCTGACTTACCCCCCCCCACGGCATCTCAGGCGGAATAAAATTAAAAGAGGGCAAAAACCCAGGCAGCAAAAACCAAAACAAACAAGAAAACGCTCGGAAGCAGGAGCGTGAACAAACGGGAGTTGCTGCCGCCCGCCATCTTGGACAATTGTCTACGTACTAGTGTAGATCAGCGAGTTAGGTATTTGGCTGCAGAGCCAGAGGTTGGGAGTTTGATTCCTCGCTGGGGCTCCTGGGAGAACAGCCAGCCTGGGTGGTCTTGGGCAGGCTGCACCATCAGAAGAAAGGAATGGGAAACCACTTCTGAGTCTTCTGTGCCTGGTAAACTCTGGAAAGGGTTGCCATGTCAGAATCAAGCTGGTGACACATCAATCATCATCATCATCATCATCATCATCATCATCATCATCATCATCATCAAGCTGGAGAGAGAACACAAATGCAATACTTGAGGTACAATTTCTAGATCAAGACAAGTAATGCCATTCAGTTCTGCTGGATTCCCTGCCTCCATTTTGGGGGGCGGGGTCAGCGTTCATAGGAGGGCAGTGAGGATGATTAGGGGGCTGGAAACCAAACCCGGTGAGGAAAGATTGAAAGAACTAGTCATGTTTAACCTGGAGAAAAGAGGACAGAGGGGTGATGGGAGTGCACTTTTCAAGTATTTCAAGGGCTGTCATACAGAGGAGGTGCAGGATCTGTTCTCAATCCCTCCCAAGTGCAGGACGCGCAACAACGGGCTCAAGCTAAGATAACCCGCCTGTTGGTGAACATCATGAAAAACTTCCTAACTGTTAGAGCAGTATGATTGTGGAGCCAATGATCTCAAGAGGTGGCAAGTGGTCCAAAACAGGGAGGCATTCAAGAGAAATGTGGACAACCACTTGGCAGAGATGTTTGATCTGTATTCCTGCATGGAGCAAGGAGATGGACTTGTGATTGCCTTGTAGGTATCTTCCAGTGTCGCCATTCTATGAAGGATATTGAGAAGCTAGACTTTTTCCATAGGAAGCTGGTAACGAGAGAAAAAAGTCTGGAAAGGAAGCCCCATGAAGAATGAATAAGTGAATGAAGTTGACTGCCTGTTTAAAAAAAAAGTTTGGAAAAGAGAAGGGTGGAAGATAATATGACAGGCATCTTCCAATATTTGAGGAGTTCTTATATGGGAAGATAGGACAAGCTTAGCTTTTTGTGGCTCTGGAGGGTAAAATTCAGCTCAGCATTAGGAAGAACATTTTGATAGGAAGAACGGCTTGGCTGTATAATGAACTGTCTCCAAGGGTGAGGGTGGAGTCAGCTTGGCTGGAGGTTGGGAAGCACAGGTTTGACAAATGCCTATTGGGAATGCTTTATTATTTTATTTTTAATATTTTTACCCCGCCTTTCTCATTGGAAAAAGGAGTTGGCTATCGTGATACCTGGGGTCTCTTCCACCCCTAAAGTTCTATGATACTTCTGTGAGCTTCCCCAAATCCATGAATTCTTCTTCTTCTCCTCCTCCTCCTCCTCCTCCTCCTCCTCCTCCTCCTCCTCCTCCTCCTCCTCCTCCTCCTCCTCCTAGCAGGTGTAAGGTCTGTTCTTCAAGACAACAACTTGCATCTCCTTCTTGACTGTGCCCTGCCATCTCTGTTTCCTTCATATACTACTATTTTAAAAACCCTACCACTCAGCTTCTTAACAAGCAAATTTTACCACGTAGGTATTAGCTGAGTCTCCATAGAACATTTCAGCTGCCACCAGGCTCATCTGTTACAATCTTCATGTGCTGTAAACAGCAGCAGCAGCAACAACAAGAATGAAATCAAGAAGGGCATTGCCAGAAAATGAACCACCAAATTTCTCACCTTATGGATGTTTGAGCTCCTAAGGGTGCCCTTGTGGACAGGCTCCAAGTTAGGAATCTGGCCAAGGAGCCAGAAGTTGGGAGTTCAATTCCCAACCGTGCTTCCAAGGAGAAGAGCCAGCCTGGGTGGCCTTGGGAAAGCTGCCCAGGCCCAAAAAGAAGGGAAGGGTAAATCGCCTCTGAGTGCTCAGGAAAATTCTGAGAATTGACTTGATGGCACACTTGTTGCTATGACTGTGAAGCCTCTCGGTCCTTGGTCTCCTTACCTTTCCGCCACCTTTCCTGATTCCTTCATTCCTGCTTTTATTGTTTCAACATTTCTCCAAAACCCAGCAAACCCCTCCCCTCCCCCTCTTACTTATCACAACTGTCCCCATTCAGAAAGATTGAAATTTGACACATCCCCGCACGCATGTGTCAGTCCCTGAGCGCTGACGGAAGCGGCAGCTCTCATATCAGTTTCAACCCCCCTATTGCTCTCTCTGATAAGATCTGACACTGCCAAGTCATCCACAATGAACTGTTATGTCTTCCTGGAGGCCAATCACTTTATAATGAGTTTAGAGGAGAGCACCTATGCAATACATCACGGCTGACATCAGCTTAAGGGAGAGCATCTCAGATTTTTAAAATTAGCAACAGAGGGACGTTCCCTCGCCTCCTTTGGAAGCATGAAAACACATTTCCTTCTATAATGCAAGCTTTTTAAAAATATATATACATACATCACAGACAGAAAGACAAACAAACCATGTAGCTAGAAGCTCTTTTGTCAGTTTTTGGGTCCTCCCCCCCCCAAGAGGTAGACATACTAGGCACTAGGGATTGAACTATTGAAGATTATGCTCCTTGTGATGGATCATTACTTGCATTGCCTCTAGCATGCTTAAGTGAACTGTATAAATTAAGCAGGGTGTCCAGCTTCCTCTTATGCTAAAGAGACACAAACAAAACAGAGTGAAAGGGTTGTAATCCAAGAACCGCAGAGTGGGAACCCAAGGTTGTGAAGCAGTGAGCTATCACCAGGTCTACAGGTCCCATCTCACTCCGCTGAAGACCAGGCTGAAGGTTTTAGAAGTACTAATTCCAGGTTTTGGCAAACCATACAGAATTCAAGTGGAAAATGCTAGACATTTGTTTATCAATCAAGCCTGTTCCCACAGACTACCTCAATTCATCACAGCTGAAGCCATCCTATGCAGTTTCTATGGATTTTATTTTCACATCCAAAAGTCTTTCTGCTTTGGTGTTTCCCCCCCCCCCTCCGCCCAGCAGATGAACCTGTGGTTTGCATGCATGGACCCATGTTTTTGTTTCACGGGGGTGCCTTTTATGCTGTGCACTTTCCCAAGGTATGCATTTTGTTATAGGCATCCACCAAGGTCATGAAATCTTCAGATTAACAAACACAGGAACTCTGATTTGCACCCATTAGCAGGTGGCACAGCCCAGAGAAACGAGAACCACTACAGAGAGTGGTTTGCTCACATATCCTTAAAAAAAATACACCAGGATATGGCACAGAGCCTGTGAAGCATCAACCAGGGAGCTGTGCCCGCTTTAGTTCAGAGAAGACAAAAGCAAGGCAATTTCCAACTTTCTGACATGGACCATCTGCAACAGATTTCTACTCACATGCAAAGCTTCTAGTAAGCAATCGTTCTGTCTGCCGGCTGGTGGTTGCCACAGTAAAGCAAAGTGTTCTGCTTATATACCACCCCATACCACTTCAGTAGTCTCTGGGTGGTTTACAGTTTTTAATTACAGTATGCAGGCCACATAGCTGCCTAGATGCCCTAAGCACATCTGATCTCACCCGATTTCGGAAGCTAAGCGGGGTCGGCCCTGGTTAGTACTTGGATGAGAGACCACCAGGGAATACCAGGTGATGTAGGCCCCTGGAGTAGGAACTGGCAAACCACTCCAGTATTCCTGCCAAGAAAACTCCATGGACATGGGGTCATGAAGAGTTGGTCATGACTGTAACGACATAACACACACACACACACACACATGCAGGCTACACATTGCCCTCCTTCCCCAGAAAGCTGGGTACTCATTCTATCAACCTTGGAAGGATGGAAGGCTGAGTCAACCATGAGCCTGCTACCTGGGATTGAACCCCAGGTTGTGAGCCCAGTTTTACCTGCAGTATGGGCATTTAACCACTGCGCCATGAAGCTCCTTAGTGGAGAGGAAAGCAAATTGCCACTGTCCATTTGCTTCATGGACTGCCTATCTCCTTTGGCCTCCCATCCCATGTTTGGTTTTTCATCTCACGTCCCACTTAGGGGCACAGGCTGGTAAAAACTCTCCCAAAGACCGGATATAGGGCTGATGTTTAGGGAGGACGGGCTCTTATATTTCCGGTCCAGAAAAAGGTGGGTTGAGCCAGGTTTGTTGCTCTGTCCCCCCCCCCCTTTAAGAGATCGAAATATCGGGAAGTTAAGTCATGGCAACTGGACTTCTTTTCTTGAGAGATTGAAACGTTGCACTGCTCATCCAAACAGCTCCATCAGTGTGTAACATTTCGCTCTTTGGAAGAGCAGTGAAACGCTTCAGTCTCTCAAGAAAAGAAGTCCAGTTGCCATGACTCAGCTTCCAGATAAACTCACCTGGATGACTGAATCTTTATAGACATATGTCGAAATACTAAATATGGTGAGTGGGTTGCACGGAATGCTCCTGGCGATATGTCTGTCCCTCTCTGCACCCTCCAGAAGGTTCAGAGGAGGCCACAGCTCTCAATTCCCAGGAGGGAACACATGGATGGGTCACAAGTGGAGAGACATAATATGGCACACCTAGGCCAGAGGGTCAAAGGCCATGTTGGAGGGTGGCAGCTAGGGATTTAAGGAGGAGGACAGAGAAAAGGGGGGAGAAGATGATTCATCATGAAACTCTGCTAGCAAGGAATGGGGCAAAGCCAAGGAGGAGTTGGATTTAGTCCTACATGCCACTAGGGAACTGGAGAACATGCCCATCCAGAACCCTTGTACAGACCTCCGCTGGATTATGGACATTTCATCCTACCATCACCAGAGGCATCAGGTAGGTTACCTGGCCCTCCCCTCCCAATGCAGAGAAGGCAATGGATTATGGACATTCAAGCCTGTTACATCATAGTAACTATGATGTGTATTTTGGATATTTTTAATGCATTATACTTTGTGCTCACCTGGGGGGGGGGGAAGCCTGGGTGGGAAGCTGCCAGCCTTGGCTTGGCCTATCTTCCTGTTTAAAAAAGGCAGCCTCCCAAGAACCATCAAGGCAGCTTTCTCTTCCCACCAGAAGCCTGAGAAATGGACATTCTTTCCACATGGCACAGCTTAGCTGTCTATAAGGCCAGATTCCTTCTCCTAAGAAGGACAATCATAGGACTCACAGTAAAAATAAATAAATAAATTATCTGAAATGCCTGTTTGGATCCAATAGATTTGGAAGTAATATGTTAAACTATCATAAATATACCGTGCCTTTTGTGCAGGTATATTCCACTGACCTCATATGCCGATATGTTTGTTGCTATCATTTATCTTATTTTTTTTTCTTTAAAAGAGTTCTGAAAATGTTAATTAACTTGCCAATGCTCCACTATAAGTCCTGGGTTGTGCTTTTGGAGTGCAGCAGCTTTGGACAAATCAGTTATTCAGGCCACATCAGACTCTAAAAGGTTCTGCTGCATTTAGATAAAGGCTTCTATTTGTCCCACTAGATAAAAGGAAAATATCCCCGTCTCCTAGAGTAATTTTAATGAAACCTCCTTTTGCATAAAACGGGTAATATGAAACTAGCCCACACATTTTGCCGTCGAGCGAAAAAAAAAAGAGCCCATCTTCCGACAATTCAACAATCAGCTCATTTTTAGAAGAAACGAGTCACAATAACAGTGCCGCAAACCTAACGTATGATTTAGTAGCTATTCTGGTACTACTTAGACAACTAAACAGATGCATCATGTTTGCAATGGAAAGATGAGAAGATATAGAGGAATTATCATACAGGCCTGAAGTAGCATAAAACTCCATTCTCCCGGTGTGCCAACAGACCTTTCTAAGGTACTGGTTGTCTTCACGTTGTTCTAAACCTCCAATGACAACAGAGTGATCGGTTATCAGCACATGGTCTTGGCCACTCTCCTCATCTCCCAGCCTTGCCTACATTGACGTGATTGGCCCTATTCTGGCGTTCCAGCAGGTTGAAGAGAACGTATGAGGAGGAGAGAGAGTTCTATAGCTATGGTTCCCAACCTTGGGTAATCCAGTTGTTCTTGGGGTACAACTCTCAGAAGCCTTTGCAACTGGATTTATGGGAGTTGTTATCCAAGAAGATCTGGGGTCCCAAGGTTGGAATGTGCTGCTCTACAGCTTTCCTCTTCATCAATTTAGCTGTCTGTGAAGATTCTCAGTCATCCAGGTGAGTTTATCTGGAAGTTGAGTCATTGGCTACTAGACTGCTTTTTCTTGACAGACAGAAACGTTTCACTGCTCATCCAAACAGCTTCATCAGTCTGAATACAGCTAGTGCAAGTCCTCCATCTTATAGTCAGCTTTGACTTCTTGTCACCCTAGTCTGAAAGAGGCTCATAAGATGAACAATGGCCTGAACAGGCTTCATAGGTAGACAATAGCATACATAGGTGCTGAAACCTATAAAGTATGGGTCGTTAGCTATGGCCTCGGTGGTGAAGGCTTTTTGATTTGATTTGTCATCAGTTTTGCTCTTCTTGCATGGAGGGTCAGAAAAGGACAGTGTAAGAACATATTGAGGCTGTGCTAGATCAGGTCAAAAGCCTTTCTCATCTATGGCCAATCAGTCGCTTGGGGGAAGCCCTGTCTGTGTGCAGTTGTACTGGCTGTCTCATGTCCCTTTCAAGAAGATATACACAGTAAGGGCGTGAAAAAAATCACTTGTTCCTTTCTTTACTGAACTAAAAGGCATAGTTGTTTGTCATTGACCTTTTCCGTTGGTTGCTAAATATGTGTGTAGTAAAGAATAGCAGCATACACATCCTCAGTGTATACTGAGTAAAAAAACAACCAAGAAAGAAAAATAGTGCATTTCAGAATGGATAAATGCTATCCAAACAATAATGCAAGATATGGCATTATTGTTTGGAAACTCTGCAAATTGGCTGCTGGTGGAGTATTTGCAAGGCAATGTATTTCCAACACAGTGGCCTCAGTCTGAGCCCTCCCTAAAGTTCCACCGCTTGGACTGCCAAGGGGGAGGTTCAGCTGCCACTCAACTTGTTGTATACCACTCAGAGTAACCTGGTAGCTAGATGGACAGTAGAGAAATCTAATAAATAAATAAGTAAAATAAATCTTCTCCTTTGACACTCTCAGCTCAGTGTACCATATTAAAGTACATTTCCCCTGACCTTATTTTTAACCTCACAAATACAGAATGGGATATGAAGGATCCATTGTTGCTCTCACTTAAAGACTTGCTCTTTCCCTGTAGGAATCAGAGAAACACCCCTGATTCTGTCTGCTTTTGAACATGTGTCTGAAGGTAGCAGATACCACCAGGATGAAGGTCTACCGTCCATGAAACAAGAGACCAAAATACTGCCAAACCACTAAACCAAAAATTGCTTATCAAGTTTGTTGGCTCAGTTCATTTTGACAAACCTGACCTGAACTAATGACTTTTAACAAACTTCCTGATTTGTTCTTGGATCCGTGCCCATCTCTAGCGATGGGGCATTTCCTGTTTCTTGGTCTGGTACTGTCTAAGTCTTTATATCTCCTCTTTTAAAAACAGTATCATTGGAGATATTGGATACACGCTAGAATAAAACAGTCCATTGTGTACAAACAGCTGTTGTGTAACTAAACTAAATTTCACCTTCCTTGTTATGTAGAGGGTTATGGAAACTGAAATATATGGAAGAGACAGACATCAGACTTCTGCTTTTAAATAAGCATCTTTTCAAATGAAATTGATTGTATTTCTTTTATATACTTTGCTTTGCAACTGAAAACACCTGTCCTTGACGCTGAGGGTACTTCATCAGAGCTCACTAGATGTCCCTGACTTTGCTGTGGTAAACTTTTTCTTCTGAACTTCATCAAATTTGACTCAGATACCTCCCTACTCACTCCATGTAATTGTAACAAAACAAAATGTTTGGAGATGCAACATTATTGTCTCTCATGATCTGTTTCCAAGAAAGTCTTTGAAGTGTCTTAAGATAATTTTCCTTTCTTCTATTTTATGTGTTCACAGGGCTCTGAAGATCTGTTTTCAACAGATGGTTATAGGTAGATCTCACTGAGACACTCAATGGTCCTTCAACATATTTTGTAGTATAGGCAACACATGCCCATAAGAACATAAGAACATAAGAAGAGCCCTGCTGGATCAGGCCAAGGGCCAAACTAGTCCAGCTTCCTGTGTCTCATACTGGACCCATCAGATGCCTCTGGGAGCTCATGAGACAACTACATAGATACCCATCTCCTGATGCCACTCCCATGCATTTGGCCTTTTGAGGTACCCTCCTTTTAAGCATGGAGATAACATATATCCCCATCATGGCTTGTCAGCTACGATGGACTTTTCCTCCAGAAACCTGTCCAATCCCCTTTTAAGAGCATCTAGGCGAGATGCCATCACCACCTCCTGCTGCAAGAAGTTCCACAGACTCCTGTATTTGTACTGTGTAATGTCACATGACTCTCTTTTATTTCATAGCACTGTATATGTTGGCTCTATTTATCTTAACAAAATTGTCTGCTGTCAAGTCAGTTCTGACTCATGGCAACCCTTCCAGGGTTTCCTAGGTAGAGAGTACTCCCCCTTCTTTCAGGGGGTGCCCTGGGACTGTGCAGCTGGCCCAAAGCCACCCAGGCTGGCTCTTCTGGGATGCACAGAGCGAAGTGAATTCTCAACCTCTCTTTCCTCAGCCAGCTAAGTAGCTCACTGAGCTAACATATCTGTATAGGTAGAAAATCATCCCCGTCTTCTGGAGACACCCTGGGATCGTGCAGATTACTCAACAGATAGATAGATAGATAGATAGATAGATAGATAGATAGATAGATAGATAGATAGATAGATAGATAGATAGATAGATAGATAGATAGATAGATAGATAGGGAAGGAAGGAAGGAAGGAAGGAAGGAAGGATAGATAGATAGATAGATAGATAGATAGATAGATAGATAGATAGATAGATAGATAGATAGATAGATAGATAGATAGATAGATAGATAGATAGATAGATAGATAGATAGATAGAAATAAGAGGAAGTGTTGAAATTTTCTCATTTTGAATATGAGAACCTGGGTGCTGTGGTTTTTTGAGAAGTAGTAATAAGAGTGTTTGGGGGCTGAAATGAGCAGCTTTTGTCAGAATTCTGAAGAATGGGAAGTAGAGATGGGCACGAAATGAACTTCTAGTTTGCTTCATTATTGTTTCATTTTGTTAGCTAATGAACAAAATGAATAACAAACCAACCCATCAAAGAAAAATGAAATGAAACAAAACGGAGATTTCTGTTTCGTTTGCTTAATTTTTCATTACCCCCCCCCCACCCTATCACCGCCACTCCTCCTGGCTGGAACTCCTGTAGTTCTAATGGGAAGTAATATAACAGGCACAAAGATGATTTCCTAGTCCAGCAGTCTATGTAGTCTAGCTGCTACATAGCTGCTTTTGCTGTTTGTTTTTTAAAAGAAGTCCTAAACATGAGTCATGCCCATTGTAACCTGAATCTAAATTTTCTAGGTCACACACACCCAGTGGTACAATTTCCAAGGTTTTCCCTTCTAACATACACATATAAATAGAACATTTTCCCCCACCCTCTATTTACTCCTTTGGGAGGATAAATCTTTTATTCTCGTTCTATTATTGTAAATCGCCTGGAGTTAGGGTTAGAAGATGGGTGATATATAAATATATAAATATAAATAAGGTAAAGGTAAAGGTTCCCCCCACACGTGTGCTAGTCATGTCCAACTCTAGGGGCTGTGTTCATCTCCACATTCAAGCCAAAGAGCCAGTGTTGTGCAAGTCCATGGCCACCTGGCTGGCATGGCTGCAAAGAAACACTGTTTTACCTTCCTGCTTATTATAGCGGTACCTATCTATCTACTTGCATTTTACATGCTTTCGAACTGCTAGGTTGGCAGGAGCTGGCGTTACCAGTGGGAGCTCGCTCCGCTGCATGGCACCTCGGATTCAAACACTGGCTCTTTGGTTTGAATACGGAGATGAGCACTGCCCCTAGAGTCAGACATGACTAGCACGTATGTGCGGGGGGGGGGGACCTTTACCTTTTTTTAACAACAACAGGGAAGTCCAGCTGAATTCTGGGCCAATAGCAACACAACACCGAACATGAGACGTTCAAAATAATGCAGGGCATGAGTAAAGTGGATATAGGGATGCTCTTCCCCCTCTCACAAAATACCAGAACTAGGGGACATACACTCAAATTGAGGGCTGGGAGAGTAAGAACAGACAAAAGAAAATATTTTTTCACCCAGCGTGTTGTTAGTCTGTGGAACTCCCTGCCACAGGATGTGGTGATGGCATCTGGCCTGGATGCCTTCAAAAGAGGATTGGACAGATTCCTGGAGGAAAAGTCCATTACAGGTTACAAACCAGGATGGAGATGTGTAATCTCGAGGCTTAAAACTGGGGTACTTCAAGGGCCAGATGCAGGGGAGTGGTATCAGGAGACAGATATCTAGTCTCATGTGCTCCCAAACACATCTGGTGGGGCCACTGTGAGATATAGGAAGCTGGACTAGATGGGCCCTTGGCCTGATCCAGCATAGCTCTTCTTAT